>CAHIKZ030004724.1:3805000-3932500 GCA_903632075.3 Acanthosepion pharaonis | reverse complement strand
ATTTATAAAGCAGTTGTTAAGTTTGATGAAAATTGGTTGAAAAATCAACGAAAAATAAAGAAACCAGTAAAAATCTAAATTTTCGCTATTTATGCGTGTTTTCCTTATATGGATAGACTAAATTACCATGTTAAATGACTGTTAAACAATCAACTTATTATTGGCTACAGCTGAGTAAATTTTGTATAAGATTGCTTGAAAATTGAGGGAGTTTTTAGTTTCAAATTTGTGTTGAAATCGATTTATTGTTTTTCGCTAAACGCAGTGGCAAAGAAATAAAAACGTTTGAGCTCGTCATGATGTAAGTAACCTAAATACCGAGTTTGAACGAAATCGAAGGAAAAAAAGGTAGAATTAATCGATTATTTATCGGTTTTATCGATTATTGATTTTTAAAAAATATCGATTACTTACTCTAAGAACCTATCACTTACATTGTACAATGTATATGCCAAGTTTGGATGGATCTCGAGTGAAAACGTATCTCACCGACAGACAGATACACAGACATCCTATATTTTATTTATATAGATGAACAACAATACATTTTTATAGTAAAATTACCAACAATACATTTTATGATCTACAAACTATATATTTTAAAAAAGAGATGTTTTTACTCGAAAAATATAAAATTATGTCGAAAATATATTCAGTTGGAGTTATAAAATTGCATTCAAAATATTTATATTTCGGCATTAAATAACCCATAGAGGTTGATACGCCGCTAAACAAAATCAACAATTTATCAGCGTGACAAATTATGCCATTCATGTTCTTTTGATAAAGAGCAAAATTCCACTCAGGCAGTTTCTTCTGTTAATCTGTAGAACACACACTCGAGTGGATGCTTCCTTGACAACTACCATCTTGTTTTCTTTACGTCCAGGGTCAACCGATATCTATTCTGCACGTCTTCATAATATGCAATTATTACTTCCCATCCTACCTCAAGTTTACAAAAATCTTACTTAGTAACCCTCGACCTCGAGTGGCCACCGGGTCTTGAATTGGGTGAAATAACAGTAAAAAAATACTCTTCCTGTTCTCAATTTTCTTTGGTTTACTTATGCTTCTGATTAAGTTGAAACTCATAAATACTGAAAAAGCCAGATGTTTCCAGTGAAACTTTGAAAGGAAAACATTCGTGCAGCTTGCAGGAAACTGTGACAAGATGGAAACGTATTTAAGTAAAACAAAACTTCCTCTTGCAGGATAATTTAACAGCTGATAAAAGCAGAAGAATGCATGAGTCAAAATTTTGCCATGAAGCTAACAAAAACGAGGATGTCAGTCCGAACACTTTGTGGAATAAGTCATTGCAATGTTTTTTTTTAAATTTTTTTTTGTACATCGGCCTTGCTAGTGAGGAGTAATAAGTTGAGAAGGTCTTGGTTATTACGACTTGGAGCAGTATATACGGCGATTTTTAAAGCGGTAGTTCCAGTTGCTGACGACTATTAATACTGGCCGAACATAGAGTATTACCTTAGGTCAAGTGATAATGCGGTATGAATTTATAAACGTTTCTTTAACTATCTGTCTATATTTCTGAGATGAGGTATTATGTACACTATTTACATTATTCGGACTATTGATCTCATCTTTGGCGCCATATTTTTTTACACCGTTTCGGCCTTTGTATGCTCACGCCTTCTTCTTTTCGACATTCCAACCACCTGAAGAAGGCCGAAACGTTGTAATAAATATGGCGACATATATGAGGACAATAGCCTGAATAATGTAAATAGTGTTTCTTTAACTGTTTTATTTATCAGGGGATAAAGCATAGATGATGGAATGTGACATTGTTTTGAAAGTGATTGCATATGACATTGTGTGAAAGTGACTGCATTTGATGTTGTGTGATGACATATGGCATCGCGTGAGACTGATGGCATATGGCATTATGTGAAAATACTGGTATATATTATTGTGTAAAAGTAATGTTTTGTGATATTGCGAGAAAAGAGACAGTATAGGTCATTGTTTGAAAATGATAGCCTATGACATCGTGTGATAGTGATGCTATATGACATTTTAGGAGAGTGATTGTATAAGACATCCGTAGCTAGTGATGGCATATGACATTGTGTGAAAGTGATTTATATGACAGTGACTGCATTTGACATTGTATGAGAGTGATGACATACGTATTATGTACATTATTTACACTATTCTGACTATTGTCCTCATCTTTGTTGCCATATTTATCCGATCCTTCAGTATCTGTCTATATTTCTGAGATGAGGTATTATGTACAGTATTTATATTATTCGGACTATTGTCTTCATCTTTGTTGCCATATTTATCCGATCCTTCAGTATCTGTCTATATTTCTGAGATGAGGTATTATGTACACTATTTGGATTATTCGGACTATTGTCCTCATCTTTGTCCCCATGTTTATCTGATCCTTCAGTATCTGTCTATATTTCTGAGATGAGGTATTATGTACACTATTTGGATTATTCGGACTATTGTCTTTATCTTTGTTGCCATATTTATCCGATCCTTCAATATCTGTCTATTTTTCTGAGATGAGGTATTATGTACACTATTTACATTATTCGGACTGTTGTCCTCATCTTTGTTGCCATATTTATCCGATCCTTCAATATCTGTCTATATTTCTGAGATGAGGTATTATGTACACTATTTACATTATTCGGACTGTTGTCCTCATCTTTGTTGCCATATTTATCCGATCCTTCAATATCTGTCTATATTTCTGAGATGAGGTATTATGTACACTATTTACATTATTCGGACTGTTGTCCTCATCTTTGTTGCCATATTTATCCGATCCTTCAATATCTGTCTATATTTCTGTGATGAGGTATTATGTACACTATTTACATTATTCGGATTATTGTCTTTATCTTTGTTGCCATATTTATCACAACGTTTCGGCCGTATAAGACATTCGTAGATAGTGATGGTATATGACATTGTGCGGGAGTGATGATATATGACATTGTATAAAAATGACAGAAGTATGAGTTAAATAACTTTAAGAAAACGGATATTTCTATTGTTTACATTTCTTTTAATGATTTCACCTCAAGCAAGGCAATAAAGCCATTAAGACTCAAGAGGTTACTGAATGTGAGAGAATATGAGAAAAAAAAACATGAACGAGAGAGAATAATAAAAGAACGCGGATTGAGAAGATAACGACCGACATTGCATTTAAATTTTTGAAGACCAAAGTTAACAAGAAAGCAAGAAACTGGAACTGAGTTACACAAGCGAGAAGTGCGAGAAAAAAACTCTTAGCATACAACTTATAATTACATAAAAGTCATAAGGTCTAGGAAAGATAGAGGAAAACTCGTCAGAACAATTACCATGAAAATACTTATAGAAAAGGCACAGGGAAGCTACGATATGGTGGTGTGAATGTAACTGAAGCTGAAATGCCAGATTAAGGCCAATGACATTGCAGATTCGTTTTAGTATTTTATAAAAAAATTCTACATATATTACAGAAGCAACAGACCAAATGCGTCAGCAATAGTTAATGAATAGGGGAATGGTAGACTTATAAATGTGTAAGATAGAATCTGTCTATATTTCTGAGATGAGGCATCATGTACACTATTTATATTATTCGGACTATTGTCTTCATCTTTGTTGCCATATTTATCACAACGTTTCGGCCGTTGTACGCTCCGGCCTTCCTCAGGTGGTTGGAATGTCGAACTGAAATAAAGGGTTCAGTTCGTCATTCGGCCGAAACATTGTGATCAATGTGGTAACAAATATGAAAACAATAGTCCGAATAATGTAAATAGTGAAGATAGAATTTGTCGAGAAAAACTGTCTAGCACGACAGAGTAAACGAAATTTCCTAGCAGGAGACCTAGCAACTGATTCAATATAATCTTTTCACTTCATCTCCGAGAAGGCTTAAGCAGTTACTCTCAAAGCGGTTAGCATCATCCGTGTTGATAGAAAGCAAAAAAGTTCTCTTAGACGGATGAAACGGAAGCAGTTTCGTTTTGGAAGCGTAAAATTAGGAAGCCTATCTTTGATCCAGTTAACAACAGATTGTAGATCATTTTTGAGATATGTTGTCAACTTTGTCTTATCGAACCGATCAGGCAGTCCAATAAAACAAGAGTAAATAGTTGTGTCATCAATATAGATACCAAGTTATGGAATGATGATATCAAGAAGGTCATTGTTGAAAAATAAGAACAACACAGGGCCAGTGATAGAGTCCTGGCCGACATCTGCATTTATACAAAAAGATCTAGAAGAGTGGCCGTTCTAGATAATTGTCATTTCGCGATTTGATAAGAACGAGTGAATCAGTTCAAAAGTTCGTTCAGAAATACCATGACCTTTTAACTTGTGAAGAAGACTTGCATATGAAACCCTGTCAAATGCCTTCGATATCTCTAAAAGAATATCCCGAGCTTCAACATTCTTATTTAAAGCTTGACAGACTCTTTTAACAACAATCGTTAATACAAAGTGAAAAACAAAAGGAAAAAAAGCTGCAGATAATTATGAAATATTACGTAAGTTAATATTGCGGCGAAAGCGAGGCTTGTGCTGCGTTGTTGGCAACGAATGATAAAGTCGGTAAGCTTCATTAACATATTTTTTTGTAAAACACAAGATAACAGCAAATGTGCACTAAGTGGAAAGGAAGATGCCTCAGTCAATGACATAATAAACAAATTGTAGAAAATTAACACAGAGAATACATGACAGGATAGGCAAGGTAATCCACTGAGAATTGTGCAAGCGGCGATATTTTGAAAATACAGACCAATACATCAGCGGTTGACCTAGAGACGCGAAAGATACACACTCAAAGATTCCAGGGATGGTGTGAGCAAGCAACGAAAAAGTCTTAAAGAAAATGACAGCAAAAAGAACACTCACAGGGTATATTAAGGGCAAGAAAAAGCAGGGGAAGGCAGCGGGTCATCTACCTGACAATTTTGTGTGAGTGGTTGGCTGATCGTGTGGTGGGAACCTTAGCCAAGAGGGAAAAACTGCTAAAGGGCGCAAGAAATATGAACCATGGGGGTCCATGTCCTATATTTTTATTGAATTATTTCTTTTTTACGGGTTACCAACCTTTAGCAAGTTATTTAATGCCATAAAATATATTTAGATTGTAAGAGCTTTTTGGTGATAATAATGATTTACCGATACAAGTGCTGGGAGAAGAGATGAACTCATATCTTAACCGAGGGTATTTGCACGTAAATGAATATAACGAACCCTACTGAAATTAGAACTTGGCTCTCCGATCTCCAATTGAGAGCACTTACCCAAATACACCATCCGCACATCCAAGCTTACAGAACCTCGTATTCCCAAGCGGTTCTTAGCTTCAGTGATCTTATAAGAACTAATGTTTCAACATGACATGGCCGTAAGCCCCCACCCCTACACCCTGAAGGAAGAAGCCAATTACAGGTTTATTCATTTGTATGTTTATAACGAGATCGTGGTACAAAACACAAACATAGTTGTTGTGGAGTGATTTCTCAGTGGAAGCTTGTGTTTGTACTAAGTCGGTCCTAAAATAGGTTCGACGTACAAAACGTTAGGAACTTGATATAATAGGTATTACGCAGAGTAATCTTATTGCGGTTGCTGATACTTTAGTATTCGACTAACTGTCGTCCGGCATTGACTGACTGACCGACTCCCCGACTGCCCCGTTACTCTTACTACTCCTACTTATTATAGGTGGGACAGTCTATTAACTATAGAATAGGTGTGTTCCACTCTAACAATGATACACCAGTCAACTTGTCTATGATAGACGAACCGATTGTTAAGTATATGATAAATATTTTCTAAGTTTAGATTATTCTGTCTCTGAGACTTAATTTACTAAATTCATTTTCCTTCTATGTGCCATGTCCCTTCAGGGCATTGGAGATCGTGGCTCTCCTCAACTTCGTCTTTTGTAGCTCTTAGTAATGTCTGTCGTTTTGTTTTCCCTGCTAATCCATATTCTGCCAACCATTTAAAGAAGCTCGTTAGGTAGTTTATTCGCTTCTTTCACCTGTTCCTTTTGCCCTCACTGTGTCCTGTAAGTATCAAATTCTCCAAACCCACTTTCCTCATAATGTTTTCAAAAGATGTCAGCTATTTCTTTCTTTTGTTCTTTTTGTTTCAATTTTCCTTAAGACACTTTCGTTGTTTACGCGTTCCTTCCATAGTATTCTCAGTATCTCAGAACCACATTTCCTCAAGCACCGATTGCCTCAAGTACCTATTGCCTCAAGTATCTATTGCCTCAAGTACATATTTTCTCAAGTATCTATTGCCTCAAGTATTTACTGCCTCAAGTATCTATTGCCTCAAGTATTTTCTTCCTCTGTGAATGTTCAGCATCCATTGTCATATAAGAGGAGTAAATTCTTTGCAAGAGTCAATTTGTCTTCTAAACGAGGGTTTTAACCATCATTCTACGATTGGCTTCCAAACCTAAAACCTCTTAACATTTGTTTAATTGCTCTAAACCTTAAGCCATGTCTCGATATTTCAGATTGGCAGTAGGAAATCACAGGTCGAGTAACCCGTCGATTGTAGATTGTAGCAGAGAGAAATTGTCGACGATTTATCATTCCTTCGACACGACAGCCAACATTGTCAATTTATTTCTGTTTAATTAACGTCTCCTAACGGCAGACGATTAGTCAGCTCTTTGGAGAATAATTGGAAAGACATTTTAAATGCTGGAGTAGAGTGAAAAACAAATGAAAAAAGGCAGCAGATAATTATGAAATATTACGGAAGTTAATATTGCGACGAAAGCGAGGCTTGTGCTGCATTTTTGGCAACGAGAAATAAAGTTGGTAAGCTTCATTAACATATTTTTCTGTAAAACACAAGATAACTGCAGATGTGCACTGAGTGGAAAGGAAGATGCCTCAGTCAATGACATAATAAAAGTATTGTAGAAAATTAACACGGAGAATACATGACAGGATAGGCAAGGCTATCCACTGAGAATTGTGCAAGCGGCGATATAAATAGAGAGCAATACTTCTTGCCAAGAACAGAATCCTGGTGAAAACTGATTATAAGTATATGGACACGGTCGAAGCAATAATTAGCCCAGAAAGAATAGAAAAAAACACACGACTTGTTAGGCAAGGCGATCCACTGAGAACTTTGTAAGAGACGGCATTTTGACAATACATGCCCACAACACAATCTTAGTGAAGCAATAGTTGTAAAGTGTGGGTGTGGATGTTTATGCGAATAGTTCGTTAGAATTTTGACCCTGAGACCCAGCTTCGAGTTTCAACATGCCGACTTGTTAGGGTGCTGATAATATCTGCATGGGGAGACAATCCCAGCATGCTTTACTTTTGAGAAGTACTTGAAATAACATATCAAGAGTTGACTCAAACTTTGTGAGTAAAATTAGCTAGAGAGATCTGTTTAGAAGCCGTCGATATTTGTCGATATTTGTGCTAGCCGTCGATGCCCGTCCCAGTCCGATATCGCATTCAAGTGCACTGACGTTGTTCAAAAGTGTTGCTCACGCCACATTATGCGCTCTCTCCCAGGAACTTTGAATCAATGTCAGCACATCATAATTGCAGAATAAACCACAGGGTTTCTCTGTGAATGTTGAACAAAGACGTCTGTGATAAGGATTACCAAGCCATCTTAGTAGACCGACATCCCCGGATACCAGCGTCTACTTATACGGTAAATAACTGGGTTGGTAGCATCTTGAAAATAGGGAACAATAATACAGAAGAGATTCGAATATATATATATATATATATATATATATATATATATATATATATATATATATATATATATATATATATATATAGAACATTAATGACAAAGGAGGAAATATATATTTAATAAATAAAATGAACTGTTCCTTATTTGGTTCACTTATTTCACGGAATTACATATAATCTTAAAGTGATTTGATTGTAAAATTGTAGTTTCAGGGATCATATTTTTTAAAACGATAATTTCTAAGGAAAATGTGATTTCTGATAATAGGTTTCACAAACTTAAAAGTGGAACAGGGTTTGAAGATAGCTTCAGGCGTGAAACCGACAGTCACATGTGCTATTGAGTCTTATGTACACAGAGGTCAACACAAATATCTATCTATATATATAAGTCTTGTTATTATCTATCTATCTATCTATCTATCTATCTATTTCGTTAAAAGAAAATATAGAAATTTTTTTATTTTGACTAGTCATTCCATTTTTTTTTATCATTTCACTACAAGAAAGGCGATAATACCACCAAGACGCAACTGAGAGTAAATGAAACTTTAGAAGGAATCGGAAACCCAATCCTAAACAGGAAACAAGGGATTCTACTGCCAATTTTGATGTATGAGAACACAACGGTTATGTTGAGGAATTCGAACTTGGCTTGCTGATTCTGCTTTTTGCGCCGATCAGAGATATTTTACAAGCACAACATAAGCTAAGTTTTGTAATATTAACAGGTCGACAGAAAGTCAATGTGAAAAAAATACCCTGAGAGGCAATGAGAAAGAGAAGGTCTTGTTTAGCGACAATAATTTAAATTTCCCAAGTGGGATATGCGACAAAAACGAAGGGCGTATAGCACAAAATTATTTTTTTTCATCAGCATCCTTACTTTTATTTGGACTGGTGACAGACATCTTTAAAGAAACAATTACATTCGGAGACACGGTTGAGTAATAGATAGCGGCTCGGATTTAGGAATCGGAGAGCCGAGTTCGAATTCCAGTTGAATTCATTGCATTCCCTTACATACTAATATTCTTGGAAAAGGTATGAATCATCTTCTGCCACCAGCTATAGGTAAATAACAGGACAGACCGGGTTCTATAGCGTTTAGATGGCAATTGGTCTACCGTAGAAAGAAATGGTAACCTACTGCGGGAAAAAAATCTGCCTCGTCAGTCATGTATCGAAAGATACATGATCGCCTAAGTATGTATCCCGCATGACGTTCGTCCAACAGAAATGAACAAAAAGACGATGACTGATTCTCTGGAATAATAGATTTTAGAAGTACATGAAAACAATGACTTTTAAGGATGTAGTACCTTTTTAACGATGTTTAGAAACTGGTGCTCTCCCAAATTCCGGAAGAAAGAATACATACATCTCCCTACTTTAAAATGAATTGATTTTAACGTTGCTTGTCTAGATTCGAAAATCTGCCGCTGTCAGCTGCAGTCTCACACGTTGTTAGCCGCTGGCAATTTCGAGAGGAGTAGGTCCGAGAAATAGATGCAGAATGAGTAAAAGAACAATTCTATCTGAATCCTCCAGTTTTTATTTGTTTCTCTTTCTGAGTTTTAGCGAAAGAGAAAGAAGAACTACATCTGAACTATTAAAAAAAAAGCAGAGAAGAGAGAGAGGAAGAAAGAGAGAAGAGAGAGGAAGAAAGAGAGAAGAGAGAGGAAGAAAGAGAGAAGAGAAAGTAGGCTAACATCGAGAGACCGGATAGAAGTAAAAGATTAATGTAGAGAGAGGGGGCAGATGATGATACGAAGTGGAAACCTTTACGGACCACGCGTTTCACCTTCGTGTAGATGGTATTTTCAAGTGAGAATGAAAGACAAACTTGTGTGTAAGGAAGGTGGGTTGGAATTTTTGAAAAAGGGGTAATAAATAACCATATCTGCTTCTGCAACCAGAAAGAGCTCCTTTTTTGTATTGAAGCCCTTAATGTCTGTAAATAATTAAAAGTCCAAAGAAATGAATGTGATAGATCGATAGATAATGAACAGAATGAGATAGAAAGATAGATAGATAAATAAATAATGAACAGAATGCGATAGATAAATAATGAATAGAATGAGATAGAAAGATAGATAGATAGATAAATAAATAAGTAATGAACAGAATGAGATAGATAGATAGATAGATAGATAGATAGATAGATAGATAAATAAATAAATAATGAATAGAATGAGATAGATAGATAGATAAATAATGAATAGAATGAGATAATGAACATAAAGAGATAGGGATAAATAATGAAGAGAATGAGATAGATAGATAGATAGATAGATAAGAAATAGAATGAGATAGATAATGAACATAATGAAATAGAAATTGAACAGAATGAGATAGATAGATAAATAATGAACAGAATGAAAGAGACATTAATATATAAATAATTATACATATATATATATATATATATATATATATATATATATATATATATATACTTTTCACCAACACACACACACACACACATATATATATATACAGAGAAAGAGAGAGTAAGAGAGAGAGAGATACGGACGTGATAAACTCTAGAAAATAAAAAGGAAACTCAATTGTTGAGTAATGTTCAAAGTTATTAATATTCATATAACAATAGCCAATCGGAAAGCGTTTATCGGCTTCCCCAGCCTGAAATGGATTCTCATTCTTCAGCATGTTTTTTATCATTTTACCTCAAGCAAGGCGATAATGCCACTAAGACACATTGGGTTACTGGGTGTGAGAGAGAATGCGAAAAGTTTAGTGGGGAGAAAGGACAAAAAAAGAACAGTTTCCAGGAAGACAGAAAATGGAGATTGGCGTGGCATTTAAATCTTTGAAGATCGTTGCTGGTAGGGAAGCATGAGACAGGAAAACTGTTCTACAGGTCAGAAGTGCGAGAAAAGAAACTATGAGAATAGAACTTACGGTTACATCTTACTTCAATAGTACCTGTCTATATTTCTGAGATGAAGTTTTATGTAGACTATTTACATTATTCGGACTATTGTCATCATCTTTGTCGCCATATTTATTACAACGTTTCGGCCGTTGTACGCTCCGGCCTTCTTCAGGTGGTTGGAATGTCGAAATTCATACACATATGTCCTCAAGAACACATGGCACAGTGGATAAAGGCGTTGGTTAGATCCAGTGACAGGACCCAAAGAGTGTGAGTTCAATACCCAGTTAAGTCAGTGGAGAACTTGGAGAGGGGAATTAACAGGAGATAACTGATAACTGACAACCATTAGACATGGCACGTGGAACTAGAACAGTCTACCCCAGCGAGCGTAATAAAGGGTTCAGTTCGACATTCCAACCACCTGAAGAAGGCCGAAACGTTGTAATAAATATGGCGACAAAGATGAGGACAATAGTCCGAATAATCTAAATAGTGATTCGATATTGTCGTTCCTCTTCATGTCAGTAGAAAATGTGAGCTTAACAAGGCGTTGAGTGATATATTCTCTTGAAATTTAACATCAGTCATACTGTTGGAAGGCAGAAATGTTTCTATGTCGTGATTAAATGTAAGCAGCTTTGTTTTGGAGGTGTTAAAATTTACAAGCTATTTCTTGCCCCAGTTAACAACTAACTGGAGGTCCCTTTATTCATTTTGACGGAAGTATTGATGAGAACTGAAGAGGATGGGGAATGACGATGATGAGAAATGAAGAATATTGCAAAAATGCTAAGCAACAGAAACGTGGTTCTACAGAAGGATGCTGAGAATACTACAGATGGAACAGACAAGCAACCAAAATGTCTAAATTGATTTATTTTCTACGGTTTATCAACCCTTCGACAGTTATTCAAAGTCAGAAATTATTCTAAGATTTTAATAAATTTTAGATAATAATGTTTAAGTGTTACAAGTCTTAATGATTAACTCATAGCTAGGGGAGAAGAGTTGGATTCATATATTTCCCCAAGGTAATTCCGCATAGGTGAATATAACAAACCCAACAACTGAACCGGGTTATTTAAAGCCATAAATATTATAAAATTGTATTTTTTTTTATATAATAAATGGTTCAGTGTTACAAGTCTTACTACTTAACCTGTAGCTGGAGGGAGAACAATTGGATTCATGCCTTTCCCAAGTGTATTTATGTGTAAAAACAACTTAACAGATTATTTAAAACCAGAAAATAGTTTTAGATTTTAAGATTTTTTTTATTCATAATAATGACACAATTTCCACTAATTAAGGAGAAAAAGAAATGGATTTATACCTTTTTCCCAATGTTATTTGAACGTAAGTGAATATAAGGAACCCAACGGGAATTAGAATTCGGCTCTCCGATTAACAATTCCAATCCATAATTTATTACACCACCCGCACATTCAAACTTACAGCACCTGTTATTCCCAAGCGGCCATCCTAATCTAGGAAGGATTTCTTAAATTATTGTACAAGTCAACCTAAGAGTCTGATATACATTCCAGATGCTTAATAATCTATACGCTGATAATCCAGGATTTATTGCCTGATTTATACGAATGGTTCTTATGTTTGTTTATTAGATCATTAACCCTTTTAAGCCCTGCGTTCCTGAACAATTTTAACCATTCTGCCTCAACTCCCGAGACAAATTTCGAAAATAATTGGTATGTTATGTTTCACGGTAGATATAAAAATAGTTACAAGTGTTTACATATCTTTCAACCGGTGGCTGGGCATTAAGTCATTTTTCTCTACCACTGTTCAAGCTGTGGCTGGGTATCACATCATTTTTCTCTACCACAGGTAAAGCGGTGGTCAGGGCTCAAAGTAATAGGTTTGTTTATCATGAACGTCCCATTGTGGTAACCTTATGCAAGACTAAGCAGCGTTTACTGAACATTAGTGATTTATGATTTTATTTTTCTTGAAAATTTGGGAAGCTATTGAACCAAGAAAATCTTATGAACCTTTGTTACTATTTAACTTCGGTTTTTATTTGGTTTTCTGTAGAAAAGGGTTTCCTTGTGCTACATTAATAATTTAATGAATACTTCACGTGTGGTTCTATACTACATGCCTACACATTGGGCAAATAAAGCCCAGAACTGAAGGCCTATTCCAAAAGCTCCTTGTTTTACAACATTTTAACTCTTGAGTCAAAATTCGCAAATAATTGGTATGTTTTATTTAAAGCCAGAAAATATTTTTAGATTATAAGAAGGTTTTTTTTTTTTTTAGATAATAATGGTTTACTGATATAAATCTTGGTAATTAACCCATAGCTGGGGGAGGAGAGTGGGATTCATACCTTTCCCAGAGGCATTTTCGAGTAAGTAAATATAACGAACCCAACAACTTAAAGCGAGAAATATTCTTAAATTGTATGTTTTTACAGATAATAAATGGTTTTTTGTGATTCAAGTCTTACTAATTAACCCATATTTGGGGGGAGGGAGAAGTGGTGGATTCATACCTTTCCCAACGGTATTTTCGCGCAAGTGAATATAATGAACACATCGGTAATTGGAACTCGGCTCACCCGTTAACAATCCCGAGCCATTATCCATTACACCAACCACACATCCACGCTTAAGGCACCTGGTATTCCCCAGCGGACATCTAGGTACTGACCAGGCTCGACGTTGCTTAACGTCGGTGATTGTACGGGAACTGGTGTTTGAATGTGATATGACCGTAAGCCGAAATAGTCTTATGGAAAATTGTAACAAGAATTCTTGGGCACATAATGAGGAAGGAAGGCTTGGAGAATTTAACACTCACAGATCATATTGAAAGTAAAAGAGACAGGGGTAGGCTTTCATGAATGGGTGGAAAATCGCTAAAAGTAACTAAAAGCTAGAAGTTTCTATTTAAATACACTTTCGAAGTACACGATATCGCAGAAAATGTATCTTGTTTAGATTGATTTTAAAGAAAGTGTAGAATTCTAGGAGGCATGCTGGAGTAATGGATAGCGGCTTGGATTGAGGAATCGGAGTTCGTAATCCATTACATTCACTTACGTGCAAATACCCCTGGGAAAGGTGTGAATCCTCTTCTTCTCCCTCGAGCTATGTGTAAATAGCAGGACAGGCCGGGTTCTATTGCCTTGGATGGCAACTGGTTTACAGGTTTTAAAGAAATAGCAACCTACTGCGGGAAAAAATCTGCCTCGTCAGTCATGTATCGAAAGAAACATGATAGCTTAAGCGTGTGTCACGTATGGCACATAACTGAATGTTGAACTCTATAATTCAAGGGAGACAACTCAAACTACTTCCTGCATCATTCATTTCTGTGCTGTAAGCTATAGTCAAGAATATATTTTGTGATTAAATTGCAACGAATACTTCATTGAAATACAGTTTTCATAATATTGCTTCTTTCAATGTTTTTTTTTTAAATTTTGCTTTGTGATGTTATCAAGTATATACAGAAAAAAGAGAAAATAGCAACAAAGATAAAGATGTTTGTGTTAACAATACGTACAGTTACATATGAAAATAAACTACTGGATGAATATAGACTTTATCAACATTTCAATTATACGAAAATCTACGATGCACACATATCATTATCTACCTCGTTCTACGAAAATCTGTTTTGAAACTGTATCCGTCCCTGTGTAACGTTTGGATAATGGATGGTCCCATTTTTAAATACCCGTCCCTTTACAACAGCCTCATCAAAATGCCGAAAAAAATCCCCCCCAAAACGAAAAAAAAACAAACAAACAAAACAGAACAAGCAAGCATACTCCTAAAATACCGTCTTTACTAAGAAAAGTTAGCCATATTTTTCTATCTTGTCTTTTTGGTGATTACATGGATTGTATTTCTGATCAGTTGTAAGCAGTCCCATATGGCGAGTAATAAAAAATTCTTACCAACGACTTCTCTTTTCGCTTCATCTCCTCCAGGATTGCTTTATGTGTTCTTGCCTCTCTCGTCAATTTAAACACACACACACACGCACATGAAAACGCATATGCACACGTACACATGCATACACTCATGCATGCGTGTGCGCATTAAATTGTAAGTGTCAAAGAGTGTGGGTAGGGTTTTATTTAGTGAATCATAAACTTATCTTGGCTTTTTTTTTAAGGCAAGTATTTTTCAAACGACTGCCAATTTTTTTATACCTTCTAAACTGAGGGCCAACTGGAAATCGTGCAACATAACACCTTTAGCCTAAAACACAAAAAGAAATGGCAAAACAAAGAGGGGCAATGTAAAATAATGAATGAATGAAAGAAAGAAGGAAAAGTAGGATTGAAGGAAAGGAAGGAAGGAAGGAAAGAAGGAAGGAAGGAAGGAAGGAAGGAAGGAAGGAAGGAAGGAAGGAAATGAAAGAAAAAGATAGAGACTAGGGGGAGGGAAAAAGAAAACCAATCAAATACTTAGAAGAAATTCATTGAATACATGAAGACGAATACTGAAAAAGTGTGTGAAAGAATCAGTGAAAGAGAGAGAAAGAGAGAGAACTAGAAAGAGAGAGAGAGAGAGAGAGACAGAGAGAGAGAAAGAGAGAAAGAGAGAGACAAAGAGGGAAAGAGAGAAAAGAAGAGGACATCATGAAGAATATGAACAAAAAAACTAGAACGAGAAAAGAAAACTAAAAAGAGATAAGGACATAGATAGATAGATAAAGACCAGACTGAGATAGATAGTAAGAGACAGAAAGGTAGATGAGGACCATATATATATATATATATATATATATATATATATATATAGATAGATAGATAGATAGATATAAAGAAGTTGAGTAATATAAACAGACTGTGATAAATAGAAAGAAATATGTTGAGATAGATATGAACACACACACACACGCACGCGCACACACACATATATATATATATACAGAGAGAGAGAGAGAGAAAGAGGGGGTGACAGAACGAGAGAGAGTGAAAATTAAATAGAAAAAGAATGGGACGAGAACAAGGATATCAGACATAGAAATAGAAACGCAAGAAGGAAAGTAAAGATAAGAAAAAGGGAGAAAAGAAAAAAAGAGAAGTAAACAGGAATTAATACATAACAAGCTGGGAAAGAGTGAAAGAGAGAGGGAGAGTGAAGAAAGCGGGGGATATTGAATGAAAGCAAAGAACGAGAGAGAGAGAGAGAGGTTAAAAGAACGAGAATAATACATAGAAGGATAGAAAAGGAAGGAAGGAAAGATAGAGAGAAAGATGGAGATAGAAAAGAACTAAGAGAATAAAGAGAAGCACATACGTGGATGGGCTGGAAAGTTCACAGCCTGACTATGAAGTAGTTATGCTAGAGCTGTGAAGTCTTGCAAGCATAAATTCAAACCCTTCTCGTTAATAACAGCATTATTTCCTTCCAGTTAGACTGGCAACTAACTTTTCAAAGAAGACTTCAAAAGTAATTAGTAGCGACTTCTCTTGAACATTGAGAAAATTTGGCTTTGTGATGTTATCAAGTACATACAGAAAAAGAGTTTGACTATCAAGGACATTTACGTTGTTACATTAGAGGATGACACTCCAGCTTTATCAACAGTGCAAAAGTGGACAGCTGATTTGGTTTCGTTTGGTTTGGTTTACGGCACATCAACCTCAGTGGGTCATTTAATACCAAGAACTTTTTTTCCTGGTAATACTTTTGTTTTGTCAAAAATCTATTTCTGTTAATATTTTTTCCTTCAAAAATGTATAGCTGGTAGCATTATTTTTCCAAAAACGTATAGCTGGTAATACTATTTTTCCAAAAACGTATAGCTGGTAATACTATTTTTCCAAAATGTATAGCTGATGATGATATTTCTTCAAAAACGTATAGCTGATAATATTATTTTTCCAAAAACGTATAGCTAGTAATACTATTTTTCCAAAATGTATAGCTGATGATGATATTTCTTCAAAAACGTATAGCTGATAATATTATTTTTCCAAAAACGTATAGCTGGTAATACTATTTTTCAAAAACGTATAGCTGATAATATTATTTTTCAAAAATGTATAGCTGATAATATTATTTTTCAAAAACGTACAGCTGATAATATTATTTTTCAAAAATGTATAGCTGATAATATTATTTTTCAAAAACGTTTAGCTGATAATATTATTTTTCAAAAATGTATAGCTGATAATATTATTTTTCAAAAACGTATAGCTGATAATATTATTTTTCCAAAAACGTGTAGTCGGCAACACTATTCTTTAAAAAAAAAAAAAAACGTATAGCTGGTAATATTTTTTCAAAAACTTACAGCTGGCAACATTTTTTTCTCAAAAACATATTATCCGAGGCCTTGCTGTTGGACATACTTTATCGTCATACCCAGAACGCGGATATGTAGTTAATCGTCATACCCAGGACGCGAACGTAGTTTATCGTCTTACCCTGGACGCGGATATAGTTTATCGTCATATCCAGGACGCGGATATGTAGTTTATCGTCATACCCAGGACGAGATCTGGGTTTGGGGGTGCTGTTGGACGTAGTTTATCGTCTTACCCAGGACGCGTTGTAGTTTATCGTCTTACTCAGGACGCGGATGTAGTTTATGGTCATACCCAGGACAAGTGGACAGCTGAATTTAGGAGGGGAAGGAAGAGTCTTGAAGGTGACCCAAAGTCTGAACGTCCTGCAACTGCCACCTCCAATGAAAACATTGTTTTCACTACATGATAATGGATAGCAGTCCATTAACTATAAATCAAATAGCCAATACTATTAACATATACTGTGAGAGATCTAAGAATAATCTTCACAGTGAACTTGGCATGACGAAGGTTTCTGCTCGGTGGGTGCGACGTCTTCTGACACCTGATCAAAAGTGCACCAGGCTGATCACATCATGTTAAAAATCTGACATTGTGTGCGGCAGATCCAGATGGTTTCCTTGAATGTTTCCTAACCTAGAATGAGTGTTGGGTTCATCACGTTATGGCAGAGACAAAGAGATAATCTATACCCTCCTCACCTCCCCCAAAGAAGGCCAAGGTCGTTCCCATCATGTTTTGGGATTCAAAAAGCAATATATTTATTAAGAATTTTCAAAAGCACCCCGCCATGAATGAAGAGTACTACGTCAACTTGTTGAGGCAGTTACGAAAGGATATAAAGATCAAACGCCCAAGAAAACTGTCGAAAAGTGTCTTGTTTTATCAGGACAATGCTCCAGCACACAAGATCTTGTTTTCAATTTTTGATGTACGTGTCTGTAGATTTGAACAGGTTGATTACTTTCTTTATTCTCCAGGTCTGACTACCATCTGTTCCCCAACACTTGGTTTGGAACCAATATCACAATGATGATGGTGTCATATTTGCTGTTGATGACCTTTTTGAAGAACAGGATAAACAGTTCTTTGGAACAGTCAGATGTCAGTTTATCTAGAAAGAAACAATTATTAATAAGAAGTGTTAAAATTAATGCATATGTTGTCTCCCTTAAAATAAATAAATAAAAATTAATTATAGTGTCACAAATAATTATAATAAAATAATTGTAATAATTAACAATTACGGTTAATCGCCTTTTCTTAAACAATGATAGTCAAACCTACTTTTCTTCTCTGCCACACACAAATACGTCACTGCGACACACAAATACGTCAGACAGGTAGGGAACACGTGGGTTGAGAAAGATTACGGATCCTTTCTTTATCAGGCCACAACGTTAACATTTATCTCTTCACCTTCATAACCAAAGTTCGAGGTAAGAAAACGCCAGGCATTTTTTGTCTCTCCAACTGAATTACCTGGACACTTACTACGGACATTATACAATATGAATATAACAATTGAAAATCAAAATAATCCTTGAATAAAAGAAATGTAATGAACGACAGGTAATTAATGAAATATACCTTTTTAAAATCATATGCAAATTAGTAAAACCTGAAGAGTGATATTGCCTAGAAATAGATAATATATAATACAGATATTGAGCGCCGAGCGTGCAAATCCCTGCTTTGGGGGATTTCGCATGACTTATCATCTCTTAGTTGCGTCTCTGTCCTTGGATAGAGTGCGCTCAGGGGCTTCTCTGTCAAAGGACAGAAGGGCAACTGAGGAAAATTATACTGAAGAGGTGTCCAGCTCTGGGGGACAGCTGCCGAGGCCGCGCCCTCCCATTGCACCAGAGGGAAGGATCGGTGCTCGACCCGAGGCCAGCGCAACCGACGGTTGCGGGGGCTGAGGGGAATTTTTGTCCCTTGCCCGAGTGTACGCGCTTGGGTCCCCACATTAATCCGACCTTGTGTCACATATAATTCTCGTGGGGGAATGAGTAAACACCGTGCAAATGCCTCCTTGGAGGCGTGTACGCGCTCGGATACTTACCGGTCACAGGGCGTTGTCCCTGTGTTGGTGGTATCACGGCTATGACTAGCTTCGACCGGCTCTGACAAGTTTGGACCAGCTATGACAAGCCGACCAGCTATGACTAGCTTAGACCAGCTCTGACCAGCTTGAGCAAGCTATGACCAGCTAGGGTCCCCGCGTTAAAAAACGACCTTGTGTCACAACCTCAGGGGAACAGCTGCCCGAGGCCGCGCCTTCTCATTGCACTAGAGAGAACGATCGGTGCACGTACCGAGGCCAGCGTAACCGACGGTTGCAGGGGCTCGAGAAATTTTTGTTCCTTGCCCGGGTGCACGCACTCGGGCTCCCCACATTAATCCGATCTTGTGGGGAGTAAATCCCACCTTGGAGGGGGTGTACGCGTTCGGATACTTACCGGTTACAGTTTGGTCACAGGGCGTCGTCCCTGTGTTGGTGGTATCACGGCTATGACTAGCTTCGACCGGCTCTGACAAGTTTGGACCAGCTATGACAAGACAAGACCAGCTATGACTAGCTTAGACCAGCTATAACTAGCTTGGACCAGTTATGACCAGCTTGGACATGCTATGATCAGCATAGACCAGCTTAGAGCAACAGCCCACTGAAAAGACTCGGGTCCCCACGTTAAAAACTGACCTTTCTATCACAACTTGACTTAGTGGTGGGCAACAAGTAACCTCAATTCGTCCTTGGAGGAGTTTAACGCCTGGCTTGCGTCTCTTAGTGCGCTCAGGGGCTTTTCTGTCAAAGGACAGATTGGCAACTGAGAAAATTATACTGAGAGGTGCCCAGCCCTAGGGAACAGCTGCCCGAAGCCGCACCCTCCCATTGCACCAGAATGAGGGATCGGTGCTCGCACGAAGCGCGCGCACCCGGCGGTTGCGGGGGCTGAGGGGAATTTTTGTTCCTCTCCCGGGCGTACGCGCTCGGGTCCCCACCTAAAAATAGATCTTGTGTCACATCTCGTCCTAGTTGGTGGACAGAATAAATACCGCGTGCAAAATTCCTCCTTAGACGGATTACTAATGCATAGCTTATCATCTCTCATTTGCGTCTCT
Organism: Acanthosepion pharaonis; assembly: GCA_903632075.3. Taxonomy (NCBI): domain Eukaryota; kingdom Metazoa; phylum Mollusca; class Cephalopoda; order Sepiida; family Sepiidae; genus Acanthosepion; species Acanthosepion pharaonis. Next base: position 3,912,423 of record CAHIKZ030004724.1, on the reverse strand, counting down.
GTCTTTGGGCAGAGTGCGCTCAGATGTTTCTCTGTCAAGGGACAGAGGGGCAACTGTGAAATTCATACTGAGAGGTGCCCAGACCTCGGGAACAGCTGCGGAGGTCGCGCCCTCCTATTGCACCAATGGGAGGGATCAGTGTTCGCACCGAGGCCAGCGTAACCGACGGTTGTGGGGAGTGTGGGCAATTTTTTATTTCCCTTGCCCAGGTGTACGCGCTAGGGTTCCCATTTTAAAAAAGTCCTTGTAACGCATCTCGTCTAGTGGGGTGAACGAGTAAAATTCCTCCTTGGAGGAGTTTCTAACGCATGGCTTATCATCTCTGAATTTTTTGTCCCTTGCTTGGATCCCCACTTAAAAAACGATCTTGTGTCACATCTCGTTCTAGTGCGGGGTGGGGGACGAGTAAATACTGCGTGTGATTTCTTCCTTTATCATCTCCCAGCTGCGTCTCTTTCTTTGGGTAGAGTGCGCTCAGGGGCTACTCTGTCGAAGGACAGAGTTGCAACTGAGGAAAATTAAACTGAGAGGTGCCCAGCCCTTGGGAACAGCTGCCCGAGGCCGCGGCCTCTCATTGCACCAGAGAAAGGGATCGGTGCTCGCACCGAGGCCAGGGCAACCGACGGTTGCGGGGGCTGTGGGTAGTTTTTATCCCTTACTCGGGTGTTCGCGCTTGGGTCCCCACCTTAAAAAAGACCCTGTGTCACATCTCGTCTCAGTGGGGAGACAGTAAATACCGCGTGTGAATTACTATAAAGTAGAGTTCCGGACTTTTAACCTCAGAATTCGTGGGAGAATTGAGTTCGAATTTCGAATTTGTTCGTATATATAGATTACTGTAATTCATGTCACTAATACCAACTATCAACCATATCAATACTTCTTTTGATGTTTCTCATTTTCGACTAGTATCTTTTAAGTATAAATGTTAGGGAGTTTATAATTATTTACCCAGAGTTATATCCCTTATGCATTTAATATTTCATAGCTCTCGCGTCACTCTTTCATAGTTAGGCTATGAACATTTCAGCCAATCCTCGTATAAAAATATTCATTTCGAATAGACATTTTTAAAACGGATCTTTCTCTCTTAAAATCCCCATTTTGCTGTACAAAACAAAGATTAGCGTATGTACATATATTTTATTTACTTACATATTTGAATATTTGGAAGCCTCCTACATTTTTGAATATTTGGAAGTCTCTTTTGATGTAACGATTAACAAACTCAATGAATATACCAGGCTGGTCGTTTCAGGTCATACGAGAAACTTCCGCTACTCGCTCACCTCAAGCTAAACTTTGTAATATGAATAGTTCAACATTCCAGAAAGAAAGTTAATGTGAGAAATGAGAAACCTTGAGAAGCAAGAAGAGAGAGAGACAGAGAGTCGACAGACAGACAGACAGACAGCGAAAATAATTAAAATTTCCCAAATGAGATATGTGACACAATGAAAAGCACCCATACTTTTATTCGCATTTCTGAGAGGCATCTTCCTCCTTATTTGCATCTTCTCCAAAACTTCATCGTTGCTCACACGATCGGTCCATGATATCCTCATCATCCTTCTGTAGACCCATACCTCCGCCGTCTCAGGTGATCTTTTTCATTTGTTACCTAAGTTAATTTTTTATTCGCATTTACATTCTATTTAAGCTACTGTGACACAATGGAGCACTAAGTTGAAATAAAGAGCAGTCAATAATTGATAACGCTTAATTACACCAGTAATTTGTGCAATCTGCCTACTAACAAACGTCCCTTCTTCTCGCCCCCCTTCGCTATCTTCTGTAGGAGATTTTGTAATTTCTTTTCCGTGTTTGCTATCAATACTGTGTCATTTCCGTATCTTATGTTGCTAAGATTGTGGCCGCAAATGATGAATCCCGGTAGGATTTTCAATTTTCTCAGAAATGCCTCGCTGTATAGGTAGATAAAGTCCGGTGAGAAGGCACATCCTTGCCTTACGCCCCTTTCTATTTTTGTATATCTGCTGAACTCATTCTCTATCCGCATTCAGGCCGTTTTCTGCCAGAATAGGTTCTTGATTATTCTAATATCTTTCCCAAATATATCAAGGTTGCTGGACAGTTCCAACAGATCTTCTTGAAGTACTTTGTCGAACGCCTTTGCGTAGTCTTTAAAACACAGGTACACGTTCTTTTGCATTTGTATTGCTCTTTTTGATAACATTCTGAGCATGAATATCGCATTCCTTTTACCGATGTCTTTAACGAACCCGCACTGTTTTTGTCCTATTTCTGACCTGATTCTGCTGCGTGCTTTATTCACCAGAATACGGATGATGAGTTTTGTTAGGTGGCTCATTAGGCTGATTGTCCGGTGGAGTTGACATTCGTTTGCGCCTAGATGAAAAAGATGGTTGATCCTCGGACATGTTAGATTTTCGAAGTACAGGAAAACAATGACATTTTGGAAGTGCAAAAGATGTGTGGTTCTAACTTTTTTTTCAGGATGTTTAAAAACTGGATTTGTAAGAACTTTTCATGTTAATTGGTTTTAACGTCGCCTGTTTTGATTTGGACAATGACCGCAGGTCAGCCACCGTTTCACTCGTTACTATTGGCGGTTTTGAGAGTGTAGGCCCGAGAAATAGATGGAGAGGAGGAGAGTAAGAATGTCTCTCTTTCTCTCTGTCCTTCATTCTCTTTGTTTCTCTTTTTAGTTTCTGGGAGAGAGAACGTGAGAATGAAAGAGAGAGGAAATGAGTAAGAGAGAGAAATAAAGCAGTAACTGATAGAGTGAAAAGACCGAGAGAAAAGAGCTTAAAGAGGTGAAGAGAGAAAGAGAGAGAGAGAGACAGACAAAGAAAATAGGTAGAGCAGAGAGTTGAGAGAAAATGAGAAAGAGAGAGAGCATATTGAGAATAAAAAATAGCAAAAACCGAGAAAGATGGACAGATAGTAGATAGATAGAAAGGGAGAGTGAATGAGAGAAAGTGAAAGAGAATGAAAGAGAGGGAGAGAGAGAGAGAGAGAGAGGAGAGAGAGAGGAGAGAGAAAAGTGTTAAATATCGATAAACCACAGAAAGAGCAAGTGGACATTGAAAATACTATAAAGAAATGAGATAGATAGATAGGGAGAGAGATAGAGATACAGACAGATAGAGAGGGATAGAAAGAAAGTGAAAGAGAGAGAGAGAGAATTTTAATACGTGAAGAGCTGAGAGCTGAGAGATAAAGAGCAACCAAAATGAGAGAGAGAGAGAGAGAGACATGGAGAGATAGACAGACAGACATAAAGAGTATGAGAGACAGAGAAATAGATAACAGATGTGGGATAAAAAAAACAAAAAAACTAGAGAGGCCTATAGAGAAGACAGAGATACAAAATAAGAGAGATAATGAGAGAGAGAGAGAGAGAGAGAGAGAGAGAGAGAGAGGGAGAGAGAGAGAGCATGAAAGTGAGAAGGCGAATAATTGACAAGCCAGGAAGATGAGCTTAGAGAACAGACGCGAGAAAGGGATATATATATATATATAAATATATATATATATATATATATATATATATATATATATATATATATAAAGAGAGAGCGAAAGAGAAATAAACTATTGATATAGAAAGAAAGATACAGATAGACAGAAAAGAAACAGAGTAATAAAGAAAGATATGAAAGTGAGAAAATAATTGACAAAAAGGGATATATATATATATATATATATATATATATATATATATATATATATATATATATATATATATATAAAAAGAGAGAAAGAAAGAGAAATAAACTATTGATATAGAAAGAAAGATACAGATAGACAGATCGAGAAAGAAACAGAGTGGGGAATAAAGAGATATAGAAAAATAGGCCGAGAAAGAGAGAGATCAGATATATATATATATATATATATATATATATATAGAGAGAGAGAGAGAGAGAGGGAGAGTGAGAGAGGGGAGAGGGGAGAGTGTGTGTGTGCGTGTGAGTATGTAAGCGAGAGCGAACAGTATAATGTATAAAAACAGTGTAAAGAATAAAAAAAAAGTTCCTTCTACGAAAAGGATCAGATAAAGTTTTGGGGTGTCAGTTTCTAAAATCGGCCACGATACTTTGAGCGTAATATTCAAATCTCGCGTCACTCTCGTCTCGGCTTTCCGCTTCCGCCGTGACAGTCCTTTATTGGTTTCCATACACAAAGGATTTTATCAGTCAGAGTGAGTAACTTCTGTCATGAAAACTCAGAACAGAAACTGGCAGGTCGCCATTTTTTTCTTTCTCAATTTCCTCACCTCCCCACCATCCAACGTCCCCCTTGGCTTTCACACCTGGCAAAGTGTGAAACAAAGCCCAAGTTAATGCCGTGTGACAAGCCACGAACTCGTATCACTGTGCATGTCAGCAAAGTCCTTAAATACATGCTTTTTCACTAGTCTTCAATAGCTTCACGCACACTTATTCAATTTATGGAGATTTATATGCATTGTTAATAACATATTACTGTAAACCTGCACATATGATAGGGGTGGAACAGTCATATTTCCAGGAAGATTAGACTATCACTGTGCAAAAATGATATGAGGATTTACTTATTTCAGGATTGTGGACTTTAGTTCGGACTAGAAAAAAAATTAATTTGATTGTGGTAGGAAAAAAAAGGAGGTTGTGGTTGGTGGCTGGTGTTCAAACTCTGATAGAAGTCAGGTTTCCAAATACTGATTTTCAAGGGTGGTCGATCCTACCAATTTGGAAGGAAGGTATGGGACAGTTTTGATATCCTATTCTTTTCCCCACCTATTTGTTCAGGCGAAGATAAGTTCGTTAAATATCTAAAAGAGAGAGAGAGAGAGAGAGAGAGAGAGAGAGAGGAGGATTAATAGCGATAGATAGAAAGTGGAAGATATAAAGAAAGAAAAATAGGGGATCGATATATATATATATATATATATATATATATATATAAATAGATAGAGAGAGAGAGAGAGAGAGAGAGAGAGACATCGAGTAAATGATAGAAGGAACGTGATAGATTAGGAAGGAAAATATAAATAGATTGATAAATAGATATTATATATATAGGGAAAAATAGATAGATAGATAGATAGATAGATAGATAGATAGAGAGAGAGAGAGAGAGAGAGAGAGTAGGTAGGTAGGTAGGTAGACAGAAAGAGATGGGGGAGAATTAGGTAGACGAAGAATGTTGAGGTAATGATAATAGGAATAGATAGATAAATAGGAAGGAAGGAAGTCAAAGAGAGAGAGAGAAAGAGAGAGAGAGAGAGGAGGAGGAGGATTAATAGAGATAGATATATAGAAAGAGAAAGATATATAGAAAGAAAAACATACGGATCGAAAATAGATATATATATATATATATATATATATATATATATATATATATATATATATATATATATATATATATATATATAAAAATGGACAAAAGGTCCGACAATTTATTCATTAAAGACATTTTATGTTTAACGTTGTTATTTATAGATACAAGTATTTAAGCAAATACTCTGTTTATGATAAACAGTATTAAATAACATTTACCGGCCTGAATCCTATCCGCAGAAATTTTCATACCGAAATATTCGTTCTTTGACAGGTAAAATGACGGTTCCGTATAGGATGCATCCTATCTACCGCAGAACGAATATTTTCGAAAATTGTCTACATTCGGCCGGTAAATGTTCTTTAATACTGTTTATTATAAACATCAGCATTTGCTTAAATACTTGTATCTATAAATAAATAACGTTAAACATAAAAATGTTTTAAAATATATATATATATATATATATATATCGATCGAGAGAGAAACAAAGATTGACTAATAGAAAGAAAGTGATAGATTAGGAAGGAAAATATAAATAGATTGATGAATAGATATTATATATAGAGAAGAACAGAGAGAGAGAGAGAGAGTATGTTTCGTTCGAGTGTCATTGAAATTACAAGATATATACATATATAGAGACAGATAGATACGGAGGAAGAAAGACAAAGTGTGAGAGAAATGATGAGAAAGAGAAAGGTTCGTAGAAAGAAAAGATAGAGAGGATAGACAGAGAGAGAAGGAAATATATATATATATATATATATATATATATATATAGTTGGATTGATGTGAGTTTGTCACTCTGGGTTTCACGCTATTTGCGATCGTCAGGCAAAATGATTAATTTTTAAATTTTGGATTTATATATTGTTGCGTATGTCGGTGTTTTTATGATAGTGGGAGGAAAAATTGTCGTCGGAACGCCACTCATACGCACGCAAACATACATACACGCACGTTCACTCATTGGAGCTAACACAAACATAAACATATGAATAGTGTGGGACTCGGTATATATGCGCATACATATCTCGTTGCGTACATAGGTACGCAGTTGATCACTGTATTCAATGTTGGATTGTGTAGCAAATATCTTTCGTCTGTTGCAGTGTCAACGCACAGACCGTTCGTCCGTATCATCATACTTATTATAAAACCCAGGTTGTGTGTGTGTGTGTGTGTGTGTGTGTGTGTGTGTGTCTGTTCGTTTATATATTGGATCGGATTTCCTACATTTTTCAACAGATTTCAACAAAGCTTCGCAGGACTACGTAAAATTACCTTGCGGTGGTTCTGACAGCGCCAAAAATTGGAAAAGACACAATTGTTTTTGCACGAAATCAATTTGAAAACACGATTAAGAGGCATCACTGTCGCCAGAATGAAAGAGGGACAACTCATATCCAGTTATACTTATTATAAAACCCAGGTTGTTTTTTTTTTGTGTGTGTTCGTTTATATATGGGATCGGATTTCCTACATTTTTCAACCGATTTCAACAAAACTTGTTTGACTTTGGGTTTGACCAATTCGTAAAAAAAAAAAAAAAACTAATTGAGACATGCGTGTCCGTCAACCTTAAACAATAATCTTTGTCAATTTTATTTTTTAGTCTTTATGATGGTCGATACTTGATCTATCTCTTACTGTTACATCCCCGGGTAACGCCGGGCTCTACTGCTAGTATATTATGAAATGAACAATTATTTTATTATATTTTCTGTATATACGTTACTTTTTATAGATACAAATATTTAAGTAAATGCTCCGTTTATAATAAACAGTATTAACAACATTTACCAGCCTGAATGTCCGAGAAATTTTCATAGAAATTATGCGTCCTCCGACAGGAATCGAACTTGTATCCTATACGGAACCATCATATAGCCTGACGCGCTATACCATTTACATACAGCGGAAACGTCTGGTTAGCAAACTCAAATTCTTTCTTTCTTTTTTATGTGCCATGTCCTTTCAGAACGTAGACGATCATGGCTCTCCACCTTTCTTTATTCCTTGCAGTCCTCAAGAAGTTCCTTTCCTCCGCTTCCTCCACAGACCACGTTCTGTCATCCACTTGCTAAAGTCCTCCAGGTATGTCGCACATTGTTTTCCCTTGTCTCTCTTTTCCCTCTATTCGACTCGTGAGTATCAGGTTCTCCAGGCCCTTCTTCCTCATTACTTAGCTGTGCCTATCACAAGAAACAATATGGATGGGTAAAGATACCGATTCACCCTCGATTGTGTCTTGTGCCGCCCGTAGGTAAGTAAATAGCTAATCGATTAATATGAGGTTTGAGACGGTGGAGTAATGAATAGCGGCTCGGACTGAGAAATTAGAGAGCCGAGTTCAAACTCCAGTCGAATTACGTGCTAATACCCTTGGGAAAGGTATGGATCCTGTTCTCCTCCCTCCCCATGTTATGGGTAAATAGCAGGACAGACCGGGTTCTGTAGCCTTGGATGGCAACTGGTCTACCGTAGAAAGAAATGGCAACCTACTGCAGGAAAAAAAAATTGCCTCGTCAGTCATGTATCGAAAGATACATGATAACCTAAGCGCGTATCATGTATGGCACATAACTGACTGACTATGCAATGTCAATCGTTAATCTTGTCTTCTTAATTCATGTTCTTTTGTTGTTCTCTCCTCTTAAATGTTTTACTTTTTCTGATGTTCTTTCACACTCATTAAACTCTTGTGTGTGTCTCGTTTTTATGTATTAACCATTGCTGTCAGGAGGGGAGTACTCAAATATCCCAACAACTACACAAATCCCATATTCAGAGACGATATTTATTTAGCTCTGCCTGGCAAAAGACCCAATCGAAAGTGGATGGGTAAAGATATCGATTCACCGTCGATTGAGTCTTGTGCCGTCCGTAGCTAAGTAAATAGCATCGATTAATACGGGGTTTGATATTATGTTGTGCTAATATTAGGTTGTTCGGAAAGTAATGTCGGATGTTAGCATCGACGTTTACTCCAGAATTAATGTATTTAAACGGTGTTTAAACCACTTAAAATAGGCACCATGAATATCTATATATTTCTGCCATCAAGTTACAAGGCTATTTATGCTTTTACAATAGAACTATGAAGTTTTGGATGCCAAGAAATCTTTGAATGAATACTGAATCTTTTGGCTTAAAAATACTGTCACGATGCTTGAAAAGTGATAGACAGAGAGTGAGAGATCAATGGAATATGGTGGATGTGGTAAAGTTTCGTATCCCAAATCAATGAGCTATAATGGGCTATAAGTTTTTAGCCACTCTTGATTACAGCAATTTTGTCTTGTTTAATAACGTCTCTTCTGTTTTTTTCAGACAATAACGTGTTAGTATCAAGCTACTTTCATCTATAAACAATAGCTGACTTATATCTTGCAATGAAAGTTCATGGAACTAAGGGATTTCGGGAATTTTAACAAGGGCAAACAATAGGATGACATCAGTGTGGCAAGTCAAATAGAGAAATTGCTAGGTTTTTCCAGGTTAATCATCAAACGGTTAATAACATTGTCAAGAAATTTAATGAAAAAGGCCATTGGCACGGGGAACAACGTTCAGGAAGACCAAGCATCGTGTCTGAGTGAAGGAAAAGGGCACTGAAGATGGAAGTCATCAGAACCCGTCGTCAGAGCGTCAAGGATGTCGTCAACAGCATGGAAATGTCGCCATATGCGACGAGAAAGACTCTGAAAGAGCTAGGCTATAAAAGAAGAGTTGCAAGAAAGAAGCCCTTGATTTCAGAGGTTAACAGGAACAGGCGTATGGTCTGGACTAGAGAATTCGAGAGCAAAGATTATGAATTTTTAATTTGGTCAGATGGAAGTAAATACTGCCAATATTCTAATTCGAGATTGGTTTATGTTTGGAGAAATCAGAATGAGACTTGGAACATTGAATATCTTCAGGCGACCGTGATATATAGAGGGATTGGAATAATGGTGTGGGACGCTGTCTGGTTTGGAGGGAAACTCATTCTTGTTGACGAGCGGTTGAATGGTCCAAAATACTGCCAAATATTAGAGAAAGGATTACTCCCACTATTTGAAACCAATCAGATTGACAAGAATGTTTACCTCTTTCAAGAAGATGGAGCGTCATGTCATATGAGCAAAGTGGCAAACGAATCGAAGGAATCACAAGGAATCAAGCCTAAAATCCTGACATGAATCCAACAGAGCACGTTTGGGAGCACCTTGACTGAAAAACTCGAGAGCATGCAACCAAAATCACGTCAGTGGCAACCCTTAAAGAAACATTGCTAAAGGAGTGGTAAAATATGGATCAGACAATTGTTGATAACTTGATCAAATCCATGAAAAATCGAATACAAGGACTGAAACTAACAAATGGAAGGACCTACTCCATATTAGTTCCAAATACTGTTTATTTATGTTGAGTAGGGATTATATAATTAAATTTTGAAATTGGATGTAGTTTATTTCTCCTAGCTTAAAACCTTTGTTAGGTCACTGTACTGTAGTGTCATCCTGGTAATATGTGGCCGAGTATTGTCATAAACCTGAATTGAACCTCGTCGATTAAACCGTATTGGTAGCATTTTGCTTAACTCAATATGAATTTCATCCAGTTATTTGGCAGTAAACTTCGGCAGTAATGCTCTGGTTAGATTCCAGAAAACTGTGATAGATAACGCCAATGGTGGGCCCACAAAGAGTCACCAAAATCTTCTGTTGGTTCAATTTCAGTTTTGGAAAGGGTTCGAGTACCTCGTTATGATTCAGTCACCGAGCTGATCATCTATGGTCATCATAAAGGATCCATTTCTTATCAAAATCAACATTCAATCAAAAAATGGGTGATTCGAATTTGGTAGAAGCAATATCGAACACATTTCAAAATGTCGAATTCTTTGGCTCTCGCTGAAATCATGTGGGATCCATTTATCGAGTTTCTTCCTCTTGAAATGTTGACACCTATTACCTAAGGAATTTCTTTGATTCTTTGTTATGGATTTTGTTCGATTAATGTTTTCAGATGTTGATTGTCAACTGTAGATGGACGTCCTCTACCACACGTTGAATTTAAAACTCGTATCCCCACTGCGGAACTCCAGAAAGGAGTACCATACTGTCAGATCACAAGTAAATCCTTTACCCCACGCTCTGTTAATGTTCGCAGCTGGTTGAGAAGCCTTATGAACAAGCTTGAACTCTGGCAAAAAAAAAAGTAAACGCATCTCTTCTTTTTTATGTTCAAAAAGAGATGTATATGAAGTTTTAATTGAGTTCATCCGTAAGGTGAATACTTAAAGAAAAAAAAAGACTGGATGAAAAATGAAATTCCCGACATAATGAAAAGGAGAGAACAAACAATGCCAAGTCACGGCACAGAATATGGGACACTGCACAAAGATATTAGAATTAAATGATAGGGTGTCTAAAGAGGAATGACTCAACGAAAAATGTGCTGAAATAGAAAGAATGTGCATCACAGATAAAGCAGATATGCATAAAGATCAAGAGAATTAACAGGACAAAAGACATGCTTATCAACAGGATAAATAAAATCCGAAGATGGAATACTGGTATTAGAGAAAGACAAAAATAGAACGAATACATCGGAGAACTCTTCCACGACGAAAGAGAACAACCGTCAATATATAGAAATATCGAAGGACTATAAATATTAAAATCTCATGTGGACTCGGTACTGGCCAAATGGGATAGAAACAAAGCAACAGAACCTTGCGAAATTTTAACACAGATGTTGGTAGCCTTAGATGATTTCAGCATTGACAAGATTACAGCCATAATAAATTAAGTATATAATAGTGGTGATATACAGGAAAACATAAGTAGATTAATTTTCATAGCACTGCCTAAGAAGCCAGTTGCAAACAAATGAGAACTCTATTGGACATTCAGCCTAATGAGCCATATAACAAAACTCATCATCCGAATTCTGATGAATACAACGCGCAGACCAGAAATAGGACAAAAATAGTGCGGGTTCGTCAAAGACACTGGAACAAAGAACGCGATATTTATGCTCAGAATGTTAGAAGAAAAAGTGATGTGCAATGCATCATGATGTGCAAAAACGTTTGATAAATTAAGCAACACAAATCTGTTAGAACTGCTAGATAATCTTGGCATAATTGGGAAGGATATTAGAATAATTCAGAACTTATACCAGCAGCAGACCGCCTGCATATAAATAGAAAATGAGTTCAGTAAATATACAAAATAGAAAGAGGTGTAAGACAAGGATGTGTCTTCTCACCAGACTTATTCAAATAAGGCGATTCTGAGAGAATTAGAAGTCCTACCAGGATTCGTTATTGGCGGCCACAATCTTAGCAACGCAAGATGTGCAGATGACACAGTGTTAATACACGACATCGAAAGGAACCTGCAAGTACTCTTACAGAAGGTAATAAGTGAGAACAAGAAGAAAGGATTAAACATCAATTGCAAGAAGACAGAATGCATGGATGTTAACAAAAAAGATGATCTCAAAGTGCGATTGCAAATTGGAGATACCAAAATCAAACAAGTACAAAACTTTAAATATATAGAAGGTCTTTTAACATAGGACGGGAAGTGCGACACTGAAATCCGAGGGCGCATTGTGATAACGAAAGATATCTTCCAAAAGCTAAGCAAAGTATTAAGAAAAAAAAAGTTTTCTTAGAAACAAAGAAAAGAGTACCATATCAGTCCTCCTATACGACAGTGAATGCGACATTATAATAATATTTTTATGTTACTATTATAATGATATTTTATGTTACTGTTATAATATTTTATGTTACCATTATAATAATATTTTTATGTTACTATTATAATAATATTTTATGTTACCATTATAATAATATATTAGAACTCAAGTAAAATTTTAACTTTCTTTCTAAAAATCGGACCCTATTTTTATAATATTTTAAGGGCAGTTCGTATTTCTGCTTTGAAATCTGTACTGGGAATTTTAGTTTGCACACTGATGCCTGGTGACGATGAAATCTACGTATCTACCTGTGTGATTATTCTTAGGATTTCAATGTTAAAAAGATTTATTCCTTCTTATCCGTTTTTTTTTTTTTTTTTTGCTAATCCAGTCGTCGTTATCTCTTTTTGTTTTCTACCTGTTCGAATTCAACATGGCGTCCGGAACATTTTCTTGTTGACTAGTTTTAGTGCTTTCTACTGGAGGAAGCCACTGTATACCACGTAGCTGTCTAAGGCTAGTATCTTATATCGTCTGTTGATGTTTACGACATGGAAAAAAGTATACACAAAGGAATCATTTGATCTATTTGGGTTTGATCGCTGTTCCCCTATGAACTGACTATCGTCTGCATCGGTAGCAATATTTTGCCGCGGGGATGATGGCTGAGGCCTCATGGTTAGAGGCTGGCGAGCTGGAGTTCGAATGAAAATGATGAAAACGGGCATTAAAAGAACAAACACGGTCACGCGCGCGCTCACGCACACACACAAGCAAAGGCGCAGAGTGACGGTGTAGAGGAATGAATGAAAAAAGAGAAAAGAAAAAAAGAAGCATACAAGAAAAGAATGATAGAAAGAGGGATAGAGAGAGAAAAGGTGAGATATAATGTATAGAGAGAGGGAACAAAGGAATGAATGTAAAATTGGCAAAAACATAAAATAAGAAACCTAATTTTCCTTGCCTTAATTGTTCACTCGTGAGAAAAGAATTAAGGCAACCCCCCCCCAAAAAAACGAGACAGACAGACTGATCGATCGGTTGATTGAAAGACAGACTGAGATAGATCTGAATAGGCAGATAGACAGACAGATAAATATGAATAGAAAATCAAATACATATATATATATATATATATATATATATATATATATATATATATATATATATATATATATATATTATACTCGACTCTCCCGTCGAATTCGACGTATGAGGGTCAAACAGATCAGTTCCTAGGAAACTGACAGCCCGACAACAGCACATGAGATTTGATTATAGTGGTGAAGGTTTCGTGCAGGACCATTCACACTTTTTGAAGGGCAGAATACAGTGACCTGGTGCATATATATATATATATATATATATATATGAAGATAAATATATATATATAATAGATATATAAATAGATAAATATATATATATAATTGATATATATATATAATTGATATATATATATATATATATATATATATATATATATATATATATATATATATATATATATATATAAAAGATAGATGCGTAGATAGACAGATAGGTCTAACTTGACTGAGATGGGCAGAGAAATAGATCCGACTCGACCGAGATAGATAGATAGATCTAAATCGGCTGATATAGAAAGATAGATACATCTGAATTGACTGGGGCACCTCGAGGCGGTGTAATGCTTAGCAGGATTGTCTCGCTAGAACGATTACAACTGAGTAGTGAGTTCGACCCCCACTGGGTGCCGCCCTACTTTCGGCCGTGTGCCACATCTAAGGTATGCTTGAAAATCTCTACATCTCAATAGACTTATATATATATATATATATATATATATATATATATATATATATATATATATATAGATACATACATACATACATACATACATACATACATACATACATAAAGAGATCTCACCTGATTTAGATAGATCTGAATAGACTTAGATTGACTGATTGATTATTTTGAGTCGTAAGTAATTTCCATTTTGGGGAACCAATTGTAATGAGAAATGTATCATCCTAATTATTAATCATACGTGGCGGTCAAATGGAATACATTAACATATAGATAGATAGATAGATAGATATTTCTGAAGTTACAAACAGTTTGATAAATACATAGATATATCTAACCTACTTGAGATAGATCTGAATAGACTGAGATAGAAAGATTACGCTGAGTCATAAGTAATTTCCGTTTTTGGGAACCACTTGTAATGATGAATATATCATTCTAACTATAAATCATTCGTGGCAGTCAAATGGGGTGCATTAACGAACAGTCAGATAGATAGATATGAAAAGGCTGAGATAGATAAAAGGGGTAATTAGCACCTTTCTGCTGAGTGCCGTTTCTTTGTCGAGAGATTGAAAGCATGCTGAATCAAACGGTTGTTTCTCCCTACAAAAGGGGATTCTGGTTCGAACCCTACCGGAAACCACATTCTCTTCATGAAGTTTTCTCGAGTGCACAGGTCGATAGACGTAATAGCTACAGTTTAAATTAAAGAAAAACGAGGCGTCTATATCAAACAAGAGTATTCACCAAAGACGTTTGAATTGTGTACACACACACACACATATATATATATGTATATAAATAAAAAGAAAGAACAGTAAGATAAATAATCCTGTGTTCTTATAGATATTTTTTACAAAATAGTGCTCAATGTAAATTTACAGAGCATTAATATTATAAATTAATTGATTTAAAATATGTTTTTTCGCTACACAGTTCTAACCATGTTTCAAAAAAGTTTAGAACTGTGTAGCGAAAAAAACATATTTTAAATCAATTAATTTATAATATATATATATATATATATATGAAAATTTCTCGGACATTCAGGCCGGTAAATGTTGTTTATAAACAGAGCATTTACTTAAACCTCCTGATCAGAGGCCTCTCTGTCGGATGTAGTTTACTGCCTTACCCAGGACGCCATAGAACTGGTGTGACTATACTGAGATAAAACATCAATATAAGAATCAATATTAACTTTAACATGGTCGGGCACGAAGTCACAGACATACGAAATCAGAATCAATCTTTCTAGAGTATTAATGATTGATGCGACAAGTTTGCTAATGACTCTTCTGAGACGAGGCATCAAAATAAGAATTTGTCAGCAATACATGAGTCAGAGAGAAATCCCACATGTAGACAATCAGTCGGACTCGATATCATTGCTGAATTAATGAATTGTATGAATCATTTGTTAACGACAATATTGAGACGAAGTGTCAAAATGAAAATTTCTTGTCCTTAACTTAGTCGGGTACGAAGCCAAAATTGTACGCAAATCAGTCAGACGCGATCTCTCTCTCTCTCTCTCTCTTTCTCGTAAGGATTTATGTGACTGGCTTGCTAACTTCTGGTTCTTTCTAAAGTCTACTTCAACTCTATACTTCTGACGTCTTCGTCTGAACACTGAAATTTTATTGGGTTGGTGCATAATTATCAGGCGTTTTTAAACAATACATGATTGTGAAAAAGAAACGTAGTAATTCAACAAGAAAATTTTTTAAATGATTTTATCAAAAAAAAAAGTAAATGAAACAGCGATTTTTTATTAACAAATAACGCCTACAAAAACGCCTGATAATTATGCCCCAACCCAATATTTACTAATTATTAGGAGTGGGTAGGTTCGCCTGATCGTCCTGTTCATTCGCCTCCTCGGAGTTTTGATCAGGAGCAGAGGTGACTTTCTTGTTTCCTGTTTTGTTTTGGATTGGGTTTCCGGTTCCTTCTGAAGTCTTTTCATTCTCTTTCACTTCCAGTTGCCCCTTTCGTCTTAGTGACATAATCGCCTTGCTTGGGGTGAATTGATTAAAACAAAGCTGGGACGAGTGGTAGAAATAAAACTTTCTTAGCCTTAGTTTTATCGGAAGAAATTTTCTATATTTTCATTTGACTAGATTTACTTTTTAATCTCTATTTTTTTTATTGGTGTTTGTTTTCACAATAGTCTCTGTCGATTATTTTTGACGACACTCTGGGTAGGTAAAATCTTCGAAAATAAACTTATACTTACTGACGAGATTTGATTTTGCACCTTAGTGCTCGATTTTTGCCGAGGTCTGCTTTAACCATTTCAGTTGAGATAACTTTGATCGAACGTAAATCCTTAGTCTCTCATTCATTTACAGACTTTGTTTTGGTTCCCAATAAATGTGTGGGTGGCATTATATATATATATATATATATAGCAGTATAACCCGTATTAGATAGAGTATTTCATTGCTGGGAATTTTTGCCGTTTAAAGTCAGCCCACCCGAAAATCAATATTAGTTCAACAGGGTGCAACTGAGGCATATCCCCAAATGGAAGGGTTAACAATTTGAATAGGGGTAGTCCTGAAAAGGGGCCTTTTTGCGTTCTCAGTTTTACAAGGAAGGAACCTCTTCCATGGACTGTTACGGCGGAAGAATAGAATTGGTGGAGGGGGGAATGTTTCTTCAGGATGTAGATGTATTTTCTATTGTTATATAATGTGCTGGAAATGATGCCATTTCAAGAGGGAGGCGATGCCGTTGAAGGTGGCCTGTGGAAGGAGAGATAGAGGCATTGATTAGCATAAGGAGGAGTCCCGGGGTTGTAATAGTAGGCCTAGTTTAACCAACGGCCACTGCCGATCGTTGGTATACCACGCAGAGCATCCCTCCGTGCACTATTGGCGTTCAGTCTATTTTGACGGGTAGCAGACGACTCCACTGAACGCGCGGTAGCAGTAGAAGTAGAATTCGATTGTAAGCGATTTCCGCGCTTCTCCTCGGATTCAGTAGCACGTGCAGCAGCAGTTGAAGAGGCGTTTCTTCTTCTCAGCTGTTGAGTCTATGATTAGAATTCTCAGCATCAGGCATAGCAGCATTTGAGGAGGCTATTCTCCTCAGCCGTTGAGTCCTTTGATCGACAGTTTCAGCCTCACACGCAGAAAGCAGTTGAAGAGGCGTTTCTCCTCAGCCGTTGAGTCCTTTGGTCGACAGTTTCAGCTTCATGCGCAGCAGCTGAAGATACGTTTCTTCACAGCCGTTGGGTCTTTTGATCAGCAGTTTCAATCTCGCGCGCAGCAGAAGTTGAAGAGACGTTTCTCTTCAGCTGTTAAATCCTTTGATCAGTACGTTTAGCCTCGCACGCAGCGGTAGTTGAAGAGGCGTTCTTCCTCAGCCGTTGAGTCCTTTGATCATCATTTTTAGTCTCGCACGCAGAAACCTTTACGTATGCTCTTCTGGAAAGCCGATGGCTACGTTAATCTTAAGACTCAGTGGCTCTCAGTGAAGCATTCCGAGAAGCATTTTGAGACAGGTGAACTGAACGTTATAAAGACGATTGGTTATGCCTTATTCGCATGGCGGGACTGGCGGCAGCGGTTTTGCAATCTAAACAAGATCTTCTCTTTGATGGCATGTCTTAGGCAAGTAAGAATTGTCAAATGGAATGCGTGGTCAAATACCAGAAGAGAACGCTGAAAAGCTATAGCAATCACTAAGCTCGAATAACTTGAGTAAAGATTGGAAAAAAAATGTTGAGTAATAAAAAAATTAAATTCGGAACGGCCATAAAAGACAATGAAAGCAACGCCTTAAAACTGTAGTAGTAGTGTAAAGGAGCTTCGTGCAGCCAATGGGCAAATCGAACAGGTGTCGCGTTCCGCAGGTCATGCGTTAGCGCGTGCATCAGCACGCGTATCAGCGCGTGATACATCGCGTGAGACAGAGCGTGTTGCAGGGTCGCACATACACGCGTTGCTACACGCGCTAATTATCAAGGTGGAGGTATGAATCACGGCCACAAAGCATAAGCTAGGATTGGAAGGTTATGTGTGAAAAAGTGTATTAGGCGAATGGAACTGAGAGAACATGAATAAAGAAAATTTAGTAAATGGACACACACAGTTGCAGAATGGGTGGGTTTACTTGTATGCAGGCAGAATGGTACTTAAGGTGACGGGACACGTCACTAATGTCTTGCACCTGTAAAACTTATTTTAGGTTCGCTATAATTGAGCCGTTGTTTCACAGGAAAAATGAGGAAAATAGGATATCCCTGACAAAAGTTATTTTGCTTGAGGTATCGTCAATCCTCCTTCAAAAATGTTATTTTGCATACCCGTTGCCTCGTAAATCTGCGCATTAAACACCCTGCAAATGCTACATGACTGTCTCTTTATTGCGCAACTTTTGTGTTATATTTCAACTCTCTAAATTAATTGTACGCTGTTTTTTACAGACCTTAAATTTTGCCTTTGAGATTTGCGTAAAGTGTAAAAGATCACTTTTTTCCGATTTTTCACCTTCAAGGTTGTATTTTTTCCAGCCAATTTGGACTCAAAACCGGCATTGAAGAATTATCTATCAAACAAAAAAAATCGGATGAAAAACTGTGGAAACACGTAAACAACCTCCGATCACACACACACACACACACACACACACACACACACACACACACACACACACACACACACATTTTGAGAATTATAGATATATATCCAAGAACAGATACTAGATAGTAAAACGTTGCTGAGAGTTTATAATGGACAGGAAGTAGTTAAGAGCCATTGTCGCCAACAATTTGGACACAAAATTGGTACTGAAGAATTATCTATCAAACAAAAAAATTCATCGAAATCGGATGAAAACTGTGGAAATTCATAAGCAATATCCGATCACACACACATACATAGACACGCTCTTTTAAAAATTATATATATATATATATATATATATATATATATATATATATATATATATATGTGTGTGTGTGTGTGTTTTCAGACGCAATATACATTTGTCTTCATGTTTCTCTGGTATTTTCAAAGGTCATCTTTTCTGTTTTTTTTTTTTTTAATTAAATTGAATTTTGCATGGCTTTTAAAATCGTGTTTTTCTAGGTGGAAATAATAATGCAATAATCTTTCGTGGAGAGGCGACTTGATCCGATTCCGATAATTATTAATTCTGTAGTGGAAGGACCATTCAGATTTTCCCACATATTGTTTCTGGCATAGTGTCCATTCTAATACGTAAATTATGTTATGACTTCTACAGTTAGAATTGTGCTAGATTTTGAAAGCAGATTTAGTGAATATATATATATATATATATATATATATATATATATATATATATATATACAGATAGATAGATATATATAGATGTAGATATATATAAAAATTTCAGATATATCTAAAATATGACTGTAAAAGTACAATATTAGCATCCTCCATAATTTACCTAGATTTAAATTTAAATATTTTGAAAAACTAATATTTTATTTACTTTTGTTTATAAATACATGTTGCAAAATAAAATCATTATATTTGACTTGGATAAAGTCCATCGGAAGACGAAAAGCATCGGCTACGATAAGTTTTTTCTTTGTCTTTATTCACACATACACACGCGCGTGCACACACACACACATATATATATATATATATATATATATATATATATATATATATATATATAAATGAAATGGACAAAGTCCGACAATTATTTTATGTTTATACGTTCTTTTATAGATACAAATATTTAAGTAGATGCTCTGTTTATAATATTTTCTATGAAAATTTCTCGGACATTCTGGCCGATAAATATCGTTAATACTGTTTAATATATAAATATCCTGGCATTTTTTTTACGTGCTTTAATAAATAAAAATCCAATTCTAAAGAAATGGATTTTTATTTCTTAAAACACGTCTCACACACACACACACACACACACAGACACTGTCTGTATTTCTGAGATGAGGTATTATGTACAGTATTTACATTAGTCGGACTATTGTCCTCATCTTTGTCGCCATATTTGTCACAACGTTTCCTCAAGGACACATGGCACAGTGGATAAAGGCGTTGGTTAGATCCAGTGACAGACCCAAAGAAGGTGAGTTCAATACCTGGTTAAGGCAGTGGAGAACTTTCAGAGGGAAAATTAGCAGGAGATAACTGATAACTGACATCCATCAAACATGGCACGTGGAACTAGAACAGTCTACCCGAGTGATCGAAATAAAGGGTTCAGTTCAAAATTCCAACCACCTGAAGAAGGCCGGAGCGTACCACGGCCGAAACGTTGTGACAAATATGGCGACAAAGATGAGGACAATAGTCCGACTAATGTAAATACTGTACACGCAGAGTCTTTAGGCATGCTATATTTAAGGATGAAAGTGCTCAATATTTGGGATAGAGCTTATGTAAATATCGACCTACATATGTTTGTATATATGTATGCATGTATGTCTTTGTAGCCTGGAACAATCTAACAAGCTCTCACTTTTCTCTCTGAAGTAAGGCCATTAAAATGTAAATGACATTTTCCTTTATTCAGTATTCTTGTCTCAACCAACACCTGTTGCACCGGACATCGGTCACTTTTTCAATGGCAAACAAACAAACAAATGTGGCATTTCGGTAATGGTTTCTCTGAAATAAGTATCAGAATGAAAAATCTGTTTGTCCTGTCATTTTTGGGTTGGGGGTTCAACAATACATGGCACTATTAGGTCAATTTGCCAATAAAAAGATTGTATATGAGGAATAACAAATGCATGAAACCGAGCAAAAATAGCAAAAAAAAAAAAAAAAAACACACAAAAAAACTTGGTCTAGTGAAAACTTCTCAGCCGCACCAAGAAGTGATACCAATATACATTTGCTGTCCGTTTAATTAAGTATGCACGTACAAATGCTCTTTTGCACAAATTTCTCACCAGCAAATGAGATAGCAGTGATTTAATATATATATAGGCATTTTAAAGATGATCAACAAGAAAGATATGTAATTTAAGTGACTTAGAACGTAGTATTTTCTTTGGTGCCAGACGGGCGGGTCTGATATTAAAAAAACTTGCTGATTTACTAGGATTTCTACTTTCAATTATAGGGTTTACAAAAAAATAATCAAAAAACGAAAAAAAAAAAAAAGCCTGTAGGCAAATATCCCTTATTAATGAAAGATTTCGGTGTACAAATAGCCAAAATGGTTTCAAGAAAGACAAGAGTAGCTGGAATAAACAACCTTTACAATGGTAGTATATAGAAGTGAATGTCTGAACGCGCAACACATCGAACCTTGAAGCAGTTGTGCTACAGCCGTAGAAGACTACACCGGGTGCTAGTCCTGAAAGATAAGAACAAGAAACTGAGGATAATAAAAACTGAACAATAGAAGATTGGAGAAACGTTGCCTGGTGTGATGCATCTCGAATTCATTCAGTCGGGTCGAGCGAGTATTTAGCGTAAACGACATGAAACTATGCATCGTTCCGGTGGTGTCATGGTTTGGCCAATATTTTCTTAATATAAGACCCTTAGGACCCTTAGTACCAATAAAAGACTGTTTAAATATCGCAGCCTGATCACGTGCCTCCATTTCTGACCTCAGTTCCCCCATCTCTCTCTCTCTCTCTCTCTCTCTATATATATATATATATATATATATATATATATATACAGTTGTGCTCCCATCTGTCTCTCTCTCTCTCTCTCTCTCTATATATATATATATATATATATATATATATATATATATATATATACAAGTAAAATATATTTACAAAATTTGGCCGAGTTCCTCACACCAAAACAAGGTATGCCAAGAAGGCGGTTCTAAACGTAAAGGGCTTCTAACCTAATGCCAGAAAAGTGTATTTTATAAAATGACCGGCGAGTGTCAATTCTAACGTTTAATCATTTCTGCTGCACCATATATATATATATATATATATATATATATATATATATATATATACACACACACACACACACACACACACACACACACATATATATATATATATATATATATATATATATATATATATATATGTGTGTGTGTGTGTACATTTTCAAACGTTGGGGGCGAGTTCCTCATACCAAAACAAGGTAAAGTTTGTGCAATAAACCATCGTTCTCCCGTGGTGAGGGATCAGAGGGTGAAAGACCCTAAACACGTTGCCAATGATTCAGATACATGAGCTGCTCTTGAAGTATCATCCATGCGGTACTATGAGATATACGACATGCTAGGGTCACTTAACGTGTGCTGATACTTGGATAGTCTCCGACATCATGTAGAATATGTTCTTCGTTTCCAGGCGTATGAGCGGATCTCGGTTTTCCTCGATCTATAGTTTGTGGTGCCACGGATCCTGTCACAGCAACGCAACGATAGACAGCAGCAAAGTTTAGATGACTCAGCTGCCTTCGGTCTGGAAACTCAATCCGATACAGTCGTGCAGCCTCGCTTCCATTACCATTCGCACGGCCGCATGTAAAAATCGTATCTGCCTGTTCAGTATATAAATATCCTGGCATTGTTAAACGGAACACATATCAGTTAATTCATTACTAGACAAGATAAAAGTTGAAGACAGACTAGCTATAAATATACACGAATTACAAATGTAACCTAATCCAAATGGCATCACAAAGTTTGTAAACGTATTTTTGACATACGATTTATACATATATATATATATATATATATATATATATATATATATATATATATATATACGTCTGTTTCATTGTACTGGTTCCGACTGTTTCTATTGACTTTTCAGGTTATGCTTCGAAGACGAAGACAAATTAATGCGAATTCATGTTTGCTTGCCATCTGACGTTCTTTTTAAAATGCAATCACAATGCTTGCTATCTGAACGATGACATTTTGACAATGAGCGTTCAAGGAATATAGACAAACGTTCAGACACTTGTCAGTATTTTTTCTCACAGCGTCTGGTTTGGTACAAGGACGTGCAAGTTCACCTCTATGATATTTACTTACAGAACGAAAAAAGAAGATATGCCTGGAATTGAAAACGTCACGACTTAAATAGACCGGCCCATTTATTAAACAAAAATAGGGAACAATTTTTGTGTGGAACAATTTTTGTAGATTAGCATTCCTTAAAAATTGCTCGGGTCATGATATTTATCAGAAACGAAAAATATTGATTTCTTATCGATTTGAAAGAGGTGGATATCCTGTTCGTAAAAGCAATTCAGTGTAAAGTCGATCACTAACTTTTTACCAAGTTTATAATTATTTAATGTTTTTTTTTTAAAGCATTTCATCCCAAGCAAGGCAGGAGTGCCATTAGCGCGTAAGTGGATTAAGGAAGGAAAAGAACAGGCATCTAGGCAAGAAAAGATGGCGATTGATGTTGCATTTAATTTTTTGAAGATTGTATTTATCAGGGAAGTAAGTGAGAGAGTTACAATGTCGGAAAGTTCGAGAAAAGAAACTGTTGGAGTAGAAGTCGTGGTTACATTTAACATTATCAAC
This sequence comes from Acanthosepion pharaonis, assembly GCA_903632075.3. Taxonomy (NCBI): domain Eukaryota; kingdom Metazoa; phylum Mollusca; class Cephalopoda; order Sepiida; family Sepiidae; genus Acanthosepion; species Acanthosepion pharaonis. The sequence continues at coordinate 3,889,107 of CAHIKZ030004724.1, read as the reverse complement.
AGTAAATGGGTGGGACCTATGTGATTGTTGTGAGCAAGACGTGCGTCGTCATACTCGAAAACGCCCACGCATTGCATGCGTATGGTGTCGCAGAGCAGTTGAAGAAGGGAGAATTGGCGGAGTATGCTTACGCATATGTAAAACTCTCTCACTCAAGCAATTGGCTGCTTCGTCATGGTCTATAAAATGAGTGTGTCCGAAGGCTTTGGCAGTTGAGGCCGAGAGACGACTTCCCTGTACGAGAGACGACTGCCCTGTTCCAGCGGGTCCTTTTTGGCATGACGGCTACAACCTAGACGCCAATCTAGTAGAACGCTTAAATTTATATAGTCAGGTCACCAGGAGAAAAGCTCGGCAGAGAAGTTGCCATAAAATATTTGTAGAAAAGACGGAGTGGGGGCATATCAGGTCTGTGAGAAAGTGACTGAAATCGAGAAGAGGCAATTCAGGAACCCGATTACATTACAGATCATTCTTTGGATTTTGTCGAGAATCTCAAGATGAACGGCAGGTGAACCGGGCCAAATATGGCAACAATATTCAATGCAAGGACGAATGGTAGATTGTATTGTGTGAGATGGACTCGGACAGTCGTGTAATTTTCTATCTATCTATCTATCTATCTATCTATCTATCTATCTATCTATCTATCTAAGTCTTGTCATTTTCAATCTATCTATCTATCTTTCTATCTATCGATGTCTCGTCATTTTCTATCTATCTCTCTATCTATCTAAATCTTGTCATTTTCTATCTATCTATCTATCTAAATCTTGTCATTTTCTATCTATCTATCTATCTATCTATCTATCTATCTATCTATCTATCTATCTTTTCTACCAATAATTAATACAATAATAATAATAATAAACTTTAAATAGTTTTTTGATAAGTATCCTAAACTTATTATATTTTTGATTAGGCGAATGGCAAAGTGGAAAAAAATTTGAGTAGCGAGTTTTGCCCTCTAGAATGACTTCATCGGACTAAAATAAGGTTCTTGTTGATGAAGTTATATTTTCAACTGAGAAAATGATGAAACCTAGACGACAGTTTTTTGAGATAAATAGTTGTAGTATACTTAAATTCTTTAGAACTGTTGTTCGCATTTTGGTTGTTGTAGGCACAACAATTCTTGTATGGGTCACGGTGCATCGTTTTACTTCGGTCCGGCATTGTTTTAAAGATTTCCTTTCTCTCGTGGTAGAATTCTTCATGTTAGTTTTAACCCGTGAAAGGTTAATTTTTTTTTCTGTTTAAAATTTCTGATGAATCTTAATTCTTAAGTCAATGACTATAATAAGCTCAAGGCGAGTTCTACCATAATTTGAGCTTAGCAATTTCCACAAAATATTGCAATAACAATCATAAATATGAATTCTAGTCTTTATTCTAAGAAGTAAGGGGGTACAAATGAAAAGATTTGAAATTGAAAACTTTGTCAGTTTCACTGAAACAGAGGTTAAATACTTCTATTTTTCCTTCTTTCTTTCATTTTCTCACTGAAACCAAGTAGCGTTTACCTTCTCACGTGATCAAAACGGAATAGTCCATTATTTATGAGGTATTAGAAGGAAACTTTAAGCATTTCTTCTTTGTTTCTTTCACCGAAACCAATAGCGTCTCTGATAAACTTCTGTATTTCCACGCGATCAAAAACGGAATGGACCATTATCATTGACGTATTGGCAGGGCGTAACGGTCGTGCGTTCTACCGCAGAGTGAGACAAGCACCATTATTATAATATGATATTTCATTCTTTACGATTACTTCCCTTCACCCTTTACTATTCTTTCCATCGTAATCATTAATTTTCTTTTTCTCTGCTCCTCATCCTTCTGAAATATTCACTTCCGGTTATATATTTTTAATGTTTCCGTTCTGGATTTTCTTTTGTAAAGAATTCTGATTATGCTGCTAAATATTTGAAGGAAATTCTATTCATTCACAGCTTTCTGTGTCAGTTTTTCCGCTCGATACTTGCAAACCTTGGACACCTGTTGTAATGTGTGACGTCAGGTAATTTTTACACGCGCTATTCAAGAAAAAAAACAAAAACTTGTTGGGTGTATTTTATAACATTATTTTTTTTTTTTATCTGCCGGAAACGCAATCTTTTTCTTGCTCAAAACAAGAGTTGCACGCTCCAGATGAAGTAAAAAAAATAAAACAAACAAACAAAATATATAAATAAATAAATAAAAGGTCATGATCCCTAACTAGCAGGTGTGTTTCTGAATAATATTTTGTGTTTCCATTTCGCGCAATGGGTTGCGGCTCGAAATTCGAAATCGGTGAGCCGTTTTCGAATTCTAGTCGGGTTCGTTACATTCATCTACGCGCAAATCCCCTTGGGAAGGGTATGAATATATCTCTTCTCCACCTATGTTTAAATAGCAGGGCACACTGGGTTCTATAGCCTTGGTTGGTAACCAATTTAGAAATGGGGAATCGATAAAATTCTCCATCTCCCAGCAATCCTGGGCGATTCGTGGTGAAGGCATTGGCTCAAGAAAACGCACGGTGGCTGAAATTCTTCAGTTGTCTGCCGCAGGTTTAGAAGTGTGTTCCTCTTATTTATGATTATATATATATATTTTTTTTCTTACAGATGGAATTAAGATACCATGAGTTAATGACCATTTTCACATACGAATTATAGATTTAAAATCCGGCGAATTTTAAGTTTTAAAATTCTTAGGTGAAAATGGTCATTAATTAATGGTATCTTAATTCCAATTGTAAGAAAAAATTTGCTCTGTTTAATGAAAATAAACACTGAGCGCTCTTTGTGAGTCAGTTTTAACATTTAATATTTAACATTTCAAATTCTATACCGTGTTAATAGGACTCGCTTGGATTATACCAACGGATTACTACTTCAGTATCTGTCTATATTTCTGAGATGAGGTATTATGTCATTTATCAATTATCTCCTGTTAATTCCCCTCTCCAAGTTCTCCACTGCCTTAACCGGATATTGAACTCACACTCTTTGGGTCCTGTCACCGGGTCTAAATAACGCCTTTATCTACTGTGCCAGGCAGTGGAGAACTTGGAGAGGGGAGTTAACAGGAGATAACTGATAACGGACATCCATTAAAACATGGTACGTGGAACTAGAACAGTCTACCCCAGTGAGCGAAATAAAGAGTTCAGTTCGACATCCCAACCACCTGAAGAAGTCCGGAGCGTAGAACGGCCAAAACGTTGTAATAAATATGGCGACAAAGATGAGGGCAATAGTCCGAATAATATAAATAATGGATTACTACTTATATATATATATATATATATATATATATATATATATATATTATATATAGTTGTATATTTAGGCAGCAATCGTTCCTTTATGCATGTTTCATTAAAAACGAGAGAAAAGGTACTACGGTTAAGCTTTTTATTTAATTTTTCTCGTGTTCGAACAAGAGCTTTCTTTTCTGGACAAAGGGTGTGTAAGAACTGTCCAAATGTTTTATATTTCCGAGCGCTTTCGGCTATACCTTTAGCCATTATCAAGGATGATTCGATTTTCAGCTTAATTGAGTGTGTACGTTCTGTGTATGTATTATTGTGTGGTAGGGATGTTTTTAATTTCCGAATACGGTTAGCACATTGTGGCCTTGTTCGTAGTTAATATTGTTAAGAGTTGGCTTTTTCTTTTTATTAGTAAAGCTTCCATTATTTTTAGTCTTTTTTTGCAGGTAGATGCAGTTAATCTATTTGTGTTTTCTACTAGTATGTTCCTAATGGAGTCGGGTAAATCTGTGTGCGTGTTTAAATGGGTTCTAATGGAGCTGTGATCAGATAGGTGTAACGTAAGACGTCTAGATAAGCATGTAGTTGTGTAAACGATGTAATTATTTATGAGTCCGGTTTGATCAGGAACACAGTTCCATAAGGGGCATTTGAACTCATAGATAATGTTCGTTCTTTGTAATTTTGAATTAGTTGGTGTGTTGTTATTTTTGAGGATAAGGTTGGCTGTTCTAAATTTTTTATAATAGATAATTAATTTGATTTTTTTTATTCGGATCAATTGGATTAGTATATTTCTTTATAATATGCCTTGGAGAAGATTCGTCTTGTTTTAATTAATATGCATTTGGTTTTTGTAATAAATGTGTATGTGATTTTTGGCTGTGCGTTCGCTATCGTTATTACGTGCTTTGGGGAGGAATAGTCTAATTTGGAATAGAATAGTCTAATAGTCTAAATTTAGTTTCATTGCATACTATATTTATGGGTAAAAATTTACAATATCAGGGATAGAGCGTATGTAAATATATAAGTGGATACTGACGTCAACACCCAACGGCAACAGTCTGTTTCATCCTTATATACAATCGTCAGGCCATATGTGTTATGTTTTTGCTTGAATATTTATATGTAAATAGTCTGTGAAGCATTGTGGGTAGTCTGTTGTATTGTTCTAATGGTTGTTTTGGTGGGCGGTAACGGTTATGTTTCGAATTATTCTAGGGTCGATTGGGTGGAAATCATTTGGCGACACGTGTGCAATTATTAGGATTGGACACAAAGAGGAGTTTGTTGTGATCATAACTATCACGTTGGTACAGCCGGAAAAAAGTGATTCCTGTGGGCTACAGCTGCTGGACAAACAGGTGTGAACCAAGGAGAACATTGTGGTTTCACCTGATATTTTTGAGATGCCACAAAAGCATCGATGCCGGCTTTCACACAAGAAGATCCCCAGCGGAATGATTCTCAATGGGATCGTTAAAATTTAACTCCCAGGAGCGTAACGAAGAAAACCCTGAAATGAATCACAGTCGGCACGCTGGTAAAAGAACAAAGGTTTGTGAATATGTGTTCATATCTAATAGGCGAACCAAAAGAAGTATCAAGAGATAGTACAGCTTGATCCGTATTACCAAGAGGATAGACTTGTGATTTTCGACAAGAGCCAGGCGGAGGATCAAAACAATTAAAGGCGTGTGTTAATCAGCATTATTAGAGGAATGAGTAGGGAACCATATTTGACCGAGATATTAGAGAAGGGAAAATTGAAAGTCTCAATACTGGCAACATCAGTGACATTAGAATGTTTAAGCCACGTGTCGTGATGAGCATTAAAATCACCAAAGAGAGTTTCGGATATATATATATATATATATATATATATATATATATATATATATATATATATATATAGAGATAGAGAGAGAGAGAGAGAGAGAGAGAGAGAGATAGATAGATTGAGAGAGAGAGAGAGAGAGAGAGAGAGAGAGAGAGATTTCTATAGTGTGACATATTATTTCGAATGTATTACAGTCCCGAGATGGAGAGTGATAAAAATTTGAGCCTTAAAATCACCAAACATCAAGATGTTCGCACTTGAATGGAGATAGATAATTGTATAGATAGATAATGACCAGACATAGATAGATAGATAGATAGATAGATAGATAGATAGATAGATATTCCTGTACTATGAGACATTTTGTCGAATGTATTACAGCCTCGAGAAGAAGGAGAGCGATAAAAATTAGAGCATTAAAATCACCAAACACAAAAGATATTCCCAGGTGAATGTAGATAGATGGATGGATATATAAAAGAATATATATATATATATATATATATATATATATATATATATATATTTATATATATATCTAATGTATTACAGTCCTGCGAAGAAGAGCGAAAATGGAAAAGAACTAACAGTATGCAATGAATAAAGTCAAAATCACATGAAAGTTTTATCAATAATGTTGTCATTGGAAATTTTCCCGGATGTAAGCATAAACGCCATACGTATGTATCCTAGAATATTTTCAACAATAAGGAAGAAGCACAGGTATTAGTTCAAAAACAAAAAATTCCTTTTCTTTATCATATAAAAATATTAAAATAAAGATTTAAAATTGTTAAATTTTCAGTAAATAAATAAGGATTATTAATTTGTGTTAAATATGTAAACATTTTAGCAGATATATGTAAAGCATTTCATAATAAAAATATTCAACTTACATTTAATTTGTGCAGTTCATTCCAATTACTCGTAAATAAAAAAAATGATGGAAATAATTTATAAATTAAAATAAACTCATTGTAAAATTTACAACCATAAAAACTAGATAAATAAATAACCAATAATCCATAATATAATATAAACAGTAATTGAATAAATAATAAAGCCAGAAGCCAGAAGCCAGAAGAGAGTTCCACAAGCGAGAAGTACGAAAGAAGAAACTGTTAACATAGAACTTACGGTTTAGATCTTCCATTTTCAACTAAAAAATAATGACATGTAGTTTTCTTTTATGTGCCGTGTCTCTTCAGGGCGTAGGCGATCATGGCTCTCCACTTCCTCCTATCTCTTGTTCTCAATATATTTGGTCGTTTTGCTACTTCTCCCAGGTCCTGTTTTGTCATCCTCTCGTTTAAGCCTGCTAGGTATATCACACGTTGCTTTCCCTTGTTTCTCTTTCCCTCTATCCTCTCTGTGATAGGCCACATAACAAAACTCATCATCCGTATTCTGATGAATAAAGCACGCAGCAGAATCAGGCCAGAGATAGGACAAGAACAGTGAGGGTTCGTCAAAGACACTGGAACAAGGAAGGCGATATTCATGCTTTGGATGTTATCAGAAAGATCAATACAAATGCAGAAGGACGTGCACCTATGTTTTATAGACTACGCAAAAGCGTTCGACAAAGTACGCCACAAAGATCTGTTAGACATGTAATTCTGCACTTAAATTCATAAATTCTATGTACCAAAGTGGAAAGCTCGAAGGACAATTACTATGGAAACATTTGCAGAAAAGACACAAGGAAGTTACGTTACGATGATGGTAAAGTGACTGAATCCAAGATGCTAGGCTAAGACCAATAATATTGCAGATACTTCTTTGTATCTTATCTAGAATCTCTAAATAAAGTGACAGAAGCACCAAACCAGGTATGTGAGCAACATTCAATACATAAACGAATGGTAGACTTATAAATATATAAGAGATTCTCGCCAGAATCTATCTGAAAGCTTATTTTCTGTAAATTTCTTTATTTACAAGGAGCCATAAAAATGTCCATTTACTTTGATAGCAGCTTTAATAGAAATATCCATTAACTGACAAATGTTCATTTAGGTCACGATGACAAGGTCTTCTAGGCCTGGATTGGGATATTCGTTTCAACATCGGAGTCAAAGATAATGTTCTTTACTCTCTTAGACAGAACATGATTTTTACATATACTCGTGGCTCCTGACGTTTAATCCGAGTTGTTAAACAATTCCCGGTGGATTACGCCCCCCTGGTCACTTTAGCCCTTCTTGCTGGTCATGTTGGCCTCCAGTTGGTGTAATGGTTAACAAGCTTATCTTACTAGTATAGTTACGACTGAGTAGTGAGTTCGAACCTCATTGGGTAGCCACTTCTTTCGGCCTTGTGCCACATCTAAGCTACGCTTGAAAAATCACTATGAATAGATTCATTTTCTCTCTTCAATTGTCCTCTTAGCAACCATGGTGTTTTAATCGGAAATTATCGGTATTCTATAATTTATTTTCCGTTTCATTTAAGGTTTGATACACGAACCTCGTTTAAGAAAGCTTCAGTTATTAATAAACAAACACTTTTACGTTTTGAAAATACTCTTGTTTAGCGGCGTATCTAGCTTTATGGGTTATTTAATGTCGAAATCTAAATTATTTGGTACATAATTTTATGGGTTCAGCTGCATATATATTGTACATAATTTTATGGCTTTATGTACAGATATTTGGTATGTATAATTTTACATAATTTTATGTTCAGCTATTGCATATATATTGTTTACATAATTTTTATGGGTTCTTTATGTACAGATATTTTATGGTTTACACAGATAATTTTATGGGTTCAGCTGCATATATATTGTACATAATTTTATGGCTTTATGTACAGATATTTGGTACATAATTTTATGGGTTCAGCTGCATATATATTGTACATAATTTTATGGCTTTATGTACAGATATTTGGTACATAATTTTATGGGTTCAGCTGCATATATATTGTACATAATTTTATACAGTCAGGGTAAACGCATGTTTTTTTTATATATAGTTTGTAGGTAACAAAAATCTAAAACCAATTTATTTTAAAAATAGTAAGATTGAAGTTTTTATATTTATTGAGGCGACACAAAAGAACGAATCTCAAAAATATAAAAGGCAAAAATTAAATTTAAAGCAATCCTTTTTCTCCCACCCACCACTATCATTCCGACGAACATATTGCTAGTTTCAAACATGAGAGTCGGAAACAAAACAACGTTATTAAACCGTAGCGAGTTCGTCATATTTCTTGATTGGGGATAAGCGGAGTGATTTGTTTGGGAGCTATTTGCGCGGGAAATGGGAGAGAATATTCGGCGACGGAGTTTAAAATAATACAGGGCCTTTTTTTTTTTTCACGCGTTCAATGTGTTGCGCTTGGAGCGAAACGGAATGATTATGCAAGTTAAGAAAATTGGAATCTCCGACATTTCATTCGAAATTGGGAAACTAATTTCTGATTGTTTACCGTGTGTGACTTAACGACCAAATCGATGCCTCGGGCTACTGTCTTTATTATAGCTTACTTTTTACATTCTTTACTATTTACGATTTTTTTTTTTTTAATAGTTTTTCTTTGAGGTGAATTTGTACGTTTCTAGAAGATAGCAGAAGCAGAAGAATTAAGAAGGAAATATTAAGATGTAGCAAACATGTTTTTAACAGAACTGTAATGCAAAGTTTATTTCAGCACACCTAACCACTATCTGTGACATCACCATGTCATGATTGGTTTTATTTAAAAAAAACAAAACAAAACAATATGATTGTCATAACCCTTCCAGTATTTTCAACACCAAGAGAAAAGAAAAGACACTATTTTTTTCGGTTTAATTTGTTTGTTTAACGGCATATCAACCTCTTATGGGTCATTTAAGACCACAGTTGTATTCTCTCGTGAGCTTTGGAAAATTTTAATTTTCCAAAAAATGTTTTCCAGGTTGTTTTTTAAATTTTTACTAAAAAAAAAAAAATTTATTTCTGATATTTTAAAAATTTTTACTAAGAAAATGTATTTCTGGTAATTTTTTAATTTTTACTAAAAAAATATATTGCTAGTATATTCTAAATTTTTTTACTAAGAAAATGTATTTTTGTATTTTTTAAATTTTTACTAAGAAAATGTATTTATGGTATTTTTAAATTTTTACTAAGAAAATATATGCTAGTATTTTTAAAGATTTTTATTAAGAAAATATATTGCTAGTATTTTTAAAAAATTTGTACTAAGAAAATGTTTTTCTGGTATTTTTTAAATTTTTACTAAGAAAATATATGCTAGTATTTTTTAAGATTTTTATTAAGAAAATATATTGCTAGTATTTTTTAAAAATTTGTACTAAGAAAATGTATTGCTGGCATTTTTTTAAAATTTTTAAGAAAATCTATTTCTGGTAAATTTTCTAACGTATTTTTATATTTTTATGTTCTGACCCAAGTTTGGGGGTTCTCTATTTGCCCCTAGCTGGGACCCGCGGGTCGGGGAACAACAGCAATTAAGAGGTGGTTCCGCGCAACTCAAAACCTCCTGATCTGCCGGATGTAGTTCATCGTCATACCCAGGACGAAAGGCACGCTGTTTAACAATGTTTAATAATATTCCGACAGTATGTCTGTCATCTTCAAGCTATGTTTAAAAGTTTAGCACAAGTATAAAAAAATATTTAAAAAAATACAAATCTTTGTACAAATGTCGCTTGTCTTTTTTAAAAGCATTTCACCCCAAGTAAGGCGAGAGTGTCATTTGTTTTGTGGACCATGTTTTTTTTTCAACTCTCTCCCTCTTGGTCATAAATACTTCAGTCAGTTAAGTGCCATACGTAATACACAATTGGTCGATCATTTCTTTTTCGATACATGACGGACTAAGCAGAAGATTTTTTTTTAAATCCATAAATTGCTTTGAATGATTTTGTTCTCTATTTAATCCATAGCTGGAGGGAGAAGAGAAAAGAGAAAAGGATCCAATTAAAAATAAGTAGACAAGACTTGTCTAAATTATTCAATGAAACACGTCTGCCAAAATATACGCAATCTATCTATCTATCTATCTATCTATCTATCTATCTATCTATCTATCTATATCTATATATATATATATATATATATATATATATATATAACATCATTTTACCAAAACAAAAGTCAATAAAGCCACTAAGACACAAGAGGTTACTGACTGTGAGAGAATATAATAAAACGAAAACATTAGTAAGAAAAGAGAATAATAGACGTAAAAGAACTGGAATTAAGAAGACAGAAGATAACGATTAACATTGCATTTAAAAGTTTGAAGATCAAAGGCGTCCTGGGTAAGACGATAAACTACATCTGACAGCAAGGCCTCTGTTCAGGTGGTTTTGAGGGGCATGGAACCACCTCTTAATTTCTGGTGTTCTCAGGACCACGCTGATCCAGAGTGATAGCACTTATTAGGGTCGCAGCTATAAGAAAATATTTAACCCTTAAACTGAGGTCAAAACACTATGAAAATGTAAAAATAGGTTTTAATACCAGTAATAAATTTTTGAGGAAAAATTACCAGCAATACATTATTACCAGCAATACATTTGAGAAAGAAAAGAATATTACCACCAATTAATTAAATAACCCATTGAGGTTGATATGCCGTAAAACAAAACAAACCAAACCAAATCGAACATCAAAGTTAACTGGAAAGTAAAAACTTGGAAGAGTTTTCCACAAGCGAGAAGTGTGTGAGAAGAAACTGTTAGCATAGAACTTACGGTTACATCTAGCCATTTCAAGCGTAAAATGATGAGACTTTACCGCCAATCTAGTCGTGCGTTTATAGTCATTAATACTAGGTACTATAGTGGGAAAGTCAACAGAACAATAACCATGAAATTATTTATAGAGAAAGGCATATTTATTATTATTATTTGGAAATTTATTTATTTATTTATTATTATTATTATTATTATTATTATTATTATAATAATATAATTTATGGTTCTGTTGTTAAAATATTGATCTTTTAGAAATATTTAGGCGGCCTTTTAAATTTTGTCTCAAAGCCTCTGCTTGTAAAATTTGAGTCGTGGAAGGAAATAAAATAATATTTGGCAATTTTGTTTCAAAATAAATTAAGCATTTTAAAGGTGGTGATTTTTTGCTTGAAATAAAGTCCAGAATTGGGTGACTGTCAGTGATGGTATATGCTGTTTTAAAATCCTCGGTAGACGAGAAGACGAGGAGACGACCACCAACGCGAAAAAGATTACAGAATAGCTAGGGTAGTCAAAACATATCATTTATAGAGCTTTAAACAGGCTTAAGAAACGTAGAGGACTTTTAGAGCGACTCCTCGATGATTAAGGGGATAAAGACAGGCATAAAAAAAAGAGTAAAAGAAAAGAAAGAGGGGGTGAAAAAGAAAGAGGACTGTAAACACGAAGGAAAGTTAAAAAAAAAAAAAAAAAAAAAGAGAAAGTGAAGAAAAAGAAAGAACATTTCAAAAAGGAACGAAAAGGCAAAACAGAAGAGGGCAAAGAAAAAGAAACAGAAAGCGAGAAAAAAGGAAGATGTTAAAAATGAAGGAAAGTTTAAAGCGGAAGAAAAGATGAAAGAGGGAAAATGTAAAATGATAGATTTGTTTTTTTACGGCTTATCAACCTTTTGCTGGTTATTTAAAGCCAGAAAATACTTTTTAGGTTGCAAGATATTTTTAGACATAATAGTGATTTACTGATTGTGACATGTGATGAAAGCAGATAGCCTAAACACGCATATACTCATATATTATATTAGGGTTAATTTCCACCTAGCAACAGAATAAAGGTCACGTGGGAGTCTTATGACAATTTGGGAAGGCAGGTCAAAAGGTTGACTGACCCAATTATAGACAGAAGCTAGACAGGGAACGAATGTAAGCTAGAATTCTCGCCAAAACTTAAGACACGTGACAGTCAGAGATTCACTCGAGGATCAGTTGCTATCTGGACTTTGAAAAGACAAGACCTGAAGCCGAAGCGCTGATAGTTTATGAACGGAAAGATAAGACACATTTGATAGTGATGGAACTTATCCAGTTCAACCCAGGAAACTCCGGACAAGAAATATAAGAAATATTCCTGTTCGAGAATCCCAAATTGAAAACGCAGAGAAAGTTATACGCTGAGGATTCAGCCTGCGTTTAAAGAAAAAAGGAAACCAGAGAAGAAAGCATATATCTCTATTACAAGTTGAATTGTGTAAAGAAAACGGATATCCAGAGAGGAAGAAAGTATATACCTCTGTTACAAATTAAATTGTGTAAAGAAAGAAAAAGGAAAACCAGAGAAGAAAGTGTATACCTCTGTTATAAGCTGAATTGTGTAAAGAAGAAGAAGGAAAGAAAGAAGAAAACCAAAGAGAGGAAGAAAGTGTACATCCCTGTTGCAGTGAGCCGGATTTGGAAACCGAGCTGTCTATAGAAGAAAAGGAAGCAAAGAAAAAGGCGAAACAAAGAGAGGAAGAAAGTGTATACCTCTGTTACAGCCGGGGAGTGTGTGAAATTGTGTTTGTGTCGAGAAAAGAAAAGAAAGGACATTGATATAAAAAAAAGAGAACTGAATACAAAAGATAAGTAATCATATTTTGGACCCGTAGTAAAAAGATATACATACATCCATGAATATTATGATTTTGCAAACACCTTTCCACACGTAAAACAATAATTGTAACTCCTATCCCATCTCTTCTGCGTATGCGTTGGCTTCTGCATTCAATTCATAGTAATTCATGCTTATATTTCTGTATGTTCGGGTTCAGTTGAATCCATTTGGTGTTAGGCGAATTTTGATATCCCAACGTAAGTCTTGAGATCTGCTCGTCGGATGTTTTAACTCATACTTATCTGTTCTTTTATTTTGATATTTGTATATTTGTACATATTAAAATCCTTGTATCAAAAATCGCTAAGCCTTATAGTTCATCCTTGTATTGTGGATCAGTATTCGTGTTGAAAACGAAGCGGACCTGGGAAAAGATTACTGTTCGATTATCCCAATCGAACAGTGGTCTTAAAAAATATTTTTGGTCACCAATTGTCCATTGTCACGATCTGAGAGCGATAGCTTGTATCTCTCCACAGGTGTGAGAATTTATATATCTCCTAGTCGGCGTATGATCGCCCTATAAACCCATTCGTCGACTGGGGCATATGACACTGATACATATCCTACTAATTGACCCATAGCTGGGGTAAGAATACCTTTTCCAACGGTATTTGCTTGTAAGCGAATATAATGAACCCGACTGTAATTGGAACTAGGGATCTCTGAATTCTAACCATGAGTCGTTATCTATTACACCATCCGCACATCCAAATTTACAGCACTTGGTATTCCCAAGTGGTCACCCATTTAGGTATTGACGAGGCTCGACGTTCTTTCTTCTCACTTTTACTTACTACTTCTGTAATTTCCTTTCTGTATTCGTTAGCAACACAGTGTCGTCTGCATATCTTATGTTGCTAAGATTGTCTCGCCAATCCTGGTAGGACATCTAGTTCTCTCAGGATCATGTTGGGTTATTTTGTTAAATTTTGCATAGTATCTTCTGTCAAGAATTTTACAGTAACAAAAGTATATTCTTTCTTTACTTTATTTTATTTTGTCAGCGTCATTCGCCTTCTCGAATTTCGGTGATCGTGCGAGAACCAATGTTTCAACGTGATATGGTCATAAGCCGAAAAAGTGTAAAAAGGAAGGAAGTTGTGAAAAAGTTGAATGGAAGAATTAGGGTTAGTGTTTTGGAAGCAAAATGGTGTAAAAGATTTTAGATGGAATGGAGGGGGTTAAAGACGAAAGAAGTGAATAATAAGAAAAGGAAGCAGGGCAAAGAAAGAATGCAAAAATGAAAGCTGTAAGAAATGGTGGGATGAAAGAAATAAGAAATAGAGTGGGAAAAGGATGGAATGGAAAGAGGTATCAGCAAATAATGGAAAGAGGTATGAACAAAAAAAAAAAGATATCAAGAGAAAGCAAACCGCAAAAAAAGAAGAAAAATTCGAAAAGCCGATAGAAATTAAAGTGCAAATCGAGAAGTGATTTCCATTGCTTTTGCTTGCGAAAGATGTCTCAAAGCAATTTTCACATCTGTTCACTTAAAAAAAGAAACTACTTTCTGTCGTCTTTTTACATTTGTTGGTTAGAGAGACAACTACGCCGATGATAGGTGATTCGTCCCCAGACAACCTTTTGTCGTTCTCTTTAGTGAAATGAGGTCGCGTGTTTATTCGAATACATAAAGCAAAAACTGAGAGATAGAAGTATTCTTGTCGTAATTATCAACATCAAAATAAATCTTTATTCCGCATCTGTCCGTATATGAAATAAATACGGAGTGCGGGGTGGGGAGTAAAGATAAACGAAAGACCGACAAGAAAGCGAAAGAAGCTGAGAAAAGAAAAAGAAAAAGAAAGAAAGAAAGAAAGAAAGAAAGAAAGAAAGAAAAAAATTCGAATTTTTGCTGTAAAATTCTCGGCTGAAACTTCTCATTGAAATCTAACAAAATAACCCAACATATTTTTAAAAGCACAAGACGACCCCGAGAAAAGTAGACGTCCTACCTAGATATATTATTTGTTGACACAATCCTAGCAACATAAGATATGCAGATGACACTGTGTGGATAACAGTTACAGAAAGGAAACTGCCAGAACTCCAATAGAAGGGAATAATAGAGAAGTTGTAAAGAAAAGTGAGAAGAAATTGTAAGAAAGCAGAATGTGTGGTATTGTAACCTAGAAAAGGTTACTGAATGAAGAATAATCAAAACAGAGGTTGGAAATGAAATAGTAATCTTTATAACATCAACAAAATACAATACTCGCCAGCGGCGAGAAGTAGGTAAACTACACTGCTAGAGATTAACTACTTAGACAGCATATTACTCCCACTTACAATAGTGTCCAACGGTTTTATGAGGATTGGGACATATCCATTAGTATTCATAGATACGGTATATTACACTATGCCAAGTCAATATCTATCTATCTATCTATCTATCTATCTATCTATCTATCTATGTATTGTAGCCTAGAAAAGGTTATTGAATGAAGAATAACCAAAATGGAGGTTGGAAATGAAATGGTAATCTTTATACCATCAACAAAATACAATACTCGCCAGCCGTGTGAAGTAGGTAAACCACTGCTACTGGTGAACTACTTTGACAACACCCCCACTTACAATAGTGTCGATCATATTTATGAGGATTGGGACATACCCATACCCATTAGTGTTCATAAGTACGGTATATAACATGTGGTTATCAGCAAGAGGAACCTCCCACGATGCGAACAATGAATTAGAAACACCAAAATCAAGTCGCTACGGAAATTCAAATATCTGAGAAATGTTTTAAGTGGACAAAAAAAGTGACGCCGAAATCTGAAGGCGCATTGGAATAGCGAAAGATGATTTCCTAAAGTTCAGCAAAATAATAAGTGTTATAATTTTTGGGTACCTTAGTACTAGTGAGCTAGCCAAAATGAGCTGACTCATTTTATAGTTAACCAATAGAAGGGTTAACCAATCAGAAAGCTCAACATATTCAATGCGACGTGTATAAAGGCAGCCATGTTTTTTTCCCGAATATTCACTGCCAACCTATGATATCGAAGACTGAAGAATTACAGAACAGCTGCTTGTAGTATTGGCGATATAGTCAGATCCAGTAGAGTGTCTGACTTGTGAGTATTAATCTTTAACGTTGTTTTATTGAACAGATTGCGTACTGCCCTGTATTCGATATTCATAGACTTGACGAACATGGTCAACAATAAGATTTTGTTTAGTGGTATATCGACAAGTTTATGGGTTATTTAATTCCGAATTTTAAATATTTCCTACGCAATTTTATGCTTTCAACTACAGATATTTTGTACATAATTTTATATTTTTCATATGTTTTTTTCGATATCTAGTTTGTAGATAAAATGAATTGCGATGATTTTCCGACAAAGATGAACTGCTATCCTCTACGGCAGTGAATTCTGACAATCTCCTCACGGATGAAAAAGAGGCTTGAAGCAACGGAAATGCGGTTCTACATAAGGATGTTGATGATACCATCCATTGAACATGTGAATAACGACGAAGATTTAAGGAAAATGGAAACAAAAAGGATACTTATGCTAAGAATCAGAAAGAGACAATTGAAATGTCTAGGGCACATAGTGAGAAAAGAGGGCTTGGAAAATTTGGCACTCACAGGACATATTGAAGAAAAGAAATTAAGGAAATCATTGAGTAACCTACCTATTGATCTTGGGTAAACGGGTGTTGGACAGAGATTGGGAGAGAAGGGGAAGAAAAACAAACATTACTAAGAGCTACAAATGATAGGAAGTTGTGGAGAACCATGATTTCCCACGCCCCCAAGACCCACGGCACACAGAAGAGAGAAGAATATGGCAATATTATGGTATGAGTGAACAGAATGATTTTCTTATGCACATCGGCGCTCAGCCAAATGTTGTGGAGGAAACACTCACATCATAGCAGCAGAAATTAGCCTTGTGTTCACGGAGATAAAAGCATATTTGACAGGAAATAAAACATACACAAATAACATGAAAAACGTGGTATAATAATTTCATACAATTTATATATTTTGTTTGTATTGGTGTGTGTATTTTTTAGGTTACAATTGTTTTATGGTACATGTGATAAAAAGTAGATATCACCCCGTGTTATTACATACCATCTGACAGAGAGAAGTTAAATATGTGTTGCCTGTATCAAGGTTTGTGATGAAGAAATTGAATTTATCGTCTTTTAGCGGAATGTCCTTATTTCCGGTAGGAACAGGTTTTGTTGCATGCTGGGAGTATTTTTATTTTATTTAACTTATTTTAAACAAAGTGTAAATGTTATTGTTTTATCTTATTTTATTTATAATTTTCATTATATTATTATTTTATACTTTTTATTTATTTGTGATAATAATAATATACCTACAATGGTAATGTGGTAATAATATTGTAACATGTGGTGGTATTATGGTAATAGAATGGAATAAGTTAATATTATTGCAATATGGTGTGATAATATTGTGATAGTTTGATAACATTGATTTTGTTTAGCAGAATATCAACACCTCTATGGGTTATTTAATTCCGAAATCTAATTATTTTGGACGCAATCTACTGCTACATAGTGAAATGGATAAATTGTCACCATTTTATATTTTTAATTTCTCGCATGCGCGTTGTTTGTTTTTGATTTTGTCGACTTCACAGTACAGTAGGTCAGTTGGGTATCATTTGTGAGAAAAAGAGCACCATGACGCAATTCACTTCGCCAGAAATTTGGAAACGGCATTGCTTGGCATTCGCACCGGAAACTCCAATACAAACATTTCAGAGTGTTTTGGTCTCACTCAGTGGACAGTGAAGAGCATATCGAAAGATTTGAATGAGTCTAATGGTGATTTCGAAGGTACGGCAGTTCGGAAAACTAACGCTGATCATTCTGATAAGAAAAGAACTCCCGAATTTGTTGGTGAGGGCCTCAGACTCAATATAAAGGCCTACATCAAAGTGCCTTGAAGAGGTAGTGCTGCCCTGGGTCAAGACAGTGGCTGCTGGAAGACCCTATGTATAGTAACAGGACTCTCTACCATGTCACACAAGCAGGAGAACCCAGTCATGGCTGTTAGACAATTTCTGCAACCACATCACCCCTTACACTTATCCACCTAACTTCACAGAGTGCACCCGCCTTGATTATTATGTGTGGGGCACAGTTGAGCGATTGACCAACAAAACTCCTTGTAATACCAAAGATGAACTAAAGGCAAGGATTATGGCAGCAATCACCAACTTAAACAAGCTGACCGTCCAAAAGAGTTACAAGAGATTCCGAAGTTGTCTGGAAGCCGTAGTTGAAGCCAATGGCGATTATATTGAATAAATTTGCACTTTAGTATTTCAAGATATTTGTGTCCAAATATATCTGTTAAAATGAGATACCAGTGTTATTTTATTTTATTTTTTTTTGTGCGTAATTTCGACGACAATTTATCCATCGCATCCTGTATATATTAAAATGAAATGACTATTATTTTCATTTTTGTATAATTTAGACGATATTTTAGCCATCGAACTTTATACATATATTTTATAAATACTTTTATAGTTTCGGAGCAAACGTATGTATTTTAGATATATAATTTGTAGTTGATAAAATGTATTGTTGGTAATTTCCTTTAAAGATGTATTGCTGGTAATTACACTCCAAATGTTTTTATAAACATGTACTGCTCGTAATTTTACTATAAAAATGTATTTTAAATACTATTTTAGTGTTGCATAAAGTTATAAATTTTTTAAAGTACACACGAACCTTATTTTTTTTAAAGTACACATGAACCTTATATATATATATATATATATATATATATATATATATATATATATATATTAATATAAAAAAAATTATAACATAAGTATGTTATAAAATCACTACAAAATAGCCATTTTGTTTCAACACACTCGGTGTCTTATCAAGTGATGATGTTGAAGATAAAATAAATGGTTTTAAAAGTTTCAGATTAATTAACGATCCTACACTAGGGGGGACATTGTTACAAAAGCTAGAATAACCAATCAAAAACTAAGTATAGAAAGATTCAAAAGCTTGAATAATTATATCTGCTCTACTTCGTATTGAAAAATGATTTTATAACATACTTATGTTATAATTTTTTTATAAATGATAATTATATCTGCTTTACTTTGTATTGAGCACTCTTTTAAGAATAGTAATTGTTGGTTATTGGAATTCATTCCGTATATACCAATTATATACTTGGATATATATATATATATATATATATATATATATACGAGTGTGTGTAAATTAGTATTTTTATTAATCTATGAATCAATCTGGCATGAAGCCTTTTATTAAACTTTTATTTAACAATCTTATCTTTAATAGTGTCCTTATTTTTATTCTATGGGCATTTTCCCTACAGGATGTGGGCGATCATGACTCTCCACAACATTCTATCCTTTGTAGTCCAAAGTAATGTTGGATCTCTTAATATTTTTCCCAGCTCATGTTCTACAGTTGCATAATACATTTTATATGCATCAATATGAAGGCCTACATCAAAGTGCCTTGAGGTGGTATTGCTGCCCTGGGTCAAGACAGTGGCTGCTGGAAGACCCTATGTATAGTAACAGGACTCTCTACCATGTCACACAAGCAGCAGTACCCAGTCATGGCTGTTAGACAATTTCTGCAACCACATCACCCCTTACAACTATCCACCTAACTTCACAGATTGCAACCCCCTTGATTATTATGTGTGGGGCGCAGTTGAGCGATTGACCAACAAAACTCCTTGTAATACCAAAGATGAACTAAAGGCAAGGATTATGGCAGCAATCACCAACTTAAACAAGCAGACCGTCCAAATGAGTTACAAGAGATTCCGAAGTTGTCTGGAAGCCGTAGTTGAGGCCAATGGCGATTATATTGAATAAATTTCCACATTAGTATTTCAAGATATTTGTGTGCAAATATATCTGTTGAGATGCCAGTGTTATTTTATTTTATTTTTTTGTGCGTAATTTCGACGACAATTTATCCATCGCATCCTGTATATATTAAAATGAAATGACTATTATTTTTATTTTTGTATAATTTAGACGATATTTTAGCCATCGAACTTTATACACTGATGCACTGACCTTATTACCGATTTCGGGGTTTTGCATCATATCGGCTGAAATAGCATCCACCCCGACCTGACTCCGGACGAGTCAGACCACCTCCTTGAAAGCGTCGTGCTACGCATCTCGACATTGCAAAAAAAAAAAAAAATGTTCCGACATGACTAGGAGTCCGACCGTTTTTATTGACAGACGTCAGTCAGCGTCAGCCAGTGAAAAATGTAATAGTCTCTAATATTGTATGATATTATGGTAGTAGTATGGACTATTATGTATAGTAAATGATAAGTTTTTTTGAATTCATATTCACGATAGTTGTTTATAGAGTAATTGTACTATAAAAATTATAGAATTTGCTTTCTTCTTTGTCAGTCTCTTTGTTAGTTTCTATGTCACGTTATATGTCGCTTGTTTGTATGAAAGATTTGAAGTTGTTTACTGAACCCCGCCCGTAACATCACAGGTTACCGTTCTCTCTTATAAAGAGAAAGAATTATTAAAGGCATAACGACCAGGCGTGAAAAAGAAAGGGATAAAAAAGAGACAGAAAGACAGAGAGGAGTGAGTGGGGTACTAAAAGAAAAGGAAAGGGAGAAAGAGTTTGGTGGAGGGTGGAAGTAAGCGATTAGAGATTAAATTCCAAGAGAATTTCTCAAGAGATTAGTTCGATGGAAAATTCGAGACTGGGGCGCGGGAATCAAATTAGTCCCAGATAGCAAATTAAAATATAACAGGAAAAATAGGATTCTTATGATTGGCTTGTCGTGTGGCATGCTGACGGTAAAAACGAGGCAGAAATGACATTGCAGGAGAAATAAAGAAAAAATTAAAGAAACACGGAGTAAGAAAGGTATTCATAACAATGGCCGTTGAACGATAACGAATGGAAAAGAAGGTTTCCGGTTACCCATTTTCTATGCAGTTTGGCGCGCACTCAGCTCCATTCCCATGAAGTATAATCCAGTTATTCGCCTGACAGTCAGAGATCAGCACCTCAAAGAAACTCCAAAGGATGTTATCCTATCAGCGGATGTATCATATCGGGGCTACTCTATAGCCATTTTGTGAATGGGATTTGTAATTCAGTAAATTTCGGTGGGTCCTCTCGACGCCATGGATGGAATATTAAGCTATGGTACTGCTGTCTGACAATTAATCCGGGTGTGTTTTTAGCACGATTGAGTAATATTTAGTTGCTCGGAATGGGGAATCGCAGAGCTGAGTTCGAATTCTAGTCGAGTTCATTGCATTCACTTACGTGCTAATACCCTTTGTAAAAGTATGAAAACATCTCTTCTGTCCCCCAGCTATGGGTAAAATTGTTATGCGTTTTTTTTTATGGATGCACGTATTTTATCGGCCTGAATGTTGGAAAAATCATTTTCTGTTTAATTAAAAACAGAGCATTTTCTGCAATAAATGTATCCATAAAGAAAATAAAAAACGCATAAACCAAAAATATATGAACATATTTGACGGATTTAATCCATTTCATAATATATATATATATATATATATATATATATATATATATATATATATAAATAAATATATATATATATATATCAAATGCATCGTTACTTTCATACGATCTCATATTTGGCGTCATGTGTTCATTCTTTCCAGTTATAGTGATTCTAACAAGTTCAAGACACCAATATTACACGAAGAATTGATAAAAGCAAAATCGTACTTGTATGACGGAAGACACAACTACATTACAAAAAACAAAAACAAAATGGAAATTTAACATCAATCCAGTAGATGAGCTTGTTGTGCAAAATCGAGGTCAGTTTAAATTAAAATAACACACACACGCACACACACACACACACACACACACACACACACATATATATATATATATGTATACAGGAGACTAGTGTTCTCTTGATTTTAGTTAAGCCTGTAGAAGATTAGCACGAGTGAAATAATAATAATAATAATAATAATAATAATAATATCACCCTGACATCGTGATTAGAGACCACAAAGATTAAAAAGTACCTCCTTATTGACATGCCCTCCCCCTGCAGACTTTAATGTATCTTTGAAGATCTTCAAAAAAACTATCAAAATACAAGGATCTTAAAATCTTAATCTCAAAAATGTGGTGCATGAGGACATTAACAATTCCATTGGTAGCTTCAGTCCTCGAATTGATTGGAAAAGATTCCAATAGAATCATTGAAGGAATACCTGGTAGCCCATGCCTTAAAGAAATAAAAAAAAATTGTACTCACATGTACAGCCAAACACCTTAAGAAGGGCTTTATCTATGGAATATATATATTTTTTAAAACTGCTCAGTGAAAAATGCCATGATCTCATTTCTCATCTTAGTTCTTTGGTCTGGACCCGGAAAGAAATGAGTATACACCAGAAACCAAAGGAAATATAATAATTTTTTTGTCAGTGGAAAGTGTCATGCTGCCATTTTCTAACCTTAGGTCCCTGGGCGGGATCCGGAAAGAAATGTGCAAACGCCAGAAATCAAAGAAAATAAAAATAATAATAATAATTTATATTTTTTAAATACGGAGTAATGTCCACATCTTTGTTGATATTATGTTAAGGTTTCGGCTGCTGTGTTCTCGGGCCTTTTTTATGTGTTTTTCGATCCGGGTAACCTCAAAGGAATTTCAGCGAAGGGTGAAGGACACAACGACCGAATTATTGTGATAATAGCAACGAAGATGTGGATAATAGTCCGTATGTAAATAATGATAGCTACTCATCCCAGAATTTCAGACAGAAATAATAATAATAATAATAATAATAATAATAATAATAACAATGTGGCACATGAGAACATCAACAATCCCTGTTGTAGTTGGAGCCCTCGGATTGGGTGGAAAAGATTCCAGTATACTCATTCAAGGGATTGCTGGAAGCTCATGCCTTAAAGAAATATATATAAAAAAAAAAAAAATTCTCACGAGTACAGCTCACATCTTACGAAGGGATTTGTCTATTTAAGATATGTCTGTTGTTGTTGTTTTTTTTAATTGGTCAGAGGAAAATGTCATGATGCCATTTCTGACTTCTGGTTGGGACCCGGAAAGAAATGTGTATACACGAGAAATCAAAGGAAATAATAATAATAATAATAATAATAATAATTGTAGTTTTTCAGAATTTTTAAATTTAACAAGCGCTCAGAAATATACTTCAGGCTAACTGCAAGTCAACTGGAAGTCAATGTAAATTATGGAAGATGCTAATTGATAAACGAAAGTGAAAGAATGTTGTTATTGTCGTTTTTAAGTTTTTTATAAAATAATTTAATTATTATTTATATTATTTAACTTTGAAATTAATCTATGCATTATGCATTTTAAATAATAGATTGTTTTGAATTTAACCATTTTCTTTCATTTTTAAATTTTTTTTTATTGTCATGTAGTCCTGGGAACGGGTTAATTCTTTTAGGAAAGGATTTATATATATTTTTTAAAACCTAGGGCGTAGATTTATATTTTGGTAAGATTCAATAGTGGCACATTCAAAAATTTTCCGTTTAAGCAAGTTATTTTCTCTTTTAATAAGTATGGCATTTTTTTTAGATCGAACTTATTTCTGAGTATGACTAATGCGTTTGATAAATTGTTCTGTATAAGGTTCCTTTTGTCTTCCGTGGACGAAATTCGCCGGCTAAGATAACGTTTCCTTTTGTCTTTGTACATATTGTTTTTTTTAGTTGTATCGAAATTTTTACACTACTAAATACCGTTCAACATTAAGATTACCTGTTTTGTCCAATAGAAATGTTGGACACACTGTTCAAATGCTGCGGGTAGAAGCTGGGATCTGACTATCATCAGCCGGTCGAAACATCGATGAAAATATCAAATAATAATAATAATAATAATAATAATAATCATAATAATAATAATGTTGATGATGATGATGATGATGATGATGATGATGATGATGATGATGATGGTGGTTAATGGTGCTAACAAAATACAACTGAGAAATGTGCGGTGCTGCAAATATGTTTAAAATTTCGTTGACAAACCGGGAATAAAATAGAGTAAAGAGAGAGAGAGAGAGAGAGAGAGAGAGAGTAAGTATGTGAGAGAGACATAGAAAAAGAGACAGGGAGAAGAGAGATAAAGAGAGAGAGAGAGACTAAGTGAGAGAGAGAGAGTAAGTGAGACAGAGAGAGTGAGAGACAGACAGAAAAAGAGAGAGGCGAGAGAAGAGAGATATAAAGAGAGAGTAAGTGAGAAAAAGACACAGAAAAAGAGAGAGAAGAGAGAGTAGAGAGAGAGAGAGATAAAGAGAGAGAAAGTGAGACAGGGAAAGGGAGAGCAGGCAGAGAGTGAGATAAAGAGATAGAGAAAGTGAGAGAGAGTGTGAGAGAGACACATGAAAAGAGAAAAGAAAAGAGAGGAGAGAGAGAGAGGATATATATATATAGAGAGAGAGAGAGGGAGTAAGAGAGACATAGAGAAAAAGAGAGAAGAGAGACGAGAAAGGAGAGATAAAGAGAGAGAGAGTAAGAAAGAGAGAGTAAGAGAGAGAGTAAGAGAGACATAAAAAAGAGAAGAGTGAAGAGAAAGGAGAGATAAAGAGAGAGAGAGTAAGAAATAGAGAGAGAGAGAGAGTAAGAAAGGGAGAGAGAGTAATAGAGAGAGAGAGAGAAAGAGAGAGAGAGAGAGGGAGAGAGAGAGAGAGAGAGAGAGAAAAGGGAGCTGACAAAAAGTTTGAATGTCACTGAAGGCAAGCAGAGATCTACACGGGTTGATTAGGTTCCAACGCTCTTTTTATTTCCCAAGTGGCCGACATTTCTGATCTACCGAATACTAAAACTATTCCCGGCTGATTATTGCTTTGGAACACAAACGTGCATATATATGTATCTATGTATGCATGTATGTACGTGTGCGCGTGTGCCTGTGCGTGTTAATGTCGTACAAGAAGAATAAATAATTCATCTGCCTATGATTTTCTTATCGATTTTGTCTCTCTTTGCACTGGTTCCTTTCATTTCAATTCCTATGTATCCATATATATGGATAAGTAGGGCACCGCGATGTGGCGTGATGGCTAACAAGCTTGTCACGCTAGCGCAATTAAGCCTGGGTAGTGAGTTTGATCCTCACAGGTTGCCCCATACATTCGGCCTTGTGCCACATCTAAGCTACGCTTGGAAAATCACAATATAGTTATGTAGGGTACCTCACATGGTGCCCCATACATTCGGCCTTGTGTCACATTTAAGCTATGCTTGGAAAATCACTATTAGGTTACCCCAGCGTGGTGTAATGGCTAACAAGCTTGTCTCGCTAGAACAATTAATAGCAGGAGGTGATTATTGATTCAGTAGCGAGTTCAGTTCTCACTGGTTTCCCCATCCTTCCGACATTGTGCCACATCTAAGAAAATCATCATATATATGGATACGTATGAAACTGAACTAAGTGTGGCACAAGCCCACAATTGTAGAGCACCAAGTTATATGAGACCGGGAGGGCATGCATATAGGTGGTGAACAAGCTTAAGGCAGCCTGACAACAATTGCTGGGCACCCAGGAAGTATTGAACAAGGGGTGGAAGCCCTGTTGTTGGTTGCTCGGGAGATTTGACTTAATCTTCTTGTTTATTCTCGCCCCCCCCTCCCGGTTAGAATGTGATTGTGCTTTGGCCTTAAAAGAGGTCCCTCTTGATAGATGAAGCGGCTACTATTGTTAACCAATCACCTGTTCTGTCTCATCGCGAAGAGCATCTTTTTCACAACTCTACTAATCGGCATTCGAGGAGTCTTTCCTATTTTTCGAAGATAGAGCTAGAACCGTCTCCGTTGAAAATTAGAGAACTTTTTTCGACAATAGTTACACTTTTAGTTATTTCTTCATTAAATTGGGAAATTTTATGGCTATCCTAAAGCGAAACTTCTCTTTTTCATGCAAGAGCCAATCTACCCTAAACTTCTTACTCCCGGCAGCATCATTTAAAATAATTAGTGAAAATGCACCCCCACCCCGCTCTAGCGGCATAAGAGATTAATATGGCATAAAGCCACAAGTTTCATGTTCAGTACAATCTTCAGGTATTTCCGAGTCGTACTTTCGACGTAAGGTAACATGTATATTTATTAATATTTATTAATATATACTTTAAAGCACTGTTTTGTTAAAAACCAAAAATTAAATAAATTATTTATTTGCAAATTTATATATGTGCATGATCGCACGCATGCATGGTTGCTTCTATCTTTTTTTTTTTTTAAGCATTTCACCCCAAGCAAACTGGGAGTGCCACTAGCCCGCAATTTGTTATGAAGAGTGAGAGCAAGAGTAAAGAGGGGGTGTTTGAGGAAAGGATAATGAGAAGTACGGGGATAAGGATCAGGGCATCAGAAGATGTTGATTGCTGTTACATTTGAATATTTGAAGGTTATAGCTATCAGGGAAGCAAGTAAGAGGAAGGGAGTTCCACTGTCGGGAAGTGCGAAAGAAGAAGCTGTTGGTGTAGAAGAGGCGGTTACATTTAACTGTTTCAACAGTGAAAGTGTGGGACCGAGATGCCAACCTAGTAGCACGCTTAAATTTATGCAGATGGGGTACAAGTGAATGTAGTTCGTCAGAGCAGTTAACATGAAAATATTTGTAGAAAAGACAGAGGGAAACCACATCAAGTCTGTGAGAAAGTGACTGGAGTCGAGATGCCAGATCAGAACCTATCATCTGCATATTATATATATATATATATATATATATATATATATATATATATATATATATATATATATATATATATATATATATATATATATATATATATATATATATATATATATATATATATATATATATATATATATAAAATAAATAAATAAAAGGCACGGTGGAGTAATTGATCGCGGCTTGGATTGAAGAATCGGAGGCCGAGTTCGAATCCATTATATTCACTTATGTTGGGAAAGGTGTGAATCCTCTTCTTCTCCCTCCAGCTATGGGTAAATAGCAGGACAGACTGGGTTCTATAGTCTTGGATGGCAACTGGTCTAGGAGAAGGACAACTCAGAATTCAAAACCTGCGGAGGGTCGTTTGGGGACCTTGTGGCACGTAGTGCACCAGGTCTCTGTATTCGGCCCTTCAAAAAGTGTAGATGGTCCTGCACGAAACATTCACCACTATAATCAAATCTCATGTGCTGTTGTCGGGCTGTCTGTTTCCTGGGAACTGATCTGCTTGAACCTTATACGTCGAATTCGACGGGAGAGTCGAGTATATATATATAAAAGTGAACATTGGAGTCAACGCTTAGAGGCGGCAGGCTGTTTCATGCTGTTTCAATCGTCAGGCCACGAGTGTTCTTTGTTTTCACGGCTATTTATATATTCATATATATATCCGTACATATAAATAGCCGAGAAAAAAACAACACTCGTGGCATGACGATTGCGTCTAGCATGAAACAGCCTGTCGCCTCTAAGTGTTGACTTCAATGTTCACTTTTATATTTACACATGCTCTATCTCTGATATTTAGCATCTTTATCCCATAAATATAGCACACCTTATATATATATATATATATATATATATATATATATATATATATATATATATAGAGTCATGAATTCTTGTTAGTCATCAATGAATATACTTAAATTTCAGTTGTACGAATTGGTACTGAAAAATTCCTGAGTTCGATCAAGAAGCACTCCACATTCTAATAAAAAAATAAGATAGAATAAATAAACATATTTTTGTGATGTCAACGAAAATCCGTTGTGACTTTTGTAATGTGAACGTAATGCTAGTTGTAGTAGAAACTTTGTAATCGCAGATACAACTATAGTAACGCCGGCGAACAATACTTGTGTCAGACGCCTTCGAATAACACTCGCACTAATATTACTTATTCGATATTACTCGCTCGAAAAATAAGCAACGAATAGTGATCCTAATTGAGAAATAGTATAGTGAATAGAGTAAAAGAATAGGCGTCTGTATAGTAATAGAGGATAGAGTAGAAATAACGATCCGTATAGTAAGAGGATAGACTAGAAATGGTGATCAATTAGATGCCAAGCTAATTCCTACTTATGCGTTTCCTTTATGGTCACTTTGTCTACTTAATTCAATAATGGAATCGCCTGTGTTTGCTCATTGGTGATCTATGTTCAAACTCAAGTGTCGGCAGAGACACTTTATTCCACTATAACAATATCATATTAGCTCATTTGGAAAGTTTGTTGAGTTAGTAACTTTGTCCCACTCCTTCGTGTATAATTGTTATTAGTATTAGTGATATTACATCTTTTCACTGTCAAATTGAAAAAGAGATCAATTTCAAATTCAAACTGTTATCCTCATCTTCATTGCCATATTCACAACGTTTCGGCCGTTGTACGCACCGGTCTTCTTCAGGTGTTTGGAATTTCGAACCGAATCCTTTATTTCGTCCATCGGGGTAGATTCTTCTGGTTCCACGTGCTATGCCTTTTCCGGATGTCTCAGTTATTTTCCTTTAACAGTTCGAATAATACCCCACCTCAAAGATATCTACATAGATATTCAAATTAAAAACACATAATTTTACTGAGCTACAATATGACACCATATACGCAACTTTTATAATTACAAATGTAGAAGTGTTACAATATAGAAGGGAGGTAACTCAAAGAGATTTTAACGCTACAATTAGTTTATAAACAACCGAACGAACGAACAAAACCGGAGATAGATAATGAGAAATCAACCACTTCATTATCCTCCTTTTGAGATTTTGTGCGAAGTTTTGGGCAAAATGTTTCGGTACATGATTGGATGTTTTCATGCGCATTAGTGGGTTAATTACAGACCTCACTTCATCGATTGCTGCTTCCGGGTAACGTAATCTGTACTCTAAATAAATACTGCTGCTAGTGAAGCCATTCTGGTTTCAAATTTATGAACTGGCTAATTTCTAATTCTCAGTTTGTGATTATGTTGTCCGTTTATTCTAATTATCCGTCGATGATCATGCTGTTCGTTTATTCGTTCGATTATTCGTTTGTTCGTTTGTTTATTTATTCTAATTATCCATCTGTTATCATGCCATTCGCTTATTCGTTCGTTCGTCTAATCGTTCGTTTATTCGTTCGTTCGTTTATTTGTTTGTAAGTAATATTAAAAGTTTTAATTTGAAATACAGCGTTTTTTTTTATAATTATTTTGAAGTTTTTTTTTTAATCTGAATCTTAGCTTCTTTAATTTGAAGTTCAGCTTTTTTTAATTTGAAAATAAAATAATGCAGTTCCAGAGGGAGTGCGGTAAATTTACCGGCGCCTTATATTTTTTAAAAACTGATTAAATAAATATTGCTTCTTCAGCAACCCTCTACCTTGAGTGGTTCTTGGGCTTTGTGTTGGGTGAACTTTAGTAAATAAAAAAGATATTTTCAGTCTTGCGGTTTTTGCTTATAAGGACACGAATAACAATGCGAGTGAATCACATTGTTATTTCTATCTTCACTATGTGTGCATGAGATCTGTAATGACAAAAATACGCAGGTGTAGGCTTTAAAAAAGCTTTATTCAACTGAGAATACACGGTTCGCGTATAGTGTCCTTTTATAGTCTCAGTAAACAGAAATAGCTCTCTCAAAGAGGAGAGAGTAACAAAACAAGGAGAGACCGCTCTTGATTATTCATAACAGGATCTATCTATACCTGGTAATATAAGGATAAAAAAAGGCCTAGAGAATTGTTGCTGAATAATCATTTGTTTTTAGCATCTCCTGATAGTTTACTTTTTTCCAAAGAAGTTCCACAGAGCGGTTTGAAAAGAAAGTGAAAGCGAGAATGAAGATAAAGGCGCAATCAAGATATTTACACTTGCTTGTTCAGTCGGCGACAGAGAGTCTAATTTCGGTGTCTCTTCCTTTTTCAGTATTCCAGTTTCCCGGGTGGCAATTATAATTGCCGGTAGCAACGCACATGCGAGAGACCCAGGTTGCAAGTTACCGAACTTTGCCACAAATCATCGTAGAACTGGGCCTCAGGGACAGCATATTGAGAAAATATTTAAATGAGGTACGGGATAGAATGACAGACATTTTGGCTTTCAGACGTTTTGCTTTGGACGTATCTGACAAGATTAGCTTGCACATTATCCTTCCATTTTTCTATATAGATTGACATGATAGTATCGCCTGCTACAATGGCTTCAATAGTCGCCTAAATTTTACCGGCGGCAGCGGGAGATATTCAGGCTCCGGTTAAGAAAAAAAATTGAATGAGAATTTTCAAGATGGATGTGCGATTCATGTAGCCATTATCAACGCAAGAAAAGAGATATGTGAGTCGAATTCAAGTTCGCCTCGTTTCTGGTTCTTAATTCGTACTAATGGCCTTGGAAAAGGTATGATTTCATTTCTTTCTCACCGGCTAGCAGGGTAGACTGTGCATTTTAGTGTTGAGTGGCATTCCAATCAGAATAACCACACTATTTCAAAACCATGTAAAAGATAACAGAAAACCTTGTTTTTCTATGTGCCACGTCCCTTCAGGACGTAGGCGATCATGGCTCTCCACATCCTCTTGTCTCTTGTAGCTCTTAGTACGTTTTGTTTTTGTTATTTCTCCAAAATCATGTTCTACCATCCATTTACTCAAGTTCATTAAGCAAGTTAGGCGCTGCTTTCCTCTTTCCCCCAATCTGCCTTGTGAGTATCAGATTCTCCAAGTTTTCCTTTCTCATTACTTGCCTCGGAAATTTTAGTTGCCTCTTCCTGTTAAGTGTAAGTTTCATTTTTGTTTCCATTGTTTCCAAAACCTCGTCCTTGCCCACATGATCAGTCGATGGTATCCTCAGCATTTTTCTGTAGAACAATATTTCTATTGCTTAAAGTCTGTTCTTCATCTTTTAGAAGATTGTACAGCATTCGCTGCCATACAGGAGGACATATATCACGTATTCTTTTCTTTGTTTCTAACGAAATATTCCTGCCTCTTAATACTCTGCTTAGCCTTTGGAATGCATGTTTGGCCATCCCAATATCTCTTCGGATCTCAGTGTCGCAATTTCCGTTAGAACACTTATCAGATATTTGCATTTCTGTACCGGCTTGATTTTAGTATCTTCGACCTGCAATTTGCATTTTGAGGTCATCTTTTTGCTGATGACCATCAATTCTGTCTTCATGCAGGTTATACTTAGTCCCTTCTTCTCTCTCTCCTTCGCCACCTTCTGTTCCATGTCTGCTCTCAGTATTATGTCATCTGCATATCTTATGTTGATAAGTGTGTAGCAGCTAATAATGAATCCTGGTAGGACTTCTAATTGTCTCAGAATTGCCTTGCTGCATAGGCTGAAGAAATCCAGTGAAAAGACGCATTCTTGCTTTACATTTTCTATTTTTGTATATCTGCTTTTCTCCCAAAACGCCATGGCAAGTCATAGAATAAAGAATAGGAAAACAAGCTCAATCACTATCGAATATATAGGAATATTTATTTTTCATAATGATTTTCATCCTGTACAAGGTCCTAGAGCCACTCGAGGTTGAGGACTACAAGGTAAGAGGTACTATTTATGGGGATATGTGGCAAAAATAACAGTTACCCTAGACTTAGCAGCTCGTGAGAAGAAGTGGATCGAGTGGAACCTAAATCTCACCATTTTAATAAGAAGAGAATCAGGGTGGTTTGCTACAATGGGTGTGGCATAGCGGCTCTTAGACGTGAGGGTTAGAACTCGTAGAACTAAGGAATGTAGTACGTCTGAACTCTTTGCATAGAAATAGCGATAAAGTAGCAAGAGGCTTGCGAAGTTTCGTCTGTGGGAACGAGGTTGTAAGATGGAAAGTAATTCATCACCCTCAAGGCCGCGGGGACGCTATTACTCACTAACGCGATTGGAAAGTGGACACTGGGCAACTCCTGCCCATATATAGCAACAAGACTCCATTTTTGGCCTGATCTAGCTCTTGTGAAAGTGGTGGATAGCAGGTGGAATCAGAATATATACGAATGTGCATTTTTTTATAATGATGTTCCCCTCGTACAAGATCCTAGAGCCACTCGAGGTAGAGTGCTATAGGAAAAGGGGTACTGTTTATTAAGATATGTGGCGAAGATAACGTTTAACCCTAGAATTGAACAGGTTAAAATTGTGGTTATTTACAATTACAGAAAATATCCCGTTCAGCACCATAGATTTGCGATTCAGTTGCCTGA
The DNA here is from genome assembly GCA_903632075.3 of Acanthosepion pharaonis. NCBI lineage: Eukaryota > Metazoa > Mollusca > Cephalopoda > Sepiida > Sepiidae > Acanthosepion > Acanthosepion pharaonis. Next base: position 3,857,163 of record CAHIKZ030004724.1, on the reverse strand, counting down.
TCTTAAGCAGTGGCCGCCGCACAGGGCGTCACCTGCAAGTATATTGTGCTGTCTTTATCAAAACCTCTTACCAATTCACGCACATTTGTCCGAGATGAATGTGCTTGGAATATCCTGTATGTCTTAATGTGTAGATTGTTTCGTATATTCGTATCATCACTGGCAATTCATAGAATAAAGAAAAAGAGATACACTGGAAGTTATAATCGCCTACGTCCTGAAGTGACAAAGCATACAAAAATGAAGGCAGGCAAACAAGCCCCCTACTCGAAATGATGTTGACTCTGTACACGCCCCATGAGGTAGAGACTTACAGAGCAAGAGGCAATATTTATGGGAATATGTGGAAAAAAATAACGGTTAACGCTAGATATGAACAGGTTAAGATTGTAGTGATCGAGGAAGTATCCTTTTGGGAGTCGGTTTCACATAGTAGCGATTCGTGGTGGAGAGAAGCTGCCCGAGTGGAACTTATATCTCACCAAGGGAAGAAGAAGAGGATGGCAATGGTTAGCTACAATGGGCATGGCATGGCAGGCCCTAGCCGTGAGAGTTACAATTGGTGGAACTGAGGAATGTAGTTCGCAAAAATGTACGTGGATTGGCGGTTCTTAACGAGCCTTAATCGGGAAGATTAGGACTGGTTGGATTAAAGAGCCTATTTCATCTTAAAACTTTCCATGGAAATAATGACAAAGAATATCTTGGTCAGCCTATGATCTTTTCAGCCGACTCTCGTAGATAGATAGACAGGCAGACTGATAGATAGATATGAAGAGAGCAAGATATCTGCTGGTGGAACTTATATATTACCGATGGAATACGAAGGGAATGAGGTGGTTCCTTACAATGTGCTTGTCAAGTTGGGGGCATAGCCGTGAAGGCTACAAATGGTGGAGCTAAGGAATGCAGTTCCTCTGAACACTTTCCATGAAAATAGCGATAGAGTAGCAAGAGACTTTTCGTTTGTGGGAATCGGGTTGTTGGCTGGAAAATAATTAATCGCATACAAGTCCGCTGAGACCTTTTCGTATTCTTTCGAGACTGGAAAAGGAAAAACTGGACAGCTCCTGAAACAATACTCTGCTTTCGGCTTGATCTGGCTGTAGTGAAATATGCGTGTAGAAGTGAAGAATTAAGTTAATCTTCAAACACAGATCTAAAAATTTCAATAATTTTTATTAATCTGAGTATTATTTTTCTTTCAGATTGAACGAGGTGAATTACAAAAATTCTTTGCGAACAGCTTCACGCAAAATATTTTGTGTATCTTTTTTACAGTACAACCGAATGAATTGCGTTAGTATAGCATAAACAGAACGTTTCTACACGTGTGCAGATGTATGTGACACAGGTTTACTTTGTTTTATCTGTGTGTATAAATTGTAATTGTCGACCTCTTGAAATACGGCAAGGAAAGCTGTTGACGCATGTAAACAAACTTAGTTAAATGTTGTCACTATCGCTAAACATTATTTTTGTAATATGGTATACTTGAATAAATATGCCCCAAAATGTGAGTAATTAGACAATTGTGAGAATTTCAGTCTTGCTTGTGTGACAAATAATCGACAAACACCCTGGTCAAAGGTTCACTGAAAGACTACTTAGCAACCAAAAAATGATTATATTTATAATGAAATAATCGTCCCCAGAAGAAATCAAATTTTAGATTTATTTATCTCAAGCTTATTGGTTAAAAATATCTTTCCAATTTTTAAATATTCCTTTTAAGGAGGGAAAGTATTGTCAATCATATTTTGAAGTAAGCCTCCAAAATGTTCCTTCTAAGAGAATTTTACCGTCTGCCAATTCAAAGAATACCGACCGTCTCGTACGACGTCGCTGGTTGGTTAATATAAATGAATACAAAAATTAAAATAACTGGAGCCGATCTTTGTACAAAAATTGAGATACTTTCGGTGTGAGCCGGTTTTCTTTCATATAAAAAATGAATTTTCAGTGAGAGTACTTAAATCTATTAGCATTTTTCTACAAATATGAAACGGGGATCACATGGCTCTTGCAAAGGTCGTGGATTACAGGAGGAGTCATGTACTTACTAGAGAGGTACAAAGATTTGCCCAGTCAATCCACGAGTTTGAGCCTTGTTTCATACTTGAAATATAATCTTAATGAGTGTCAGAAATTTCAGTTAGTGCCCATAAGGTTGCCCATAAGTTGACCTGGCTCGTTGTAAAAGGTAGATGATAGCAGGAGGAGTCAGGAACTTAGTGGAGAGTTATAGGCCTTTTCCTAGGATCTTTAGCAATGGATCGTATGTACGAGTTTCACTTGAGGTCTGGGTCGAATTTAAGTCCCAATAGACACTCAAAGCACGGAGCCTCCCTGGGAGAACCTCGTTCATCGCGGTAAGTGAAAACACAGGGAAAGGCTCGCTGATGGTAGAACGTCACTCATTGGCTACATTTTCTTGAGGTAAAAACATTGTTACCTACGTCATATTTTGGGGTTCAGATGAAAAGCCACAGGAATACAAATGTTGATTTTTCAAGACAGACGAGAAAGTCATCCCCTATTTGTAAAACTGACGCCACACAATCTTCCTAAAACCCATTTCTTATCCCTTTTGCCTTGTATCCTAGAAAATTATCAAGTGTCCGCTTGTTTTTAAAAGATAAAATAATAATAAATGTCCTGACGCGAAAAAAGGTATGGATCTCATGGCTTCTGATCTTAATTGATTTATCAACCTTTTGCAGGTTATTTAATTATTGTACAGGTAAGGGGTAGATTGAGTTTCCTATATTCGTACCCCAGCTCATCTGTCTTGATGTGCTGGTCTATGACTCAATAATAATAATAACGATGATGATGATGCTATGAAGTTAATTAACACGACGAGGCTTTTAGTGTTGAAAGAATCCACACAAAACAAAAACCTGACGAAATGGTCGCCTAATTAAAAGGTCAAGATTTTAAAGTTCGTATTTCTTTCTTTGATTCGCTACTGCTCGACATTTAAGTACTTTAGTTCATTTAGACGAGAAAAGTTATTCGGTCTTTTAGAAGATATTAAAGTAGCTATGAAAGACAGTGTCAGGCAGTGCTAGAGGAATTTTTTTAATGGCTTCGAACCTGGGCCGACAGATAAAGTTAATGTTCTGAGAGTAGTGGTGATTATATTATGGGTAATTATTTTTGAAGTTAAAAGGGCCGACGATATCATATGTGTGTTTGTGGTGTTTTCTTAATCGATTCTTTCAGTGCAAAATACTGATAGGCCTTTTTCTTGTACTCCGTCTGTAAAAAAAAAAAAAAATGTATATATTTTTTGTGTATGCGTTTTGCACTAGTTTATCTATCTTTTCTGTTCTTTCTTTTCCCGTCTCCAAAACCATGTTTAATAGAACTCGGCTACTTTAATTTGATAACATTATTTGAGAAAGAAGGTTTATATCATCAAGCACTTATAAATAATGCTTTTGATTAACAATTAATAAATAAATAAAATAAATAAATAAAATAAATATAAATAATAAAATATAAATATATAAATAAATATAAATATAAATAAATATATAAATAAATAATATAATATAAATATATAAATAAATATAAATATAAATAAATATAAATATAAATAAATATAAATATAATAAATATAAATAAATAATAAAATATAAATATATAAATAAATATAAATACAGATAATATAGATATAAATAAATATATAAATAAATAATAAAATATAAATAAAATAAATAATTAACAAACAAAATAATCATACTGCTAAAGTAAGCTAACACTAAAACATATATTAAAGACAATTAGTGTACTTCGACGAGGTATAATGATTAGCAAGCTTGTCTTGCTAGATGAATTACAACTGCGTAGTGATTTCGGTTCTCACTGAGTGTTCCACACACATTCAGACTTGTAACCACATCTAAGCTACGTTTAGAAAATCTTTAGGCACTTCGACGAAGTTATGGTTAATGGTTAGCAAGCGAGATCAATTACGATTTCCGTAGTGAGTAGGATCCTCTCTGGGCGACCCATACATTTGGCTTTGTGTCGCAACTAAGCTACGCTCAGAAAATCATAGGGAACTTTCAGGTGGTATTATTGTTAGAAAGCCAGTTTCGCTAGATCAATTACGACTGTATAATGAGTTCGATTCTCACTGGGTACCCCATGCTTTCAGCCTTGTGCCACGTCTAAGTGACGCTTAGAAAACCATTTGGACACTTCGAAGTGGTGTGATTGTTCGAAAGTCTGTATATTTATTTTTCAAATCCTGCCGGAGAGCGTATATATTTCTTTAATAAGTTTTCTCGAATATTCAGGCCGGTAGACGAAAATAAATAAATTTGGTGTTTAATAAATAAACTGGGCGTCTACTCAAATTTCGAGTATCCACTAAAAAATAACGTTTAAAGAGATACAAATCTGTTTGATTAATAAAACATCTATTCTAAAATTCTTTTTGTTTACGTTTGGATACGAATATATATATATATATATATATATATATATATATATATATATATATATATATATATATATATTAACAATTAATAAATAAAATAAATAAATAAATAAAATAAATAAATAAATAAAATATAAATATATAAATAAATATAAATATAAATAAATATATAAATAAATAATATAATATAAATATATAAATAATATAAATATAAATAAATATAAATATAAATAATAAAATATAAATACATAAATAAATATAAAAATAAATATGAATAAATAATAAAATATAAATATATAAATAAATATAAATATAGATAAATATAAATATAAATAAATATATAAATAAATAATATATATATATATATATATATATATATTCTATGTCGGGAACGATTTCACTTGACAGCTCTTTGTAGTGAAGTTGGTTAAGGCGTACCAAGCTTAATGGTAGCTTCATCTGCTCTTAGGGACATAAGTTCAAATCTCATCCCCAGAGAATGCAAATCTTTATTTAATAGGATTTCCCTTTAGTCGTAAATAAATAAATATACTCCTTAATAAATATTCAACTACGAGTATCCACTAAAAATAGCGGTTAAAGGTTCGAGTCTTAACGGAAGACGTATCGCTTTCCTTAATAAGGTTCCTCGAATATTCAGGTTGGTAGACAAAAATAAATAAATATACTCTTTAATAAACAAACGAGGCGCCTATTCTAATATGAGTATCCACTAAAAATAACGTTTAAAGTGATTAAAAAAAAATTATAGCTGTTCAGCATTGTTTTCTTTATTTCTAACGGCATTTTCTTATTTCTTAGTTTCTGGAAGGGATCTTTCGCTATTCCATCGAACTTTTATGTGCTTTGCGTGATACACGCTTAGCTGATCATGTATCTTTCGATACATGACTGTCGAGGCAGTTTTTTGCGCAGCAGGTTGCCGTTTCTTTCTGCGGTAGACCAGTTACCATCCAAGGCTATAAAACCCGGTCTGTCCTGCTATTTACCCATAACTGGGGGCGGGGGAGAGAAGAAGAGGGTTCATACTTTTACCAATGGTAACGTTTAGAAAATCATTTGGACGCTTCGAAGTGGTGTAAATGTTAGCAAGTCTATCTCGCTAGATCAGTTACGAGTGTATAATGAGTTCGATTCTCACTGGGTACCCCAGCGAGTGAATGCAATAGATTCTACTTGAATTCGAACTCGGCTCTCCGATTCCTCATCCATTTCTATATTACACCTCCTGTTGTATGTTAGTACACAACACAATTACTAAAATTTTTGAACCTGTTTAGTTTTGACATCTCTAACACATAGTTGGTACCTAGGAGTGTCTCTATTTGCTGACAACCTTTTAGTCTTCTCGTTAAAAGCTTCGTCTAAAGAAATATATATCCAAGCATAAAGTTTGCAATTTATAACAGTAATTAGTAAGCCCACGGGACAATATCCAAATGCATTAAAGCGTTGTTTGGTGAATTTGGTGATGTAGTAATTTCGAGTTCAATCCTTGTATACTTGGACTAAGTGAAAACAGGGCGAGTAATAACTGAGCAGTACTAAATAAGAAGGAAGCACGGTGGGGTAATGGATAGCGGCTCGGATTGAGGAATCGGAGAGCCGAGTTCGAATTCCAGTCGAACCTATATACCCTTGGGAAAGGTATGAATACTCTGCTTCTCACCCCCAGCTATAGGTAAATAGCAGACCGGGTTCTATAGCCTTGGATGGCAACTGGTCTACTTTCCTACAGAGGAAAAACATCTGTCTTGTTATGTGACATGCGTGTATCATGCTTGTCACATAACTAATTGACTGACTAAATAAGAACTAGACTACAGCGAGAATGATCTACCCTTGTAAATTATATAAAGCATTCAGTTTGGCATTCCTTGTAGATTACCCGGATCGACAATCATCTGATGAAGACTGGGGTGCAAAACGGCCGAAACGTTGTGAAAACAACAACACATATTGGGACAACGCGTGCAGACAATGTAAATGGACTCACGTACTCCAACACTGGTTAAAACTGCATATAATTCATATATTAGCCACACGTCTTCCTCTTGTCGAGATGGCTTCTTGCAACCTTTGAAGCCAAAGTTCAATTCGCAGCCACATTTATCAACATCTATACCAACATAATGACCTCATTGACGTATCTGTTCGGAAGATTCTGATCGATAAATAAGCTTCCCATTTCTCACGAAGTGAAAGTCCATATGATAAAAAAAATCCCTTAGAGGAACAATAATTCTACAGACAATTTGCAAGTGTAATGAATGTATTTAAGAATTAATGAAAAAAATACAGTCTATATATATATATATATATATATATATATATATATATATATATATATATCACACACATACGCGCGTACACCGATATATTTACCCTACCGTTCAAAAGTTTGAAGCGACCTCCAGAATTAGCATTGGATGAACTTGACAGAAGAATGATTAAAAAAAAAAAAAAAAAATGAAAAGAGCGATAAGAGTCATTGAAAAAAGAAGGGAATCAATTATAAAACTTATACTTCGAGAAACTTCCAAAAATTTTTGCTGCAGTAATCAAGACTAAAGGAGGATATTTTGACGAGAGCAAAATTTAATCATAAAATGCTTTTTTTTCTGTCATAAGAACATTTCTAATAAAAACTCAAGTCTCACTTCTTTTTAACCGTGTATAATAATTTTCTCTTATTTAAAGTACAAATCAACTACTTTTGGAGTCAATTAAAAAAAAAAAAAACTACCAGAAGTGGCCTCAAACATTTGAACTGTAGGGTATATATTTATATACTAGCTGAAGTACTCGTCAACGTTAGATAACACTTGATTTTGTTTTTTGTTTTATTAGCATCGGGTATTTTTAGCTGGGCCGTTCTTTTTTACAATAATGTTCACCTTGTACAAGCTCCAAGACCCACTCAAGGTAGAGTACGTGGTAAGAGGCACTGTTTATGGGAATATGTTGGAATGGTAACGATTAAACCTAGACTTGAACAGGTTAAGATTGTCGTGCTCGGGGAATCATCCTTTCGGAAGTAGGTCCCACAAAGGCATCAAGTCTTTACTCGAGTGGAACTTACATATCACCAATGCAATAAAAAGGGAATGGTGGTGGCTCTCTAAAATGGGCGTGGCATGGCGGGTTTTAGGGTTAGGACAGAGTGTAGTTCATCTAGACACTTTCCGTGGAAATAGCAATAGAGTAGCGAGAGGATAGCGACGTTTCGTCTGTGGGAAAGGGGTTGTAAACTGGAAAGTAATTAATCACCCACAAGGCCGCGGAGGCGCTTTTTATGACAACAGTAATCCATTTTTGGCCTTATCCGGCTCTTGTAATGGTAAGCGGATTGCAAGTGGATTCAGGTATTTGCTAGACCGGTACAAAGAGATGGCGTTGCTTAGTCAATTCTCAAGTTTGAACATTGTCTCATCCTTGCAATATAACGTTAATGAGAATCAGACATTTCAGTTACTGTCCATAATATATATATATATATATATATATATATGTATATATATATGTATGTATATATATAAAGTAATATAGTTTAAAGGTGTGCTATATTTATGGGATAAAGTGCTCAATATCAGAGATAGAACGTATGTAAATATAAATATAAAAGTGAACATTGAAGTCAACACTCAGAGGCGACAGGCTGCTTCATGCTAGACGCAATCGTCAGGCCTGACGATTGCGTCTAGCATGAAACAGTCTCCACGATCCTTGTTTTTTTATTGTTCGTACTCTTCATTAAAGTATTCTCATTCTCTTTTAGTCTCAGTTACTCCATTCCGTCTTAGTGGCTTTATCGTCTTACATGGAGTGAAATTATTAAAAAAAAACAACAAATAAAACAACTATAATCTAATCTACAATGTATGTATGTTCGACACGTTAGGGTGGTGTTATGGTTGACGAGCTAGTTTAAGTTACTGTTATCATTGGGTGTCTCATGCTTGTGACATTGTGCTAAACTCAATAAATTGCTACAAAATCTCGATAATTTAAGAAATGTCACGTGATCACATCTTCCACTTTTTATTGGCTAATCATTCGCAAGTCTGTTGGTTCGCTGACAACATTAAAACATTTTGGCCGGAAGCGAGTACAATTCACTAATATCCTGTTTCTGGGCATCACTTTCCCAAGCAGTACCTCCCTAATTTAGTGATTACGCCCCAACGTTTTTTTTTTTTAAAACAGGTACACTTTGTACTTGCACGCACAAAGCCCATTTACCGCATTTCAGCTTCGCCGGAGAAGGAAGAAATACCAACAAGACCGTAAAATGAAGACCTTTTAGACTATGTCTATCGAATTTGTTATCCGAAATGATTGTATCCAGTAGGGAATAATGATAAATGCTATTTGGGTGTTTCGCACGAAGAAATTCCTTGCCTTGCTTTCATTTGAGATCAGATATTAATGGTCCGCTCTTATCAAGGGAGAGAGCAGAAACTGTAATAAATAAATAAATACATAAATAAATAAGCAATAACTGTGGTCGTTTTCCTGTCATGTCACCTTGACTAGCATGAACGAGGTACATCGAATTGAAGCAACATTAAGGCAAAAAATGTTGATGGGCTGGGTGGGAAGACCGAACGTCGAGTCACGTGATACATGGAGCACTTTAGGCGGGAAAAAGTGTCTCGATCGGAACCGAAAGCGGCGTTGTTGTTGTGAGGAGACAGGAGCGGGAGATTTGAGTGTTCACTGCGTGTGGCGTGTCCTGTAATCCGTTTTGCAAGTTCTTGTCACTCTGAGTCGACCACTAACACGTCGAAACGTCAAATCCTGACTCCAGTTCAAAATTCATATGGCATTTTTGAAAAGTGGTGTGCTTTTGATTCCATCTCTCACTCCCTTTCTCTCTCTTTCTCACTTTTTACTCTCTTTTTCTCTCTCATTCTCTTTCTCTCTCTTCATCTGGACATAAGCACACATAAGTATATATTTATGAATGTACACACACACACACACACACACACACACACACACACATATGTATATATATATGGAGAGAGATGTGTGTGCGTCTGTGCGTACTTACGCATTGATAAAGAAAAATTAACATGGATATTTTTAGATCGAAAATATTTATGGTTTTATCTAATGCCATAACTGTCCATTTAATCTCTTTATCTTTATTTATTTGAGGCTTCAGACCCTTTTCTTCTATGTGTGGACATATGGGCGTTTCTTTCTCCAAACCTGTCTGTCTCCCCCCCTCTCTCTCTCTCTCTCTCTCTCTCTCTATATATATATATATATATATATATATATATATATATATATATATATATATATATATATATATATATATATTTATATACCGATGTAACAGCAAAATTGTCCAAATCATGTTGCAGAATATTTGTCCATTTCACAAAATATTTAATATCTAAAAAAGCGCAGGTTCGAATCCTGCCGGGGGGTGCAGATTTTTCTCGAGTGTGCAGTCTTGTAGAGGAATAAATATAGTTTAAAATAAAATAGAACGTCTACTCAAGTACATGTATCCACTAAAAATAACCTTTGAAGTATATGTATATACATATATATATATATATTGAACATTAAAAAATATAAAAAAATTAAAATCTTCAGACACACTGGGTTGTATATTAATATTCTTTTGTTTTTATTATTTCAGTTAGATTCCTCAACTAGTTTCGGCCAACATAGTCATCATTGCTGGTAGCAGTATATATATATATATATATATATATATATATACGGGGTGTAACAGCAAAATTGCCCAAATCGTGTAACAGCATAATTATCCATCCCACAAAATGTTTAATACCTAAAAGATACACTAGACTAATTGAGTTTCATTTTTGCAGGTTTTCAGATAAGACGTTTAACCTTCTTGACACCATTTGCCGTAAGAATTACTGAAGAACCCTTTGAGTTATTCAGCTAGAAAGAGAACAGATTAAAATTGTTTTTCGTCATATCCACTGTCTTCCCAAATGAGCAATGGTGAGAAGAAAACGATCATTCAAGCCTTCAGTAATGGTACCAACATTCATACTCTGGCTTCCATCTTCAAAATGCATTCAAGAACCATCAAGAGAACGGTGAATATGTTTAAAAAAGAAGGAACAGTAGAGAGGGAAAATGAATCAGGAGGTCACAACAGGAAGAGGGAACATCATTACATCTTAGAGCTAAAGAAATCAATTAGAAAAGATTCAACTCAATTTATGAGAAGTTTAGCAGGTGAAAGAGGAGTTTCAGCTATGACAGTTCAAAGAGCAGTGAAAATGACTTGAAAATGAAATCGTACGTGTAACATGTAAGGCACTTTGTTACTCCATAACAGAAAGTTGGAAAATGATCCTGGAATATATATATATATATATATATATATTTAAAATTTATTTCAATACTTTATAAGCTTCTCTTACTTAGCTCTTATTAATTATGAACATATCATTTTCGTTTATGATCGATTTCAGCATGATTCTTCTGTTAAGCTTGGTGAATAATTAATATTCTTATTGCTCAAGGTAGAGTCCAATAGTTTTATAAAAAAACTTCAAGAATTCCAATAAGATATCTTTAATCATTTCTAAGAGAACAACGGTTTAAAGCTTAGTCTAACAAGTGGACAATTTTGCTGTTACACGATTTGGACAATTTTGCAGTTACATCAAGTATATATATATATATATATATATATATATATATGAGAAAAAAAAGCTGGAAATGCAACTGGAGTCTTTAAGAATAGTTCGAGTAACTTCACTCGTTTTAGTGTTCTATGATTTTCAAAAGTTACACTGAGATGGAAAGAAACGTGGCTTTGCTATGTTTTGACGCGTTCTCTCTCCCTCTCGCTCTATCTCCCTCTCTCTCCCACCCTCTCTCCCCTCTCTTCTCTCTCACGCTCTCTCTCCTCTCTCCCTCTCTCTCTCTCTCTCTATATATATATATATATATATAATAAAAATGTCATTTGAAGGTATGCAAAATTAATGGGTAAAATGTTCAATATCATCGGTAAAGCGCATGGAAATCTAAAAAAATCTAAAAAGTGGACATTAAGGTCAACACCGAACGTCGACAGCTTGTTCCATGTTTCAATATATGAATTAGACTGTCACAGTTCGCGTGGTGACCTTAGTGTGCACTTTCATATATATATATATATATATATATATATATATATATATATACGTACACTATATACAACGCTGATAATATAACATACTTTAGACAAAGTCAATGCTTTAAACTAAAAAAACAAATATGATAACAAACCGCAAAAGAATTTAAATAAATAAAACAAAATAGGAATATTTAGATAGATAATTGGCATATAGATAGATAGATAGATAGATAGATAGATAGATAGATAGATAGATACATGTATAATTAGCATATTGAGATAGCATTTTAGAGAGATCTAGAAAGGAATCATTATCATATTGAGATAAAGATAGAGAGAGAGAGAAGAAGAAGAAGAATTAGCATATTGAGATAGGCATATTTAGATAGATAGATATGTAGGCATATTTAGATAGATAAGAGGCATTTAAGATAGATACATGAATAATTAACATATTCAGATAGATAGATAGCATTTGAGATAGAGGAATAATTAGTATAATCTGGTAGATAGATAGATAGATAGATAGAGAAAGAGAGAGAGAGAGACAGAGAGAGAGAGAGAGAAGAATTAGTATATTGATATAAATAGATAGGCATATTTAGATAGATAACCATATTTAGATAGATAGGAAGGCATAATAATTGGCATATTTAGATAAGCATATTTAGGTAGATAGATATATTTCTCTCTGTATCTTCCTATCTCAATAGGCTATTTATTCTTCTCTGTCTGTCTGTCTGTCTCTCTATCTATCGCAATACGCTATCTATCTATCTATCTATCTATCTATCTATCTATCTATCTATCTATCTAACCATCTATCTCAATACGCAACCTATCTATCTTAATTACTCATCTCTCTCTCTCTCTCTCTCTCTATATATATATATATATATATATATATATATCAATATGCTAATTATCTAACTATCTATCTATCTATCTATCGAAATATACTAATTCTTCCTCTATGTCAGTATAGTAATTATTCCTCTCTCTCTCTCTCTCTCTATCTATCTATCTAATTATTCCTCTCTCTGTCTCAATATGCTAATTATCTATCTATCTATCTATCTATCTATCTATCTATCTATCTATCTATCTATCTATCTATCTATCTATCCTCTGCTATGTTTACCTCTCTGAAGCAAGCTAATAATTCACTGTTCAAATTCTTCTGGACCTGTCTGGTAAATTTACTTGTCGGAGTTGAAGAGGCAGTCAGGCACATGGCTCCAGACAAGATTATTTGGCGTAGAAGAAGTCATTTTACATAATTCCTTACAAGAGGCCAGGCTTCTCTCTTCTACGAATAATGACAACCAAAAGGGAATTGCAAATACTTGTATGTATGGAGTTACCTAGCTAGATATGTATTTAAGTGCTTAGAAATTTAGTGCTGTATGCATGTAAACGTTAATCTGTTTTTATATAGATAGATTATACATAAACACACACAGTGTAGGAATGTGTGTGTGATGATTGATAGGACTACATTGAAATGCAGTTTATAAATGTGTGCAGGTTAAAAGATAACTAAAAAATGAATGCCAAGCCCGTATATATATATATATATATATATATATATATATATATATATATATGTAAATACACAGATGCACACATATATATATATATATATATATATATATATATATATATATATATATATATATAATAAATACATATATATATAATTTAAATTTGGGTTATATATATATATATATATATATATATATATATATATATATATATAAAAGGTGTGTATGGATGAGGATATATGTGTATATATGTGTGCACCTGCGATTGTAGTGGAAGATGAGACATCCATCAGGCACATACACACACACACATATATATATATATATATATATATAGAGAGAGAGAGAGAGAGAGTGGGGAGAGAGATAGTGAAAGTGAGTGAGAGAGGGAAAGTTTAAATATATAGTTATGTAGATAGTTTTGCAAACGTTTGAAGCTTTTTTAAAGTATCTTAAAGACTGAAAACTTTTGGCTTACATATCTATCTATCTATCTATCTATCTATCTATCTATCTCTATTTTCTTATAATAATCATTCTCTCTCCCTCTCTTTCTCTCTGTCTCTTTATATATATATATATACATACATATACATACATACATACATACATACATACATACATATATATATATATATATATATATATATATATATATATATATATATGATCCAATGTTTATTTTCGTATGTAATTCATATTTTTATTTAAGTACCATATGTTTACAGGAACATCCACCGGAATTTATTGATCTGTAGTCGTACATACACACACACACACACATACACATATACGTGCGCGCGCGCGCGTGTGTGTGTATGTTATGTATATACACGTGTGTGCTTAAAATACTAATGGAAACAAGATGGACCTGACGGCAAATGGCTCGTGGCACTGAAAATGGAGATAGATTTTGTGAGTAAAAATATGAAATAGAAAGATGGCTTTATTTTTCGGGTCTTCAATTCGTATTGGTTGGAATATGTCAAAGAAAGCTCGTTGTAGGTATTGCGAGAGTGAGAGAGAGAGAGAAAGAGAGAGAGAGAGAGGGAGGGAGAATGAATAGAAATGGAGAAAAAGGAAAACAAAATGAAAATAATGAGAAAATGGAAAGAATTAGTAGAGATCAGAGAAAAAAACAAAAATTACATTTGAAGATTATAAGAATTCCCTGGTATGCTTTCACGGGAAAATCGGTGGCAGTCTCCAAAATCCTGAAGCAAATAACCTCTACTAATTACTGTCAAACTGGCAACGTATAGCACTGGGGTCATTGGCGCAATACGGTCTTAACCCTGTGTTAGTTACCTCGGATTTCCGAAAATGGATAGTCTCCTAGTATCTGTCTCCGACGACAACTGAGCTACAACTGCACCACACCATGTGCTAAAACAACAACACTGAGGTAGGAGACTAGTGGAATGGAGCAAAAGAACATTTTAAAAATTTGTGGGTAACAAAACACCACATGTGACTAACGCAAGTTTAAATAACATTCTTAAAAGTAGAGCACATTTTGCATGAGTAAATATTTCTGGTTAAGGTTGTAGGCCTATGCATTATCTATCTATCTATCTATCTATCTATTACGTTTTATTATCTATTACAGTTTATTATCTATCTATCTATTACGTTTTATCATTGTTATGGGACCTTACCCATAATAACATAATGGACTATTCCATACGTAATAAATACTGCGCCTCAAGAGAAAGCAGAGAGTTTCAGTCTGAAGGCTGGAGTGAGGTCCGTCAGGAGTCTGTCAGTCAGTCGGTCAGAGTGAGCGACTCAGTCAGTCAGTCGAGTCAGAGGCAGTCCGAAACAGAGTCGCATTCAGACAATTACTACAAGACATTGGAATAGTGATACCGGTCGAGACTACATTGTTCTCCCTACTAAACCTGATTGTTCGTACTTACCCTTTTTTATCTATCTATCTATCTATCTATCTATCTATCTATCTATCTATCTATCTATCTATCTATCACGTTTTATTATCTATTACAGTTTATTATCTATCTATCTATCTATCTATCTATCTATCACGTTTTATTATCTATTACAGTTTATTATCTATCTATCTATCTATCTATCTATCTATCTATCTATCTATCACGTTTTATTATCTGTTACAGTTTATTATCTATCTATCTATCTATCTATCTATCTATCTATCTATCTATCACGTTTTATTATCTGTTACAGTTTATTATCTATCTATCTATCTATCTATCTATCTATCTATCTATCACAAATGAAAGTATTCGTAAAGCATGCACTGGCGATCTTATCAAACGAATGCACTTAAAGTGATAAAAGAAAATAAAAATAAAAACAGAGAACCAATAAAGAAAGGAACGAATAGAAACACCGAAAAAAAAAAACAGTTGGAAAAGGAAACATAAGAAAAGACAAACGAGACGAAATGAGAGACACTTTATGGATGGAATTATAGACAGCGCTCAATGTTGAAATTGACCTAAGACAGAGCAAACATTGTAACCAGCGACACCGCACACAAAAGTGACTCGACCCAAATCATTTCTTGCAAGATCGGGTCTGTCTCTATGTATCTGAAAATAAGAATATATGTAGAGAGAAACTCGTCGGTGATTTTATAAGCGTAGCTTAGATGTGGCACAAGGCTAAAATTATGGGGTACACAGTGCGGATCGAAATCACTACTCAGTCGTAATTGATCAAACGAGACAAGCTTACTACAGAAATTTACATGTGCCTACCTTTGTTTACCAGGTCACATCTCTAGGTAACTAGAGATGTGACCTGATGAACCAAGTAAGATATATTTTCTGAGGAAATAAATTATAGTCACAGAACCTTAAGGTTGTCTCTTTTTAATTATTTAATTAATATTTATTCTGGTGTAACATTGAGCTCTCTGGATTACATCCCCATTGGAATTATCTACACGGATCATCAAAACCTTCATTACCTTACTATATATATATAGATATATATATATATATATATAACGAAAGAACAGTAAGATATATAATCCGGTGTTCTTATTGATATTTTTTATTTTTATTTTTACAAAACAGTGCTCAATGTAACAGAGCATAAATATTATAAATTAACTGATTTAAAATATGGTTTTTCCGCTACACAGTAATAACCATGTTTCAAAAACTGAAGCTAAAACTTTAAATTTAATACATTAGAAACTATATATTACTAATTTTATAAAACATAAAAAATTACTTAATCAGAGATATGAAATAGTTACTTTTTACCGTCATTGTCAAAATTTTTCCTCAAATAATATTTAAAAATAAAATAAAAAAATGGGAGCTGGTAATATACATACTTATATTTGATATGAAAAAATAATTTTAAATAATTTAAATAATTCTATTACATTTACTTGTTTTAAAAAGAAATATGGTCTATTAGTAATTAAGAGTAAAAATATTTTAAAATTGTTGATAAATAAAACGTATTCTAACCCCAAAAAACAGACGACATGCATTTAACGGATGTCAGAATTCGTTGAAAAATGCACCCCTCCCCTCTCTAAACTTAACCACTTTTTCAAACGTAACTCATAATTGATACAACAATAGTTAATAAAAATGAACACACTACCATCCCTGCCTGAATGATTGGATTTCTCTGTGTCCTTGGAAACAGGAAATTATGAATTTATATGTGCATTTAAAACTCAGTAAATTTAAAAATAAGTTATTCCAATATTAGCTTGAAGATGAAACGGAACTAATGCTTTTAATTTAATTATATAATTAAATTTGAAGTTTTTAGCTTCAGTTTTTGAAACATGGTTATTACTGTGTAGCGGAAAAACCATATGTTAAATCAGTTAAACTATAATATATAATATATATATATATATATATATATATATATATATAATGGAATGGACAAAGTCCGACAATTATTTTAAGACATTTGTATATTTATACACTCTTTTATAGATACAAATATTTAAGTAAATGCTCTGTTTATAATAAACAGTATTGACAACATTTACCGGAGGACGCATATTTTCTATGAAAATTTCTTGGACATTCAGGCTGGTAAATGTTGTTAATACTGTTTAGTATAAACAGAACATTTATTTAATATTTGTTGAATATTGGGTGTTGAATAAACACAAATGTGCCCGAGCGATCGTCTGCAATAGGGATTGGCTAGCCACCCTAATAGACGGGTATCCTCAAATACAAGCGGCTAGCTATTATTATTATTATTGTTTTTATTTCCTTTGATTTCTGGTGTGTACACATTTCTTTAGGTTCTTAAGGTTAGAAATGGCATCATTTTTTCAACAGACATATTTTAAATGGACAAAGCCCCTCGCAAAGTGTGGGCTGTACTTGTGAGAACAATTTTTTTTCGTATTTCTTTAAGGCATAGGCTTCCAAGGATCCCTTCAATTAGTCTACTGGAATCTTTTCCACCCAATCCTAGGGCTCCAACTACAACAGGGATTGTTGATGTTCCCATGTACCACATTTTTGAGATTTCTATTTCAAGGTTCTTGTATTTTGACAGCTTTTTGAATATCTTCAAAAATACACTGCAGTCGGCAGGGACTGTCATATCAATCAGGAGGCACTTTTTTTGTTTGTGGTCTTTAATAACAATGTTATTATTATTATCATAACATCAAATCCGTAAATGAAAAGGATAATTAAAATAGGTCTTTTTTCATATAAAATATTAAAAAGATAGATCCCTGAAGAGAGCTCAATGTATCAAAATACAGAACAATATGATATACATCAGCGGAAAAACTCAGTACGTCTTTAATAAAGAGTTCTGTAATAATTTATTCCAGACAGACAACTGCCTCATCCGACCGGAGTTGTGAAATGGTTTAAATCATCCAGATAATGTATTACAAATTACAAGAGGAAATGAATAAAAGATTTGCCTTTGAAGAGATAAGAGAAAGTGCAGGGAAGAAAAACAAAATGAGCAGTTTTGCATTCTCTCTACCAGCTCCGCTCATTGGGTTGACACCTTTTTGTTTTTATCAAAAATTGTGAATAAACTGTTCAAAGTTCATAATTTTGTCCTGTTTTTGTTCAGGTATTCAGCCATTATGAAGAATTTAATGTTGTTAATCTGGTAGACAACATTTTGTTGGCTACAATCCAGCATTTCCGAAACGCTGCAGTTTATGTGTTTTTGAAATTTTCGAATAATTTGGTGTACTTCCAAATCTAAATTGAGAATAAAGTGTTTAAATAAACTCCATACTTTGCATAATATACGTCAATAAAAAAAATCAACATCTCTTTAGGTTGAAGTCTTTTCTAGATACATACATACATACATACATACATACATACATACATATATATATATATATATGTTGATAATATTAGTGGTCAGTATATATATATATATATATATATATATATATACTAACCACTAATATATATATATATATATATATGTATGTATAAATTTCCAAGTGGATAGAATCCAGGTAGAGCTCAATGTCCAGGACAGAGTAAGAATATAATATAAAAGGCTCAAACATTAATATTCCATGGTTATAATTTATCATATTGGAATCGTAATCACAATCAAATTCATGAGACCTACAAATTTTTAGGTCTGATAAATTGGATCGTGATTACGATTCCAATGTAATAAATTATAACTATGGAATATTAATGTTTGAGCCTTTTATATTATATATATTATATTATATTTTATATATATATATATATATATATATATATATATATATATATATATAACAATATGTCTAATACCTGAATTTTTATGCCATCTCGATTAGTACTTACACATCATTTATTATAGCATATTATAGAAATAATCCTGGAAAATAGTTAACAAGTTTAGCCGAAAGCACTCGAAACCAAATAAACCTTTAGAAATTCATTGAGTTTAGAGAAGATACTTGTACGTATGCAAGAAAAATATAATTAAAAAAAGAGGTACTGTTACCGAATATATATATATATATATATATATATATATATATATATATATATATATGTGTGAAAAGTGTATATAAATAAATATATATATGTATAATTATTTATATATTATATTATATGGGTACTTATTAGAAAGCGCTCAATATCAGAGATAGAGCTAACATATTTATATTTATATATATATATATATATATATATATATATATATATATATATATATATATATAAATAAGAAAAAGAAGGAAAGACAGAATGAAAGGACAAGAGAGGATAAGAGGAATAGGATGAAGACAGAGGATGTATGGAGAAATAGTAGAAAAAACTTGCCTTCATACACTCAACCTATTATTACTTTGCTGTCAGTCTATCTCCGCTTCACACAGATGTCAAAGAGAAAAGGCAACAAAAGACTTGTCATTTTCAAAAATGTCCAGTCTACCACTTTTTGTGCATTCAATTCTGTCATGTTCGTTATGAATTCTGACTTAAATCTTGAGTGAAAGTCCCAATTGCAACGAACAAATCAAGCAAAGAACTTAAAACCTTAAGCCGCTATAGGTGGCGAGAAAAACGTATATTTCAAGATGGCCACCTAAATACGTCATCGTCTTTAAATTGCTTGGAGCTTTTAACTCAGGGGAAAAAGAAAAATAGCATTTTACATGTCTACCATCAATTAATGCTTGACTGGCGAAGCTTAGGAATGCTATATTTGGTTAGTAATACGGAAAGTTCACTGGAAATATGAGAGAAAATAAAATAAATAAAAAAAAAAAAAAAAAAAAACAGAAAAGGAAATTTGAAATTACTTGTATAAAAGATCACATAGCTTACATTTAGGACTGGCGAATTTACAGCTACACATTTTTTGACCAAAAGTTGAAAACCTGTTCATTTGGTCGATAATCAACCTTTATGTGATAGATCATCTCACTTCCAACTAGACGGCGGCAGAACGGCCATTAATTTGAGAAGAAATATTTCAATCAGTTAAAGAATTGATTCAAGAACATAATTATGCAAATGGGGGGGGGTCTTATTTTTACTTTTTTTTTTTTTTACAATTTTTTTAATCCCGTGACCTGTAGGGTCGTAGGGGCATCATACGTACTGCAGCCACAGTAGAAGTGGTGTTTCTTGGGCAAGATAGCCTGACGGAGCCCAATCTCTCCAGGCCGGCTTTGAATTCAGAGTTTTTCCTTCTCCTAGACCGGTTTCCATCCAAGGCTATAGAACCCAGTCTGTCCTGCTATTTACTCGTAGCTGGGGGAGAGAAAAAGAGAATTCCTACCTTTCCGAAGGATATTAGAATGTAAGTGAATGTAATGGATTCGACTGGAATTCGAACTCGGCTCTCCGATTCCTCAATCAGAGGACGCTACCCATTGCTCTAACGCGTTGTTTTACAATACAGGACCCTAAAAAAGTAAACTTTTTATTAAAAAAAAAAGTCAGTATGATCTTGACCAGATGACAATAGCAAAATTCAGTTAAATGCAGCTACCTGTGAGCAAAGAAATAGTAGATAGGTTTTCCTATCGCCCGGTTCACACTCCTTTCCACTCTTTTGAACAGTAGTACAGTTTTTTTTCCCTTGTTTCTTCTTTAAGACTGGGATTCCGCGTCTTTCTAAAGTCTAATTCACCTCTATACTTCCAACGTCTCCACCTGAAATTATGTATTTTTATTTAACATTGATTTACCTTTTCTCCCTCAATAGGAGTAGATAGGTTTGCCTATCGCCCGGTTCACACACCTAAGCAGGTTTCTACCACAGTTCGACATTGTTACTTTGCAGCTAACACTCGTGTTGTTTTCTTTGTCAAGCCTATCCTTCTGTCTATGTGTAAGGATGTTCTCCCTCCACATCTTAATAGTTCGTTGATTTATTCTTTTAAATGTAGTTGCGGTTCGCACTACAGAGGGAGAACGATGTAAAGGCTGGATGTTAGAATAAAACAATATGTTCCAGCGAAAATTCGAAAGCTTTAGCACATTCCCTCGGACATTTTGACCAATACATACGGGTCTTCCATCGTAGAACACCTTATAAATAGTCATAATTGTGCTGTTAGTTTTAGTGTGGGCTCTTTTACTATCCTTAGCAAATCCCACTCAAATTACCACCTAAAAGTGTTGGAGGCCATCTATATTCTATCATTAAAGCCTTCTCTTTATAAACAGAAATACTTTGTATTAGGCCTCCAACTAATTACCATTTAAATATTTTTCTCTCCCGCCAGTAAACTTTGTCCATTGTTCTTTTTTATATAATTTACTTAATTTACCTCGATTTAGCTCTTTTGAGCGAGGTACGAAACCGGTTAGCTAGCACGTTTTTCATTTTTACTTTTTATTATCATCAGTGGTAATAATAAAACTAATTTTTATCTTTTCATGGCAGTGATAAAATTTTGTAACACTAAACATATCTTTATATATATATATATATATATATATATATATATATATATATATATATATATATATATATATATTTTTTTATATATACATATCGCAAAACATTTACATATATATATATATATATATATATATCATTTTTTCTGAATGTTGTCTTAATTCTTGTTGGCTGCTAGGTAATGTAATTTAATAATTGTGCAATTGGCCAGTAATCCCTCTTTCATAAATAATGTGTATATAAAATACGCATTGCTCCTCAAATACACAATATATATATATATATATATATATATATATATATATATATATATATATATATGTGTGTGTGTGTGTGTGTGTGTGTGTGTATCAAGTGGACATCGTAATCAACCCCAGAGGCGAAATTCTTTCTCATGCTAAACGCAATTGTCAGAGGTTTTAGCATAAAACATACTGCTGCCTCTGGGTGTCGACTTTAATGTCCACTTTTATATTTACATGCGCTCTAGATATTGAGCACATTATTCTATAATTATAACATACCTTAAAACTATATTTTATCAGACACACACACAGTAACACACACATACCCACACACTCACACACACACACACAAAAAAACACACATGCGCATATATATATATATATATATATATATATATATATATATATATATATATATATGCGTGTGTATACATTCACACATTAAAGATTACCTGATGTGTATGGGGCCCATAGCTACAGCTCGCCAGGCATTGTCACTGTGGTTTCCATATTAATTTGTAGATTTTTTTTGCACACCAACGCTGCTTAACAAGACAAATGGACGTGAAGTCTGCTTAACCAATGCAAAACACAAAAATTTAAAATACTAGAATTTTTCTCTGTCTTTCCTTTTTTATATCTCATTCTCTTATGAAACTTTAATAAAAGTGATTTATAAACGTTTTTCATTTGTTTCTTATCGTATCCTCTCCTATCTATCTATCTATCTATCTATCTATCTATCTATCTATCTATCGTCATGGCTAAAAGACTGCGTACATATATAATATCTATCGATCTATATATATGAGAACTTAATTTTCATTTGTTCTTTTTCAAAATGTGTGAATTGGTTGTCGGAATTTAGTCGACGCATTTTATCACAAAATCTTTGGTCTCAAAGTCAAAGGAAATTGTTCAAAATTACCTGTAGTTTTCGATTCAGACCAACGTGAATATAGTTACAAATTGCGTCTACAAATTGTGAAAATGAGACTCGCGAGAAATTTCTGGAAAGACAGCTAAACATAAATTGATGCAAATCTGCTGCTTTCAAAAGATTTTGTCAATTTTCATTTTATTTTATTTCTTTTTAGTTTCTTTTTTTTTTAGTTTGCAAATAGTTTCTTTTCTTTTTTCTTTTCATTCCTTAATTGTAGAGAAAAATACTAATCGTCTATCGTTGATCTTAGAATTTTCTAGATTGACTGCTTGGGGGTAAGGGTTCCTTTCAAAGCTTGGAAATAAAAGATTTCCGCTTCCTATTTAATAAGAAGGTCTGAAATTCTAAATTTGGCACCGATTTTGTTCTTCGATGCTTTTGTTAAGTTCTCTGATCAAAGTGATTGCTTCTTGCTATTTCTTTCTCTTTTACAAAGTGCACGCACACCTATACATACGTACACGTACATAATTGTGCAAATGCACAATGGCCTACAGACATGCACATACACACATACACCAGAAGGCGCATATGCACGTACATATCCACACGTATGCTCGAAAGTGTACACACACACACACACACACACACACACACACACACACACACACACACACACACACAACACAAAAAAGCTTACAGATATACATACACAAAGACGGGCACACACAAACACACATACGCACAAGTGCGTAAACACAAGTGCACACACATATACGCGTCAGGAACCCACATACGCATACGCACATAAATACGTGTGCAGAAACGCGCATGCAACTGGACACATGTCCTACGTATGTAAACAAGGACACTCGTATAAATAAACACTGGCACACGCACGTACGTTAACAAGGACAAACACACATGCAAGTACAGACATACAGCACATACACACACACACACACACGCACACAGAGACACACGTATACTCACAGGCACATGCAGGAGTGCAACTCCGCACACAGAAGTGCTCACACCCGGGTAAACGCGTAGACACACACAATTACACATATACAGATTCACAGATGCACTAAAGTATACACACACACACACATACACACGTACGTTTGCAAACTACAGCCACAGAAGCACGAGCAGACACACGTACGCAAACACGCACACAAGGACACACATTCAAACACAAATTCACGCACATATACATAGAGGCACACATATACGCATATACAAAGATATAAACGTGTGCCTGTAACTATTCGAGTTTGATCCGAAGACGTAATGGAATAGCCAAAGATGAATTCTAAAAGCTAAGCAGAGTATTAAGAGACAGGAAAATTTTGTTAGAAACAAAGAAAAGAGTAAAGAACGGAAATCATTATATCTGTTGTCCTGTATAGCAGTGAATACTCACAGATGAAGAAGAGACTTGAAGCAACAGGTGTGGTTCTACAGAAGGATGCTGAGGATATCATGGACCGAACATGTGAGCAACGACAAGGTTTTAGAGAAAAATGGAAACAAAAAGGAAACATACTTAAAATCATAAAGAGGCAGTTGAAATTTCTGGGGCACGTAATGAGGAAAGAGGGCTTGGAAAATCTGATACTCACAGGACAGATTGATGGAAAGAGGGACAGAGAAAGGCAGCGCGTAACTTAGTTGATGGGATTGAGTAAATGGATGGTAGAACAGGGTTTGGGAGAAATAACAAAATTTATTATGAACTACAAGGCACGTAAAGTTGTGGAGGGCCATAATTGCTCACGTCCTGAATGGACACGGCACATAAAGAAGATTACTACTGCATAATTAATTAAACCCAGCCTTCATGACTTTCTCTCAGTCTTTGTGATTTAGTTTAGATATATATTCACTACAGTTGCACCAAAAACATCGAACAGTATATAGCACAACCTAATAATATAACATTAGACAAATATTTAAACAACCTCAATAGCAAAATTAATATATACAAAAACTGTAATTGTCGAAAAAACAGCACCTGTCCACAAAATCATAAATGTATGAATAAAGGAGTTATTTATAAGGCTAGCATTAAACATAATGGCGAGACTAAGTTTTATTTTGGTTCCACTGCAAACAACTGGAAGACACTGTACTACCATCATAAAATGAATGTTATCAATAAAAAGTATACAAATGCCACAACACTCTCAAAATTTTACTGTGAAATCAAAACAAAATCTCCAACAAAAACAACATTAACATTAGCTACATCTGCACCGAAAACTTCCAACAATATATAGCACAACAATAATATAACATTAAACAAATAGTTAAACAACCTCAATAGCAACATTAATACAGACGAAATGTTCAGTTGTCGAAAAAACAGCACCTGTCCAGGAAATCATAAATGTATGCATAAAGGTGTTATTTATAAGACTAGCTTTAAAGATAAATTTTATTTTGATTCCATTGCAAATCACTGGAGAACCCGGTATTACTCTTTAATTAAATGACACTTACCAATAAATTAAATGACACTTACCAATAAACAATATTCAAATGCTACTCAGAATTTTACTGGGAAATCAAAACAAATAACTACACACTAATTTGAATTTGGTCGCAAAAGTTACACCCTTCTACAACGGACAATCAATATGACCAATAATGATGAAAAAGAATGAAAAATGTTTTTATTTTTCTCAAGATATGTTAATTTTTCTACATAATTTCCTTTTTCATCAAAGCACTTTATACAGTGGGAAGTACATACATACATACATACATACATACGTATGCGTGTTGGTAGGTATGTATACATACATATTCCTGTGAATAACCTCTCAACACACGCAGAGAAAGAGAGGGAGAGAGAAAGAGAGGGAGAGAGAAAGAGAGGGAGAGAGAAAGAGAGGGAGATAGAGAGAGAGAGAAAGAGAGGGAGAGAGAAAGAGAAATAGAGAGAGAGAGAAAGAGAGGGAGATAGAGAGAGAGAGAGAGAGAGGGAGAGAGAGAGAAAGAGAGGGAGAGAGAAAGAGAAATAGAGAGAGAGAAAGAGAGGGAGATAGAGAGAGAGAGAGAGAGAGGGAGAGAGAGAGAAAGAGAGGGAGAGAGAAAGAGAGGGAGAGAGAAAGAGAAATAGAGAGAGAGAGAAAGAGAGGGAGATAGATAGATAGATAGATAGATAGATAGAGAGAGAGAGAGAGAGAGAGAGAGAGAGAGAGAGAGATTAGTGTTCCAAAAACCAAGAATTGTCACCCGAAACAGAAAGGAGGAATGAAGATCTAAGAGCAAAGGGGCAGTTTGAAACGAAAATATACATAGATGATATTAAGCTAAGCCAATTACAAGTTTGTGCAAATTAAACAAAACGAAGAATTCTGTTATTATT
Source organism: Acanthosepion pharaonis (assembly GCA_903632075.3). NCBI lineage: Eukaryota > Metazoa > Mollusca > Cephalopoda > Sepiida > Sepiidae > Acanthosepion > Acanthosepion pharaonis. The sequence continues at coordinate 3,831,139 of CAHIKZ030004724.1, read as the reverse complement.
TCCGTCCTGGGTATAACGATAAACTACATCCGAGTCCTGGCTAAGACGATAAACTGCATCCGCGTCTTGGGTAAGATGATAAGCTACGTCCAACAGCAAGCCTTCTGAGCAGGAGGTTTTGAGGAGCGTGGAACCAACTCTTAATTGCTGGTGTTTCCAGATCCACCCAGGCCTGTGATAGTAGCAACTGTCAGGGCCCCAGCTACGGGCAAATAGTTAACCCCCAACTGGGGTCAACACGATGAAAGTGTAAAAATAGGTTTTACTACCAGAAATACTTTGTAAAAAAGTTTTTTAAGAAAGATGCGATAGAATTTTCCAGTCCGCTCGGTGGCAGTGGCTGACAAACTGTAATCAACTATATTCGGACCCACAATTATAGTTAACAGCCTCTAGAATAATTTGAAACATAACCGTTACAGCCCACCTAATAACCGTTACGATAATACAACAGGCCTACTACCCATAATGCACCATTGACCAACATATATAAATAGTCGATTCAAAATGTCCTAAAGATTGCGCTTAAGCATGAAACAGTCTGACGCCGCTTGGTGTTGCTCTCAATGTCCGCTTTTGTTATTTAAAGAGGCTTTAAATCTGATATCTCGTTAACTCATAAATATAACATACCATAAAACTATATTTTTATCATATATATATATATATATATATATATATATATATCACTCTCCGAATTACTTCGGAGGTGTGCTTGTCGAACTCTCTGCCTTTGGGCAGAAAGGAACCCAGACGTGGCTATGCCAAAGGGCAAAGTCTCATCTGGGGTGGTAGACAGCTACCCGACCCCGTTATTTACGGGGTCTACGGGGAATTTTTGTCCGAGCTTACGGGCACGGATACCCCACAATAAACTCGGCTTTGTGCCACATCCGACCGCGTGGGGCGGTTAGTGAATATCATATATATATATATATATATATATATATATATATATCTGAACCGGCTTGTAATGCTCTGGCGGGAGCTGCTTGGGGAAAGAAGACATGGCTCTTGGGCGGCACAACCCGTATACTTGGATGAGTTACACCACGGCGCTATATCGAGTATAGTTAGTTACCTCTTCGTCACCGATGTTCCAGTATGCATAACGCTTTCGTCGTATCGTAACGGATCGGGTTCGATTCTCCGTAGTGGATGGACAGTGCTGATTAGTCCAAAATAGGACGAAACGGCCGTCCAGTGCTTTCTGCATTCTGTTGAGGATTCCTTTAGACTCGATGAATTACTTTAATATATATATATATATATATATATATATATATATATATATATATGCGATAAAAAACCAAAGAAGCGAATAAGTTAAGCAACGTCGAGCCTGGTCAATACCTAGCTGTAAGCTTGGATGTGCGGGTAGTGGAATGGACAACGGCTCGGAATTAGAGTTTAGAGAGTCGCATTCTAAGTCCAGTCAGGTTCGTTAAATTCATTTAATTTTAAATAATTTTGAAAAGTTATGAATCCACCTCTTCTACCCCCAACTATGGGTTAATAAGTAGGAATTGTATCAGTAAACCTTTATTATCACCCCCTGCCAATTCTTACCATCTAAAAATATTTTGGGCTTTAAATAAGCTGCAAAAGTTTGATAAGTCTAAAAAGAAAACAAATCAATGAAAAAAAAAAAAAAAAAACGGTTCGGGACTCCGATCAAAAATCGTGGCTCCTAGTTTCGCGCTAAAGCGATCTTCAGACGATTAGTTACGTTTAAAGTTTGCTTTCGTGTGAAACGCGGATTCAACATTTTAAATAGGAATCGCTGAGTGCTTTCTTGATGTTAGTTGTTGTTACGATTTTGTCGTATTCTAGAGAAATTGAACACTATTGCTTTTTGTTTTGGCCAATTCCTTTTTTTTTTCTCTTCTTTTCTTTGGAAAGTTTCGTATTGTTGTAATTGGTTTCTATATTCTACCTTTACCGATTACATGTTTTTTTATCTATCTATCTATCTATCTATCTATCTATCTATCTATCTAAGTCTTGTCATTAGCTATCTATCTATAAGACATAAATTTGAAAGAAATGTTTATAAAAAATTACAAAACTTACATAATATGTAAACCATATAGAATAAAGTATTTATCAGTAATCTTTTTATAAATAACTATGAAAATAGTTACATTTATCCATAATTTTAGAAAAATATCAACGAACTATATAGAACAAGAAAATTTGGATAAACATATATTTTTCCGGGTATAAAATTATTCTTGTAAATAAACAATCTAATTAATAAATAGTATTTGATAACTTTGTTGTCAATTCTCAAGAATAACGAAAATTTACAAATTCACATTTTTTATTTCTCATATTGACTCACATTCAGTAACATCCTTGCGTCTTAGTGGCTTTATTGCCTTGCTTGGGGCGAAATGACTTAAAAACTTATGTTTGGGTTTAATTAAAATGCTAATCATCACTTTTTAAAGCAATAAACATTGCCGAGCGAGTCAAAATTGTATAAATTAATAGCGATGTTAAGGCAATTAATTACGTAATTATCTATCTATCTATCTATCTATCTATCTATCTATCTATCTATCTATCTATCTCGGTTCATATGTGTGTCTATCACAGTCTATACTTATCTATCTATCTATCTATCTATCTATCTGTATATATAAATATAAGAGCGTGTGTAATTATAAGAATGACACTGAGCTCAACATCGAGTGGCGTCATTTTATTTCATGCTTGAACGCAATCTTCAGACCATGTGTGTTCGGATGTTAGCTGTTCAATATAACATTGTATACATCAAAGACAACACAATAAACAGCAAATACCTGGCCACACTGTCTATCTCTGATATTGAGCACTTTCACCCATAAATATAGCATACTTTAAAATTATATTTTTATCATATATATATATATATATATATATACATATATATATATGCCTATTCATTCTTTATTTTAGGATATTACATCAAAAACATGTCAAAAAATGTTACACAATTGACCAGTTATTTACAATCGCCTGATGAGATGCGTTGATTCGCATCGAAACACAACGGCAATTGTGTAGCGTTTTTTGACATAAAATAAAGAATATTGCTCTACTTTGTACTGAGCCCTCTTTTAAATTAAATGTTACGAATATATATATATATATATATATATATATATATATATATATATATATATATATATTTTGATTTTGACGTAATAAAAATAATCTTTCTAAATTATAATCGGGTATGATAAAATAAAATTAAAGAATAGATTAATGCTGATTAACCCTTTGATCCCTGACCACCGATTTACCGGAGGTACAGAACAATAACGTGATGCCTATCCATCGGTTGAACAGCTGGCAAACACTTTGTTATAGTGGAACACACCTATTCTATACTTAATAGACTCTCCCACCTATAATAAGTAGGACTAACACACTTAGATCTCATCCTCGTCGCCAAGTGCGTTATGGAGTGGAGGCTTGTATTTGTACTAAGTCGGTCCTAAAATAGGTTCGACGTACAAAACGTTAGAAACTTGATATAATAGTTAATGACGCAGAGAAATCTAGTTGTGGTCGCTGATACTTTAGTATTCGACTAACGGTCGTCCGGCATCGACTGACTGACCGAACCACTGAGCGACTGACTCGTTACTCTTACTACTCCTACTTATTATAGGCGGGAGAGTCTATTAACTATAGAATAGGTGTGTTCCACTATAACACAATTGTAACTATAGTTATATCTACCATGAAACATTACATATAAATTATTTGCGAATTTTCACCCAGGAACGCAGGCAGAAGAGTTAAAATTGTTCAAGAACGAAGTGCTGAAATGGTTAAGGAATATGACTACAAATAAGCCTTACTTTAAATTATAAATGTAGCTGAAGTTCGGCTAATTAAAGAGTTGTCTCCCCTTACGTGCAATAATAAACAAATTCTATAGATAAGAAATGACTCGATTTCGAGTTTAATGGTTACAAATAAAAGCGTTATAAATAAAAGATTTTTGTTATTTAAAAACAATTTCCTTTTTAGGGTTGAGCGAAGAATTTTTTTTCCCTGTGAAAATGAATTATATATGCTGGCAAGTGCCGTATTAAGATGGTATTTATCAATTCACCCACAGGAATTGAATGTGGCACAAGGCCTTTTTAATGTGGGTATGTCTGAGCCCGTAGGCCCAGCCAAAAATAAAACCCATCTAAACCCGTCCAAGCGGGCTAGTTCCGTCAACCTCCCCGAACGAAACCCCACCCTTCGGCGGAGCTTCGTCCGGGTTCCCCTCTGCAAGCAGAGAGTTCGACAGACACCCGGCTCGGCAGCTCACAAAGCGCAGATACTACACTTTGATCCTAGCCACCGGGCCGAGCGGGTATTAAGATACCGGCTGAATTTTTGCGCGTTTTACTTCGTCGTGTGAAACGAATCAGTAAACTGACATTGGAGTTAACGCGACTCAAGCATAATTATCGAATACGTGATAATTCCTAATGTGAGGTCGACACACCTCAACCATCAAATTGTGACTCCAATATATCGTCAACTATTTCTCCAAAGAATTTGGCCTGATTCGAATAATAAATATCGCTTTTTTGAATTCCTCAGGAACATTGAATAAAATAAAACAAAAAGGTAAAAAAAACCCCCAAAAAACCCTCCCCTATGTGACGGGTACACACCTGGCCCAGGTTCGAATCCTTTGGTTACGGCGCCAACTGTGACGTCGCTCCTCCTGGTCGCTCTTCGCTGTTCCAAGTGTGCCGTTCCAACCCCTTGGTTAGATGATCACCAGCCTCGCCTTTCCCAACCCGCTTCCAATACCTGGTTGCTAAAGCAACTGTACTGATCTCCGGTCTGTCTACCCACGTTGTGTTTAGATCTTAGACAGACGGGACCAGCAGGGATTGGGCCGTATGCAAGTTGTGTCCGACGGGGGTGGCAAAACACAAGTAAAAGAAAAAAACTCACGAGACAAAAAATTACTGATAAAAAAAGGGTAACAACCTTTTATATCTAATGTCCGTTACATAAAAATTGTTCTTATTTCCCGACCCGCTTTGTGGACTATGGCACCAAGCTTCTATCATACAACTTAAAGATTTCGAGTTGTCTACTCTTTAGAATTGTGTATGTCGGAGTGTGGTTTAGTTCGACACTGGGGCTAATCTCTATCAGTCGTTTGCAGCTGATTCTTCTCTTCGGCTTGAGTTGTATTTCTTCACTTCGATCTGGTTTGGTCGAATTCTGATCTCGGGCTTGGCTTGATTTCAACTTCTTCTTCTTCCGTCCAGCAACTCTTTTCTGTCGACTGAGGTGGAACTGATTTGCTTGTTTGGTCTGCAACTTTACTTCTTGTCTGGCCTGCAACTCTTCGGCCTGTCTTTGACTCGGCTGCAACTTCTCTGCGGCTTTCGAGCAATCTTCTTCTTCTTCTTCTTGGGTGGAAGGATTTCTTGTCTTAGGATTCTCTTGCCGCAAGGGAGGAATGAACCGGACCCGATGCCCGCGTTCCAACTGTTCTGGTCGTCTAACCCGCAACTCAGCCGCAACTGATTTCTGTCGACTGGGGTCCTGCTTTTATTGACGCCGCAACAAACCGAGGTGGGTTTGTCGGCGTAAGGGGTTTCTCGATAATTCCAATAGCCGCATTATTTCTGTTTTCCCATTATCGCTATTATTTTCACCCCTACTTCCTCACAGTGCCTTTGGTGGGGAGGCGCACACCCATCTCTCCCGGTCTCTCGTATGTCAGGTGACCGTTTTCGACCAATGGGTCTTGATCAAGCATTCTTTCTCCTCTTTCCCGCATATCACGTGACCGTTTTCGGCTAATGAGATTCTGGTTGGGCGTCTCCCATGCCTCGCGACGTCCCCAATCGGGCGTGGTCTATCCCGTCCTCGCTCCGGGAAGGACCAGCTTGCTAAAAAAAACAAAATCTAATTTGGCCTTTTTCGCACGTACGAAAAATGATAATCTTGGCTTTTTCTCACCTGGGTTCTGTCAAAACAGCCGCCGCTAATTAGATATGACTTCAGGGAGGATTGTTTCTGCCTTTTTGGCGTCCTGTGTGAGCCAAAAGCAATTGTCTTTTTCACCCCTTTGTATTTGTTCAGACCCGATAGACAAAAATCTTAATTATCTGAATTGAAAATGTCTTCGCTTCATCATCGTGGAGTTCGATCCTTAACAGGTCAGAACCTGTATACAATTCCAGCGGTCACCCACTCATCCCAAAAGACACCTTTCCTCCGATTAAAATTTCGTTCTCATTGTTCTAAAAATTCCCTTTCTCCAAATTGATAATGAGTCTCTCTACGCAAAAAGTCGGTCATGTGCTCCGACCGACATTTTTTATCAATCGCCTATACGCTTATCCTTTCTCCCTCTAAATGACTTTCCTTCTAAATAACATTTTTCCATTGTCTCGAAAATCGGTCAAGATGTTGGCCTAAATACCTTTCTGATACCTGTTTTCGCTAATAATTTGTATTTCTCGACCTCTCTTTTCTTCCCTGTTCCTTCCTTTTCTTTCCTCTCTTTTTTTTTCTTTTAGGATCGTCTAAGTACAACTTAGTGAATTATTTTCAACTCAATTATTCTTCGTCTAAGAAAAAAACTAACAACTGGTTAATAAACCGAGTAAAAAAAATTTAATCATATTTCTATGAATATTTCTAATAATGCAAGGTGCCACACCTAACAGGATGTGCGGGTGGTGTAATGGATTGCGGCCCAGAATAAGAAATCCGAGAGTCGAGTTAGAATTACAGAATTATACAATTTAGTTCGGTATGAAATAAACGATAAAGGGTTGATAAGCCGTAAAACACAAATTTAAATTTAAATTGAATTTAAATAGAGAGAAAAGATGCCGAATGTTAAAAATGTAAGCAACAGAAATAAACCTTTTAAATAAACGTTACAAAGAGAAATGTATAAATTGGGTGAAGAGTTACATGAAAACTAATTTATCAACAGTAATTTTAATGATGAATATAGAGCTACATTGGATGGACTTGATAACTGAGCTAAATATTGGATCCTTCATGGAAATCTCTATATATAAAACAGAGGATGTCTGTGTGCGTGTTTATCTGTTTGATACCTTTGCATTCGAGATCCATCCAACCGATTATGATCAACCTTGGCACATACATTGTACAATGTAAGAGATAGGTTCTTAGCGTAAAAAATCGATAATTTAAAAAAAAATAAAAATCTCTAAAGTCGATCAAAAATCGATAAATTCAACTTTTTTTCTGGGATTTTGTTCAAACTCTTTATGTAGGTTACTTACATGATGACGACCTCAAAGATACCTCATTTTTATTTCTGCGCCATTGCGTTTAGCGAAAAACCGCGAAAAACGAAAAATTGATTTCAACACAATTTTTAAACTAAAACTCCCTCAATTTTCAAGCAATCTAATACAAACTTCACTGAATTGTAGATAACAATAAGTTGACTTTTTTAACAGTCATTTAGCTTGATAATTGTGTCCACTCATATAGTGAAAATCCGCGTAAATAGCGAAAAATGGCGATTTTTACTGGTTTCTTTCCTATTTTTCATTGATCTTTCAACCAAATTTCATCAAACTTAATTGCTTTATATATGTATCCTCTTTTACATTGCTGGTAGCACATTGCTAAAATGAATTTCAAAAACTCCAAAATAATTGTCTGAAGTGGGTTTTCATGTTTCCTGTTTTACCCCTTCATGTCCTCGGCTAACTTTGATTGAATAAATACAGACTACTTCTGTTATATCAGTAACTGCATTAATTCCAAATGTTTTTTTATTGAAAGTACTTTAAAGTAATTGAAGAAGATATACTCTGTTACATCTAAACACGATGCCGTTTTTACTCCATTCTAATATAATGCTTTTTCTGATCGACCAGCTGGGTATGGCTGCTAATAAATAAAAACATAGAATATAACCAGGCGATGCAGAGTAATATTTGGCGGGGGGGAGTATTGTAGGTTGTAAAATTAGGGTTCCTTTAGAATTGATGATTGGGGTCAAGATAATTGCAGAGACGTGATGCAATTTTCTTTTTTTTTTAATTTTGGGTGAAGTTTGACATTCATTGTAGCTGACGATTGCTCAGCTTATCCAAAATTGATTTCAAGAACAATAGAATGGCCCCAAAGTCAATAGAAAACTTGTTGGCTATTATTAAAAGGCGTGTATATGTTTACGTTAGTTTCCAAACATCAAATTTTTACATGTTCAACGTATTCTTCAGAACGATCTGGATGCATTATATGTCCGCATAATGAAATGGCTTTTAAGATTTAACTTTGTCAAATGTGCTGTTATGCATCTAGGCAGATAAAATCCGAAATTTCAAGAAACTCTTGGTGAACATGCCATACATAATAATATCAAAGATAAAGTTTTGTGAATAATTAAGTCCTCCAAAGATAAAGTGTTCAATTCACTGCAGCTATATTCAAAATAAAGACCACCGCGGAAAATACAAATAACCTTTATCACAAAACGTAAAGAAAAGATCTTGAAGCTTTATTTACCGAATGTCTGTCCTATCTTAGTCTATACTTTCTGTGTTTCGTTGCCTTACGCAGAGCGTGATATACAATAGATTTATTGCTTGATTTGGTTTTTACGGCTTATTAACCTTTTCGTAGGTAATTTAAAGCCAAAAGATATTTGGGGATTCTAAGAATATGTTTTGGCGGGTGAATACTGGATAAACAAATTTTAGAGATAATAATGTTTTTCAGATACAAGTCCTACAATTTAACCCATAGCTAGAAGGAGCAGAGTTGGATTCATTTCCTTCACAAAGATATTTACACGTAGGTTAATATAAGGGAATCGACTGGAATTTCCAATTTTATATTTTGAGACGTTATCCATTACACCAGCCGTGCATCCAAGCTTACATCATATTATATTACCGAGCGGTCTACAACAGTTAGAAAAATTGCGAAAACGTTTTACGAAAATGATTGCTGTAATTAAAAAGACTCTTTTAAAAGCCTTGGCCTTTTCTTACTTTCGAAACTGAACGTCTTAGACGTGATTTAATATTGCTATTTTGAATAGGAAATTCAATTGATGGCATGCACCATTGTGCAAATTAGTTTCTTTTCTTTCACAATAGGGTCAGTTTTAATCCCCCTGGAGTGACAGTGTGTAATCGATTTCAGTTTTTCCTCAGATTAGGTCATTTGCAGTGGTGTGCAGTAATATAAATCTATTTTCAGAGTGTATGATGATATTTGTTTGTCCTTGAAAAATATTGCGTCATCCGTGATTGCATCAGATTTTTATCACACCCTGACCCTATTGTCTCAACTGTCAATTAGTTGTTCTACGACCATTGTCTGAGATGGACGTTACTCCCAGGAGGCGTACGAAAATTGTAAAGCTGCAGAAACACACCGGCAAGCACTGGGTTATGTTTCATTGGAAAAATACGAAAAAAAAAAAAAAAAAATCTAAATAATAACGGAATTATTCGTGTTGTTTCAATTAATTGACACAGGGGTGTAGGTTTCGAGGGATATCTTACTATAAAACAGTAAAAATACATCTTAGTATATCCACTAAAACTTCAACCGCAGCTGTTTCGTTTGAACATAAAAAATGTTTTTTTTTATATCAAAACCGGTAGTTAAATAGTGAATCATAGTCAATGTTAAGACTATAGACGTCTTCAAAAAGGAAATCAAAATACATCTTGCTATACAGAGTGTAGCAGCAAATTGTCCAAATTGTGTAACAGCATAATTATCCATCCCACAAAATGTCTAAAAAACCACTAAACTAATTGAGTTTCTTTTTACAGGCTTTCAGATACGACGTTTTGCCATCTTGACTCCATTTGCCGTAAGAATCACTGAAAACCCATTTGAGTTATTCAGCTCGAAAATGAACACGTTAAAATAGTTTGTATCAGTCTCACTGTCTTCCCAACTGAGCAATAGTCACAGAAAAAGATCATTCAGCCCTTCACTAATGGTAACGACATTCATACTCTGCATTCAAGAACCATCAAGAGAACGGCGAATGAATTTTAAAAAGAGGAAACACTAAAGAGGAAAGCTTGACCAGGAGGTCACCACAGGAAGAGAGATCATCATTTCAACTTAGAGCTAAAGATACCAATTGGAATAGATCCAACTCAATTCATAAGACATTTAGCACGTGAGAGAGGAGTTTCAGCAATGATAGTCCAAGGGGCAGTGAAAAAATAATTGAAAAAGGAAATCATACGTGAAACTCCAGGACAGAAAGTTAGAATGTTAGAAAGGGCGAAGATAATATTGAATAAGTTTGAAATTGATCCTAGAATATATATATCCAACTTAATACTTCGCAATGATTCTTCTCCCCCGGTTAGCGATTTGCAAAAAACCAACATAGTTTATAAATTCAAGTGCCCTTTGGGAGAGTGTATCTCCAACGAATTAAATAATATTTATGTTGGTCACACCACAAACTCGCTTTCACGACGCTTGACACTACATTTTAATGAAAACTCTAACATTTTTAGTCATTTAAAACAACATGCCTGCCCGCACACACAATTCCGTAAAATACTTATCGAAAACACAACTATACTTCGACATGAAAACAATAGACAAAAACTAAAAATACTTGAAGCATTATACATCAAACAATTATGGCATCTCTACAAATATTCTTAAATGTCTATAATTGGTAACAGAAGCCATTGGTTTATACCAACGGCTTTCCTTACTTCATTCTACAATTCACTCTCGTGTAGTCATGTGTGACGTCATGAGATGCGGTGCGATTTTCGCTTCTAGCGTCTTATATGCGCGTGTTTATCGTTGCTTAGAGATTATCTATGTAAACAATGACAGACTATCATCACTGTCGTGTCCGTATATTGTTTAATATGTTTGTAATTTACATCTTTGATAATGGCTTAAGTAAGCCGAAAGCTTAGATTATATTAAAAAAATATGGATCAATATTGTGAATTTCTTTCTTCGTTTAATGATAATGTTATCAAACTTATCAGATGTTACGAACAAAATTTACATAAAATAAATTGACAACACTTGTCTATATTATTTAATGAAACGTGTATATATATATATATATATATATATATATATATATATATATATATATATATATGAACTTTATATCGATCCTTGTTGAGCTTCCGGTCCTTATCTATGATTAATAAATAATGAACATGTAATTTTCATTTATGATCGATTTTATCACAATTCTTCTGTTAAGCTTAGAGAGTAATCATACATTCTTATCGCTCAAAGTAGAGTCCAATAGTGTTATAAAAAACTTAGAGAATTGCAGTATGATATCTTAAATCATTTTCTAAGACACAACAAGCTTAATCTAAAAATTGGACAATTTTGCTGTTACACGATTTGAACAATTTTGCTATTACACCCGGTATATTAGCAGAGAGTAACTTGTAGTATGCGCCTCTTCCACTGTCTTAAAAGCTCGATTGTTCTTGTTTTCTCCTTGCTACCGGCGGTTTTTGTTATATTTTAACCCCCTCTTTATTTCCTCATTTTAGTCTAATGGATGTTGTTTTTTTTATTCTTTGATTTGTTTTCTACGGCTTATCAAGTCTTTTAGGTTATTTAAGAAAATGATTTTATATTGTAAGAATTTGTTTTGGTGATAATAATGATTGAGTAATTCTAGTCTTACTGGTAGGAATAGGTGGATTCATGCCTTTCCAAAGGGGATTTACGCGTAAGTGAATATAACTCGGCTAACATTCCCGAGCCATTATCCATTACACCACCCGCACATCCAAACTTACAGTATATGGTATTCACATATGGTCACCCATCTAGGGACTGAGCAGGCTCGATATTGCTTAACTACGGTGATCATATAAGAACTGGTGTTTTAATGTGATATGGCCGTAAGGCATTAATGGATACTGAGTTTAATAATAATAAATAGTTGGAAGAAAAATATAACAATGGAAAACAATATTCAAAGAATATCTCCGAGAAGCAAGAAATCTTTTGCAAATAATGCTAAAGTTGAAATAAAAAAGTTACCAAACTCAAGTTTGAAAGACTAATGAAGGTTATAGGATATCAATGTGCCTAGATTAACATGTGAGATAATTGAGGCATATGAAAGATAAGAATATTAATTAGTATTTTAAGACGTATCAGTTTAAATTAATAAGTACACCCTTGTGGAAATTAATTGGAACAAAACGAATAATTCTGTTATTACTTACTTTTTTTCGTTTTTTTTTTCCAATCAAACATTACCCAGTGCACAAGTTACCACTTCGTATGTCTATTCTACAAAGTCATTCATTGCGGATTCACCATAGATTTTCGATTGGATTTAAATCAGAAGAGTTTCTGGGACAGTCTGTAGTACTTTGATTTGCTCATTGGTAAGACTTTCCAGTGTGTTCGTGCATCATTACAATTTTCGAACGCTTCCCTGGTGTAACGTCCATTGCAGACAGTGACCGTAGGACAAATAATTGACAGTCGAGACAATAGTGTTTCGGCGTGATGAAAGTCTGATGCAATCACGGATGACGTAATGTTTTTAAAGGCAAAACAAATTTTATCATACGCCCAGAAAATACAATCTAAATTTAAGAATCTAATACTGCACACCATTTCAAATGACCTAATGTGAGGAAAAAATAGAAATCGATTACACCCTGTCACTTCAGGGTGTCTAAAGCTGGCCGTAAGGTGAAAGAAAGGAAACTAAAGCGGTTGTTTCAATTAATTTGCACAAGTGTGTATATGGGACATATAATCAAATATATTTCTCTATACGATGCCTGATCAAAAATTATCGGACTGTTGCTATGTTAACGGAGCTAAAGTATGTAGAGAGAAGCTGTTTGGCACAGATTGGCTTTGTTCTTTGCTGCACATACAAATTAAGTTATAACATTCTCACTCACTTCCATTGTTTATACCATTGCTAAAAAGGAAAGTGTGTAGAGTGTGGTAGTGTCACCACACCACTGAGGTTTCATCAGTGACCATTGCTTGTGCAGCGGTTTTTGGCCAATCAAACCATTCCCCAGTTCAGACAACCCAGATTTCGCCCCTTGCATCTTTCTCCTTTTCAAAAATCAAATCCCACTTGAAAAGAGTAAGATTTGAAGACGCCGAGGAAATCCAAGTGAATGCGATGAGGCAGCCGCTCGCTATCCCCAAAATGAAGTTCCATTATTGGAAACGACGATGGATAAATTGTGTGGCTTCAGAAGGGGACTGCTTCGAAGGAGATTAAATGTCTGATTGATATCTGTTGTAGTTTTCTTTTTATAGCACTAGTCCCGATATTTTTTATCAGACCTCGTCTCTTTTGAATTTATTTATGAATAAAAGAATATGTTACTCTTTGCATAAAGCCTAACACTCCTCAAATAATTTATTATCAATATTTATTAGTCATGATTAACTGAAACACACACGGTATATTTCTCATATAAATAATATATCCCCCTCTACCAAATTTTATCAACATTGATTGGTTAATAGCAATTTTATTGTGAAAACATTAAGTCATCATTGAAAACTGATAATGGCGGGGTGGGGGTGGGGTCTTAGAAAGAGTGTATATTTCCAGTTTTTTTCCCATTATAGGTATTAGTATATCTATAATATATTCTTTATCACGTGACCCGTAGGGGCAGAATGCGTACTGCAGCCGCAGTAGAAGTGGTGTTTCTTGGGCCAGATAGCCTGACAGAGCCCAACTCTCTCCAGACCGGTTTTTCCTTCTCCTAGACCGGTTGCCACTCAAGCTTATATATATATATATATATATATATATATATATATATATATATATATATATGTATGTATTATCCCGTAAGCCGTGGGGTGGTAGGGGCAGAATGCATACTGGAGCCACAGTAAAATTGGTGTTTCTCGGGCAAGATAGCCTGACAGAGCCCAAATCTCTCCAGGCCGGTTTGAGTTCAGAGTGACCTTCTCCTATTTTCGACTTTTTTTATGTCCTCCCCTACTTTTCCCCTTTAAACATTATTTACCGCCAATTAATTCAACAAGGTCTCTTCCATCTTCTTGCGTTCCTCTAATCTACGATCTTCAAAAATTTAAACGCAAGATTTGGGTTGTAGGAGCTGGATTCTATCTGGGTTCTACTGTCCTGCTATTTTCTCATTACTGGGTAAGGAGAAGAAGAGGATTCATACCTTTCCCAAGGGTATTACCACGTAAGCGAATGCAATGGATCCGACTAGAATTCGAACTCGGCTCTCCGATTCTTCAATTCGAACCGCTACTCCATCTTACTTATCATATCCGTAATAAAATAACACCTTAATACGACAAAAAGATGGAGTAGGATGGCGAATAGAAAGCAATCATAAAAATTCATAGTTCTCAATTAGATTTTATATATCGCTATATCATACAAGAAATTACATATAAATACCTTTATTTATGTTCGTCCACCGGCTTATTAAAAAAAAATATGCGCTCTCCATTAGGATTCGAACCTTCGGTCCTTTTTATGTCATATCCGGTTATTTAGGATTTTTACATTTTCGGTCTCTAGCTGGTAGTAAAAAAATCATTTCCCATCATGCAAGGCGATCAAAGTCACTAGGATTCGAACCTTCGGGCCTTTCTATCTCACATCCGGTCATTTAGGATTTTTACATTTTCAGTCTCTAGCTGGTAGTAAAAAAAACATTTCCCATCATGCAAGGCGATCAAAGTCACTAGGATTCGAACTTTCGGGCCTTTCTATGTCACATCCGGTCATTTAGGATTTTTACATTTCCGGTCTCTAGCTGGTAGTAAAAAAATCATTTCCCATCATGCAAGGCGATCAAAGTCACTAAGACGCAAGGGGTTACTGAGAGTGAAAGGAACATCGAGGCAAATAAAAGAGGATTTAATGAGATGTAAGATGACGAGTGACGGTTGCGTTTCAATTTTTGAAGATTACGATCTTAGAGGAACGCAAGAAGATGGATGAGATCTCCATCAGTTAGAATTGCGAGAGAAGAAACTGCTAGTACAGGACTAACATAGTACATCTATTAATCAGAGAAATCAAATAATGTGCGAATAGAAATTTTTATCACAGTCTGACTAATGTTAATTTAGTGTAATTTCATACCAGAAGTTTGGTAACGGGTTGAAAATAAGATCATGTTTGAGTAAGTAGGTGAATTCTGGAAGCTGACTAGTCGGACGCCTCAAATGGTCACACAAAGAAATCGAACCTATTTGTTGAATTAATTGGCGGTAAATAACGTTTAAAAAGGAAAGGTAGGGAGGACATAAAACAAGTCGAAAATACCAATAAATTTGTAACTTTGAAAAAAATTCTAGGAATCTCATCTTTTTGAATACAAAAAAAAAAAAGCTAAAAAAATAAGCATTGAAAAAAGAAAAGAAAAGCTAGAAGATTCTTTTTGTAAAGGCGTGTGAAGAATTAGAATATGCAAATTAGAATCTAATTCTTTTCGGCAGTGAAGAACAGAAATCTAATTTCCGCTGTCATTTTTGGCGTGACATCGTCAGGCAGGACGGCCCGCGAAGCAATGTTTCAATATGAACTGAAACGTTCTTCTTCCCTTATCGCCCCCGTTCGCATCGTCACACTTCACTCTAACCCTTGCTCTCCTCCACCTTGCTCTCCCTACCTATTCACCTTGCTCTCCTCTATCTTACTCTCCTTACATATTCGCCTTACTCTCCTCCACACTTTCTCTCTGTCTTTGATATTAGCAAAGACAAAAATCGGCTCAGTCACCCATCAAGGTTGATTTCATTTTCGACTTCGTGCGCAGTAAATTTGCAAAAGATTGCTTCCTAACGAGTGTCGAGAGACTGTTTGCGCATCCATTTTTTTTTCTTATTTCCGCCTGTTTTCTTCGTTTTTTTCTTTTCGTCTTTCTAGCTGAGAGTATTTTCCTTATTGTTTCGCACGTATTACTTTTTTTATGTCTTGTTTTGTATATATTTCTTCTTTTTCTTTTCTCTTCTCGCCTTGTTCTTTCCCTCATTTTTTTTCTTTTCCTAAGCTGTTCTTTTTTGTTCACATATTTTTTTTTCATTTTTTCTTTCTTTGAATATTTGTCTTTGCATTGTTTCTTGTTTTTGTTTGCGCCTTTATTTTGTCTTCCTTCCTGGGGGATTTTTTCTTCTTTTTTTCGCATAGTCTTTCTTCATTTCTTAATTCTTAGCGTTTTTTCCTTCTTTATCTTTTTTTCATTTTTCTTTTTCTTCGAGCCTTTTTCTTCTTTTTCATTTTGTTCAAACATTTTCCATTTTCTTATTCTTTTTTTTTTACATTTTTCTTTCCTCACATATTTTCTTCATTTTCTTTCTTCCTTATCGTTCTTCATTTTCTGATACAACTTTTTTCTTTTATTCAAAATTTTCTTTATTTTGTTTGAATCTCTTTCTTTTTCTTTTTCTTATTCTCTCGCATTTCTGTTTTTTTTTTCTTTCTTCATTGCTTTGCCTTCGTGACATTTTCCTACCATTCTTCCTTTAACCTTTTTCTTTTTCAGCTTTCTTTCACTCTTTAACTTTCTATCCTTGTAACATTCTCTAACGTTCTTTTTTAACTGGACTCACACTTTCTTTCTTTCTTTCTTTCTTTCTTTCTTTCTTTCTTTCTTTCTTTCTTTCTTACACTAACCTACTTTCTTATTTTTCTTTCTTTCTCTCATTGTTTTCCTTTTTAACATTATATTTGTCCACCCTTATTTTCGACCACATTTTTCTTTATTTTTCCAGCAATTACGATCTTTTCTTTCTTTCTTTCTTTCTTTCTTTCTTTCTTTCTTAGACTTTCACACATTCTTTAGACTTTCTTCTTTTCTTTCATTCTCGCTTCATATATATTATGTTTTTCTTTCTTTCTTTCTTTCTTTCTTTCTTTCTTTCTTTCTTTCTTTTAGAGTTGCTGCCGTTCTATCTCTTTTTCTGTTGTTCTTTCTTCCTAAATTCCTATCTGTTTCAGTTTTCTATTCCATCTTTCTTTCTTTCTTTTTTGAATACTTTTTTTTAGTACGAATCGTGCTGCCCTTTTTTGCTGGAGTTTATTCATTTCGTATTAAGCTTTCGTTTTCTTTCTTCCGTTCGTTCTTCTTGAACTTATTTTATTTTATTTATTTTATTCTGTCGTTGCTCACCCAACCCCTAACACCTCCACCGAGTATCTCCCACTCATCACCTTACGACTTTCCATTCTGCCAATGGCGAAATGACGAGATTCTTTGAGCTCTGCATCTCAGAGACTCGCAGACTTCTTCTGTCTGTGATGCGCCTGGGATAATAGAAGTTAACTGGCTGTCTACCCAAATTTTCACCTGGGCACTGATATGAACGCGGCACTGTGGGTTCTCTTAGATGAACATTCGTCTGTACAGGGACAAACGAACCGTATGTGTGTTTCTGTCTGTTTCTTTGTGTGTGTGTGTATAAAAGAGGAAGAGAAGGAAAGAAAGAGGAGAGAGAGAGAGAGAGAGATAAGGGAGGGAAAGAGTAAGACCAGGCTATAGAGATTGCAAACGAGCGAGAGATAGATAGATAGATAGATAGAGAGAGAGAGAGAGAGAGGGAGGGGGGAGAGAGAAAGACTAGTTCGCAGACATTTCAAGAGAGAGAAACAGAGACAAAGACAAACAGAGAGAGAGAGAGAGGAAACAGAAGAAAGGAAAAGAGAAAGAAAGACCAGACAATAGACATTTCAAAGGAGCAAGAGAGATAGAGAGAGAAAGAAAGGGAAGGAGAGAGGGGGAGAGAAAGAGAACAAAGGAGAGAGAAAGTCCAGCAAAAGAGGAATGGAGAGAGATAGATACAAAGAGAGAGAGAGAGAGAGAGAGAGAGAGAGAGAGAGAGAAAGGAAAGAGAGATAAAAAAAGAGATACTAAGCAGTAGATGTTGAAAAAATCAAGATAGATAGATAGACATATATATATATATATATATATATATATATATATATAGAGAGAGAGAGAGAGAGAGATAGAAAGAAAGTAGTGAAAAGAGAAAGAAAGACGAGGCGGTAGACATTCCAAAAGAAAGAGATAGAGAGAGAGAGGATGTGGAGAGAGATGGTGAAACAGAGAGGAGCAAAAAGAGATCGAAAGAGTAGACTTTCAAAAGAGCAAGTGAGAGAGAGAGACTGAGAAAGAGTGAAGAAGAAAAAGAGAGTATAAAACATGGCGGCAGATATTGCAAGCTAAATAAACGTGTAGTGTATGTTTGTCGTCAAGTAAGTGTAGCCGCCGTTGTTCGTGTGTATGTGCTTGGAAACATAGGAGTGAGAATAAGAGAATAAAAAAAATAAGAGAATAAGAATTCGCATTAGACGTTTGCTAATTTTAACTGCATCTACTGGAGAGGTTGGTTTATGTTGGAGTGTTTGGTTGGAAAGCAATTTAGTGCACTTGAAAATCTGCAGTACTTTACGTGATCATAGTCATGTGAAATAAAAGAAAAAAAAGAGAAAGCCATTCAACACTTCTTCCATTGTCGAAGTTATATGAGCAGTTTACTGACGTCATCAGTCACATGTAACAAAGGCTTACGAAGTGTTGTTCAAAAACGAAGGAAACTTTCGTCACGACATAGCTTCGACAAAAAATTAAAAATATAAATAAATAGAATAAAATAAAATCGATAAAAATGACATTCTTTATTTCCTGATGAAGTGGTTACCAGAGGTGTATTAAATGGTTTGTAAGACGCGGGAAAACTGTGAAGTAGAAAACAAAAAAAAACAAAAAATAAATGATCAAATACTCCTTAATTTTCAGTAAAATCTCATGTTTAATCTTCAATATAATCTCCCGTTCGTGTACAAAGCCAGCTGACGCCCCTATGACGTCGAAACACTAGTTCGCATCCATCCGATCACCGAAATCAATCAATATCGAAACTGGTCAGGGTTAATTTGCAGTGTAACACCCGCACTCAATTTACATTAAAAATTTCCAAAATACTTACATTTACGTGTAATTGTACATGCTCCATTCGAATCTGGCTTGATAAATTTGATAAAATCTACCGTTTTGGAGTTATCAACAGTGAAATTTGGGATTCAGTCGCGACTTTATTCGCTTTGTTTGCATACATTCGTTGCAGAATGCTAAACGCGGAAGACTACGGAAAGCTAAGCTCAGAACTGATCTTTCTTGTCTAAATTTGCCTCAATTACTGCGCACGAGAACTATTTGCGTAGACACGCTCGGTTTGCGCAATGATGCCTACACCGATAGCTATTCTGCAACGAACGTATACAAACAACGCCAGCAATAGCTGCCTCCGACGTAAATGAATCCAAACTTTCACTGTCGATAACTCCAAAATGGTAGATTTTATCAAATGTATCAAGACAGTTTCGAATGGAGCATGTACAATTGCACATAAATGTAAATATTCTGGAAATTTTTGATGCGAACTGAGTGCGGGTGTTACACTGCAAATTAACCCCTGGTCAGTACCTAATTGGGTGAGCGCTTGGGAATATAAGGCGCTTTAATGGATAATGGTTCGGATTTGGAAATTGAAAATCCAAGTTCCATTTCTAGTAGGGTTCGTCATATTCACTTATACGTAAATACTATTGGGAAAGGTATGAAGCTACCTCTTCACCACTAGATATGGATTAAATAGTAGGGCCTGTATATATAAAATCTTTATCTCAAAAAATATTACAAAGAACATTTTCTGGCTTTAAATACCATTCAAAACGGTTGATAACCCTTAAAACAGATCAATCTTGTACAAAGCAATATTTTTCAAATATTCTGATAAAGATCTCTGAAGGCCGTACTTAATTTGGATATCTAATCGCTTTCTATTTATAAAATGTATAATCATACTTATTATAAAACCCAGGTTGTGTGTGTGTCTGTACGTTTATATATTGGATCGGATTTCCTACATTTTTCAACCGATTTCAACAAAACTTCACAGGACTATGTAACATTACCTTGCGGCGGTTCTGACAGTGCCAAAAATTGGAAAAACACAATTGTTTTTGCACAAAATCAATTTGAAAACACGATTAAGAGGCATCGCGAGAATGAAAGGGGGACAACTCATATCGAGTTATACTTATTATAAAACCCAGATTGTTTGTGTGTGTGTGTGTTCGTTTATATATTGGATCGGATTTCCTACATTTTTCAACCGATTTCAACAAAACTTCATTTGTTTTTGGCAGGTAGTGTTTCTTATTGTCTTGCACACTTTTTCTTTATTTTTACATTCAGAATGTTTTAAAAATTCCATTTACAAGACAATTGTTTATAATAAAATTCATATTCAATCGGTAGACTCATAACGATTGAAAACAATGTTTTTATTTGAGTTTGTGTTTGACCAATTCGTAAAAAAAACTAATTAAGACAAGCGTGTCCGTCAATCTTAAACAATAATCTTTGTTAATTTTATTTTTCAGTCTTTATGATGGTCGATACTTGATCTATCTCTTACTGTTACATCCCCGGGCAACGCCGGACTCTACTGCTAGTTATTTATAAAATAATAATAATACAACCGAAAAATTACGAGAATTTACGAAATAGCTTTAATATTCAACAGGTAAAGTTTAAGTGACTTGGCTGATGGTTAATCAGACAAGTCACTTGAACTTTACTCACGTCGATCAGGGCCAGATGCTTGATACATTTTTGATTTATTATTCCCAGATATCATAATTATTAAATAGCAACAAGTAATCCTCGCATTTCTTATCCTGTTTCAATGATGATGTTATTTGTAACATGCATACATACAAAATTCGGATCATAATTATCGGTATGAGCGGGAGTGCAGACATGTTATTATTAAGTTGCAAGTTGGATGAAAAATTGCTCTATACTTCATGTTTGTAGGCACTTTTACGGCCTCGCTCTAATGATAATCACGCTATTTTGTATTATGGTTACAATGAAACATGTTCATAAACAGTGATTTTTAAATTTTATATTATAGATTGTGAGATTTCTTCTGACAAATTAAAATAAGAGAACGCTTTTATCAGGATTTGATCTCTAACTCCTTTAATAAAATGTAGCAAACAAAATCTTATAAAATAACGTGTCTGTTAACATTCATAATTTGGGTGAAGTAAGTTCTGATACAAGCGCTGCCATTTGATTAACTCGTAAAGAGCAGAATTTACTCTTAATAATAATTTGAAAACAAGCGTTTTTTTAAAGCTTATTGCTGTGGCCTTGTTAGGGCCGGAAATAAAGACATAAAGAGAGGAATTAAGTTGAGCAAATATATTAACAGAAACAGTAATACAAACATATACAAACGAGCGTGTTACGGCAAGAATATTCGGTCGGACCGTCAGAGCTGAATGCTGGAAACTTCCCTCTCCAAAAAGGCAGGACCTGCTCTTATTTATAGCTGCGAGAGTTCATGCTTGCGTGGGTAAATTACCATAACACTTATAAATTATTAAAATATTTAATGGAATGCGTTATGTTACATTAATTTAATCCATTTTTTTAAAGTCTGTATTTGATATATAACAAGATGGAGGCATATTGTGATAGAGAAGTGCATAGGGAGAAAATTACACATGATGCATTGTGTTCAATCCCCATTGGATAACCGAAAATTGATTAAATACAGCTTCTTAAATATATACAACAAGAAGTAAACAAAATTTGTATACGGACTAACCGATAATGTTCTTCACATAACAATACGAGATCTGAAAGAAAAAGTATCGGATCTATTGATATGGTAATGGAACACTTGGCACAAATGGACCTTCTACTGTGTCGCGCATACGCACTAAGTTATAACCCGCTCGATCACTTCAGTTGTTTATAGCAGCGCTTGGAAGGAATGTGTGTAGAGTGTGGTCGGTCTTCTCGTCACATCACTGAGGTAGGTGGCCATTGGTTATGCAGCAGTTTTTGATCAAGTATACTATTCCCCACTTCTGAAAACCACAATCTCCCCTTTGCGACTTTTTACTCATTAAAATTTAAACCCCACTTGAAAGGAACAATATTTGAAGATGTCGACGAAAGGCAAGAGAATGCGACAAGGGAGCTGTTCACTATTTCATAAAAATGGTCCAAGAATGCTTTCATTAATGGAAACAACGCGGGATAAAGTATGTGGCTTCAGAAGGGAACTACTTCGAAGGAGATTAAATACCAAATAGATATGTTTTGTAGTTTTCTTTTTATAGCGTCAGTTATGATATTTTTATCAGACTATAGAGAATAGTGTAGAGAAGAAAAAAGCGATCCATATAGTAATAGAGGATAGAACAAAAATAGTGATCCGAATAGTAATAGAGGATAGACTAGAGATAGTGATCAATTAGACGTCAAGCAACCTTCGACATGCGTTTCCTCTATGCTCACGTGGTCAACTTAATTCAATAATGGTATCGCATGGGTTTGCTCACTGGCGATCGATGTTCAAAGTGTCGGTAGCGACACGATTCTTATATAACGTACACAAACACACACTTATATATATATATATATATATATATATATATATATTACATGGTTTTCAATTTGATCTATTGGTCTGAAATTTTCATGTACACGTGAAACTGACATTCACCATACACTATTGATTCCTATGTCCATACTAGCTGTCTGCGGACATTACGGGAATTAAATTGTCACACCTCATATATATGTAGCGAGTGGAGAGTTTGAGCCTCATTTTGTGCCCCATACTTGTTGCTTTGTGTTAATCTAAGCGCCTCGGTGTTAAGTAATGGTTTGCATGTTAGTCTTATAGACCATTACTGCTGAGTAGTTTGTTTGATTCTCACTTGATGCCCCGTACTTATGGCCTTGTTCCATACAAGCACCTCGGGATTAAGTAATAACGTGGAAGTCTATTACTACCAAAAATGAGTTCGATCCTGACTGGGTGCTCCATACATTTGGCCTTGTGCCCAACTAAGGTTAATGAATAACATCGGACACCTTAGGATTAAGTAATAGCGTGTTAGCCGGATTAACAGTTACTACTGAGTAGTGAGTTCAATCCTAAATTGTTGCCCCGTAATCGTGGCCCTGTTTTCCAACCAAGCTAAGTTTAGTAAATAATACTTGACATCTCAGGGTAAAGTAATGGTTAACGTGCTAGTCTGGTTGACAATTGCTACTATGTTTGATCCTCATTATGTGCTTTATGCTAAACTAAACTGAGCTTAATAAGTTAAAAAGTGGTGTTGTTTGTATGTAAACTGCCTTGTTTTATTTTGCTAGTGTTCAAAATAGAGCTTCTTATCCCAAAATATATTTTGAATTTGACGATGTCATATTTTATTATAACTTTTAAATCCCATACTCAGCCTCGAGCTTAAAAAGAACTTTTTGTCTCCCTGGCGACTGGTAATTTCAGATAAGGCCCGCCATAATCACCCAATGGCGGGAATTAAACCTTTAGTTAAGCGTCTCAAAGACTTTTATGGCGACTGACTGACATTGTGCAGGCAGCATTCAGAAAGCAATTGGCAAGGAAATATGGAGCCAGAGCGAACTTGGGAAGGGGGTGATGGAGAACACTGAAAAAGAAAAAAAAAAAGAGTTATAGGAGCAAACTTTGAGCACAAAATAGCAACGTATTTCCGTCTTTCTTTTTTTTGTTTTCGCTTTCGTATTTCATTTTCTTTTTCCTCATTACTGCTTCTCTCTCTTTTTTCTTTTACGTTTTCCTATTTTTTACCCTATTTCTTCCATATTCAAAACCCTTTGACTCCTTTTTTTCCTAATCTTTTTTTCCCTTTTACTTTTGTTTCGTTTCTCCATTCGGTTATTACTGCTTTCGTTTTTCACTCCCTTTTCTGTCTGTGAGTCTTTTCTCCCTACTCTCTAATCTCTTTAAGTTAAAGCGTTTTTTTCCCGTTCTCGAGCGAACTGGGGCCACATTTTTGTTTCTCATATATGTACGGTCTAAATTGGCGAGGGTTGCTTGAGATGAATTAAGATGTAGAATTGGGTCTCCCAAAAAGGTTACGTGTTCGTTAGTCGGAGACGAAATCAATTATAATGCTCGCACCTTTCAGTGGAACTTAAGATCTGCGTACAGAAGAAAGAAGACGAGAGAAAAACAATCAAGCAAGGACGGAAGAATCGAATGGACAGACTTAAAGAAAGAAAGACAAATCAAGAGAAAAAATGAACAGAAAAAGGGTAAATTAAAGAAGAAATTTCGTGTTAAAGAAAGGTGGAGATTTATTATACTGTATCATTTTCTAACGGGAATTTAACGATTTTTTTGTTGTCTTAGATCAGTCAAGGGCAAATTGTGGCCAGCGGGTCATATGTGGCCCGTTTGGACTTCTGAATGGCAGAATTTAATGATAAAAATAACGTTTATTAAAATTTTGTGTTTTGTTTCATTCTCACTTGTTCACTCACATTCTCTCTCATGCAGATAAGTTGAGAGAAGCTGATGTCAAAGGGAAATAGCTATTAAATGCCTGAGTAATCGCCCTTACTTTTTAATGCTTGTTGGGTTATAGGAACAGTTCGACGATACCACATACATAACGATAAGTTTGTTTCTTGAATTTTGTAAACTTTCATTGAAGGTAACGTTCTCAACATTTTAAACCATTTATTTATTTTTTCATATAGGAAAATCATACGTGTAAAAATATTTTGTTTTAGAAACGAAAAACGTTCATATTATTTTCTTTTCTCTGCTAAATAATTTTTTCTTTTAAAAAGATATTTTGTTGTATTTTCAAATGAATAAATAAGAAATAAATCACAAAGTCATCAGTGATAATACTATACGAAATCTTCATTTTTTAAATTGGATAAATAATCTTTTCTTCAAATAAAAAATATCAACTTTTTCCCCATTTCTAAGTCAGATGCTTACTTGTATGATCTTCTGTACGGACAATTGCTATTTTAATTTCCCGCTTTTTTTTATCCTTAGGGTTGTGGGGGGCAGCATGTGTACTGCAGCCGCAGTAGAAGTGGTGTTTCTAGGACAAGACAGCCTGACGGAGTCCAGTGCTCTCTAATCCGGTTTTGGTTCTTCTAGACCCAAGGTTATAGAACCCGGTCTTGCTACTTACCCATAGCTGTGGGGGCGGGGGGAGGAGAAAATGAGGATTCATACCTTTCCCAAGGGAATTAGCACGTAAGTGAATGTAATGGATTCGACTGGAATTCGAGCCGCTATCCACTACTCCTCCGTGCCTCCTAATACTGAATATTATTAGTTTAACCAAATATTGTATATTATTAGTTTATCAAATATTGAATATTATTATCTGTTCTGCTATTTACCCATAGCTGGGGGGGGGAGAAGAAAAGGATTCATACCTTTCTCAAGGGTATTAGCACGTAAGTGAATATTATTATTTTTCTCAAATATCAAATATTATTAGTTTTACCAAATACTAAGTATTATTATTTTAACTAAATATTGAATATTATTAATTTTACCAAATATTGAATATTATTAGTTTAACCAAATATTGAATATTATTATTTTTCTCAAATATTGAATATTTTTTAGTTTTACCAAATATTGAATATTATTAGTTTAACATAATGTTGTATATTATTAGTTCAACCAAATATTGAATGCTGTTAGTTTAACCAAATACTAAATTTTATTATTTTTCTCAAATACTGCAGGCTTCTGAGTATAGAAATATGTGTTCAGTAATCAACTTGATCACATATAATAGAATGTTTCTTGTCAACATTACTAAGCCACGTTCGATCCTAGATTAAAACCATGATTTTAGATATTGATTTCCAAGAAAGCAACATGCATTCTCCTAACCCTTGTTTGTTTCTGTGGTTGAGGAAGCCGAACTTGGGAGAATATCTCTTCATAATTGTACAAATATCTGAAAGAGACCCCTTATCTTGTAAGTCTACGTTTAGCAAACAGACGTGAGTTTGTTTCCGGAACTGTTGGTATAGATTAGCATTTATGTCTATCTGGTTGTGAAAAATTACAGAAGGCCTACTTTTCTATCGACTGCTTTCATTTTCCATTTGATTAATTAAGGATAGGAAAGAAAAGGCGGGAAATGTGAAAAGGCCGCGTCTGCGAGCGGTTTTCATTTGGTGCGATGTTGAGAGGAAAAATATCAACTCACTAACAAGGATCGACAGATGAGCGAACAAG
>CAHIKZ030004724.1:3755000-3802500 GCA_903632075.3 Acanthosepion pharaonis | reverse complement strand
AAAAAAAAAAAAAAAAAACAAAACAAAAAAAAAAAAACAAAAAAAAAAGACATGCGTGTCCGTCAACTTAAACAATAATCTAACGATCTCTACTGATTGTACGAATCCAAACATCGGATAATTCTTTATCTTTAGGGAAAGATAATTCCACGTACATTAGGGCCGTTTTTACAATTCCTTTTGCAATTTATTACAAGGCAGATAAATAAGGCATTGGTTCTATTTGAAATTAATTCAATATTTAAAAGAAAGTATTAAGAAATAATTTAAAAATGCCGACGCGTGAAATCTGATAGACAAAAAACAATATTTCGAAGATGATAATTATTAAGGAAAGAACACAGTACTTGTAATAAATTAATAAACCCAAATAAAGTTAATATTTTTTGTATTAGAAACAACGAGTGGAAAATATATTCAAATCAGAATTCTAATTAGGAAGCACCACAAGCAAAATATGCAATTTTTTTTTTACTTATGAGGTAAATATATATTAACCGGGGAGTGCCGCGGTGATGTGTAACTCAAGTTGGCCATTTTAAGGCGCAAGTCCCGGAAAAAGGAAGAAGAAACTGGAGATGTATCTACAGCTGGTGAAAAATACTGTCCGGGTAATGACAGCGACGTACCAAAAACGAGTTCTGCTGGTGAGCATTTTAAATCGTCCTTGAGAATGTTTCTCAGTGAAAGAAGGATGACGGGTAGTTCATCAACCCAATTATTATTGTCATGCTTCGTTGACAGCGAAGCCTTAAGAGTACGATGGAATCGTTCCACCAATCCGTTAGCACACGGGTGGTATGCAGTGGTACGTATGTGTTTAGCTCCAAGGAGTTCAGTGAATTCCTTAAACAGACATGACTGGAACTGTGCTCCTCTGTCGGTAGTAACTACTTTGGAAGTCCCAAAAATTGAAATCCAATCATGTAGAAATGTTTTTGCGACGGTTACCGCAGTGGTATCTTTAATAGGGATGGAAGTAGGCCACCGAGAAAAACGATCGACTATCGTCAAAAGGTAAGGATACCCTTGGCAAGTTGGTAGAGGTCCAACTAAATCCAGATGAATATTAGCAAAACGAGCATCAGGCTTGCTGGAGGTGCCCACAGGAGATTTCGTGTGTCTATGTACTTTGCATTTCTGGCATTGTAGACACGAAATGACCCATTCCCGAATCTGGACGTTCATATTGGCCAAAAAAAAAAAACGGTCTGAAATCAATTTAACGGTGGCTCTCTTGCTAGGATGTGAGAGTCCGTGCAGGCGGTCAAAAACCTGTCTACGCAGGGATATAAGGTCTTGGGATGTTCGATTTTACATCGCAGTATAGGACCTTGTTGCTAAAAGGAGCTGGGCATTTCTGAAGTTCCAAAGAAGTGTCGGATAACACATGCTTCAGAGTTATGTCCGCTTCCTGTTCCTCGGCGATCAAGTCCTGACTGAGAGCATCAGTATGCACGACGAACATCTCAGTACGAGATAGGGTATCGGCGACAGTGTTATCTGTACCCTTAATATATCTAATATCCGTGGTGAATTGAGAGATGTAGTCCAGGTATCTGATCTCTCTCGAAGTGTATTTATCTGAATTAGTAGACATAATGGAAGTTAAAGGCTTGTGGTCTGTAAAGATGACGAAAGACCTACCTTCGAGGAGGTGTCTGAAGTGCTTAACAGCACGAAAGATAGCTAGCAGTTCACGCGAGAAGGTACTATAGCGTGACTGTGCAGAAGAAAGCTTAGCAGAAAAGAATGCTATGGGTTTGCGTTGAGAGGCACGAACTTGTTCGATGACTGCGCCTATTGCGGATTCGTTGGCCTCGGTGGTCAGGTAAATGTCTGACTGAGGGTCGTCCTCGATGAAACTAAGCTTAGAAAAGTTGCCTAGAGCGGTTTTAGCTGCTCGAAAGGCATCCAAAGCTTCATTCTCCAGTGTTATCACTTTATTTTTTTCTGTAAAAGGTTTGTAAGAGGAGTCAGAATATTCGAACAATTGGGAATAAATCTTCGGTAGAAGTTAATCATTCCTATAAAACGTCTCAACTGCTTAATGGAAACAGGGACGGGAAACTCAACGATAGCTTCAATCTTATCGGCCACAGGAGCAATTCCGTTAGCATCAGTATGTTGGCCTAAAAACTCCATGTGGTCCGATCCAAATACACATTTGTCAAGGTTCAGACGGAAACCATAGTGAGACAAACGTTGAAAAACTTCGTTTAAATGACGCTTATGAGAGGCAGCGTCCTAACTAGCTATTAAAATATCGTCGATATAGTCAAAAACAAAGGGGAGTCCACGCAGGACTTCGTCCATAAGACGCTGAAAGGTCTGTGCCGCGTTGCATAGGCCGAAAGGCATTTTTAAGAATTCAAACAAACCAAAGGGCGTGGTGACAGCCGTATTTGGGATATCAGCAGCAGCTACCGGTATCTGATAGTAGGCTTTTGAGAGGTCTACTTTAGAGAAAATTTTCGCACCTTGTAAGCCTGAAGCAAAATCGTGGAGATGAGGAATCGGATAGCGATCCCGGATAGTAATGGAATTTAACTTTCTGTAATCCACGCAAATTCTATAATCATCCTTTCCTGGTTTAGGTACCAAGTGCAGGGGAGAATCGTAGGGGCTGTCGGCTGGACGAATAACACCCTCTCGTAACATGTCGTCGAAAGCTTTCTTAGCGAATTTTAACTTATGAGGCGCTAAGCGACGAGGACGAGAAAAGGCAGGTTGACCAGTGGTCTTAATAAAATTCTGCGTCTGGTGTTTGGTTGAATCAATAGACCCAGCAGGACGCAGAAGGTCCTGGTACTGATTCAATATGTCCAAATACTCCTTACTATGGCAAGTTGCCACGGTGATACCAGTAGTGGTATGTTTGGAGTAGGTTCCAACAACACATAGTTTAGTCAGGTTATCCGTTAAAGAATGGTTGCTCATTCGAACGGCTAGATCATAGTGTGCCAGAAAATCGGCACCTAATATTGGCATTTGAACATCAGCAATAGTGAAATTCCAGGTAATATCACGACGCATTCCTATATTTAAGGTAAGGGTCTTAGTACCGTAGGTGTTTATGCTGGAGCCATTCGCTGGTTGTAAGCGGAGCTGATGAGGTTTTAGAATTGCTTTATCAGGAACAGGTAACACACTGATGGCAGCGCCGGTGTCGACCAAGAAACGTAAATTATTACGTGTATCTAACACGTAGAAAAGGCGACTAAGCTTCTGTGAAGGTGCCTTACCAGCAAGATTAGTCGCTCTCACTTGCTGGCGGTCTCGTTTCCCGCGACCGCAGTATAATTGCACGGCTTAGTGCAGTAACGTGCTGCAGAACAAAATCTACGCCGATAGTAGAACATAGTGGAAGAAGAGGTATGATCGTCTCGGCTAGACGAACGTCGTCGACTCCTAAAGCGACGGCGGGAAAGAAACCGGTTTCGACCACGGTTTTTTAGAGCAAATGTCAGGTCTCTGACTTGCCGCTGTAGTTCTTCCACAGCTTTTTCCAAGGACCTGTAGTCACTGGATGCGTCAGCACTGAGTACTGGTGTCGTGATCCAGTTGGGAGAAAATACGGTCTGCAGCGTCCGCTAACTGGTCGAGTGGGGTGTTCTCCGACATGGGCGCCAAAATTTGGGTAATGGTGGTGGGGAGGCGATCCAACCACAGGCTTTTTAAAATTGGGTCGGCCATAATGTTTTTACCCAAACGACTCTTCATGAAACGTAGAAGTTGCGAAGGGGTTCTACCATCATGTGGTAAGTCGCTAAATAACTTGCGGATAAGCGCTTCTTCAGTGAGCCTCCTCCAATTGGGTGTAAGGTTCAACACCCGGGACGGCTTCCAAGAAATCGGTCACTTCATCCACAATGGTGGGTAGTAAAGCTGATACCACGTGGCCAAACTTCGTCTTCTGGTCTGAGATTTTTCTCACGATAAAAATGTCTTCCATTTGAAGGAACCAGTTCTTAATATTCCCTTCCTAAAAGGGGGGTGGAAGGGAGCAACGGCAGCGGCCATGCTCGACAACTCTCCGGCTTCACCAGACGTCATTCCTGCTATCAAATTTATGCACGTTTAGTTATGATCTGACCCGAAATAAACAGTTTTGTTTGTTTTTTTTTTATAAGAAATAAGTGTTCCTCAAGATCACGTCGGAATGGTCACCAATCTTGTAGCAGACCCGGTAGCATGCAGTGCTGGCCTACGAAAAGGTGGCCTTGTGCCAGACAATAATATGTCTAGCCGAATCTGAAAGGAACGGGTGCAGTACGCGTACGCACGTAAAAATAGGTGGAATCCCTGCGCGAGTCCACACTCTGAAGTCGACTGACGACGTGTGCATAGTGTTTCGACGGCATTTCGAGAGCCGGTTTACCAAGGAGCCTGGACTCAGTGGCGATGAGTTTCGCAACTATTTTGCTGACTTTCCTTGGCTTTCGCTGACTGAAGCGTCTAGCTGCGAGTGTGAGATCACGAAGGGCGAAGTCTACTTGGCATTGAAGTGGGCTAGCAGTGGCAAGTCTCCGGGACTTGGTGGTTTACTCTATGAATTGTACTTGAGGCTGTCGCTCATCTTTGTACCAATTTTGACTCTCGTGTTCGACAACTGTTTCTAGCATGGGTCTATCCCCAGTCGCATCCCCAAGGGTGTCATCATGCTGTTGAAAAAGGGCAAGTATATGTGGGCGGGATTTAGATGATTACAGGCCCATAACTCTACTGAACACAGTTAAAGATTTTGGCCAAGGTCCTGACGGAGCGTTTGCATTCAGTTGCGAAGAGTCTGTTGGGACCCGATCAGATTTGTGCTCTGAATGGCCAAACACTTCAGAGCAACCCTCATCTGATCCTCACGATCCTAGAGGGTGTAAAAGACGACGAGCAAGTCGCGCTGATCAATTTGGATCAGTCCAAGACATTTGACAGGAGCGGCTATCGGTATCTGGCTGTTGTCCTTGCAGGCTGCTGGACTCGAAAGCGACTTCTGCAAGTGGATTAGCCTCTTGTATCTCTTCCCCAGTGCTGTGGTACAGGTAAACGGAAAGCGGTTGCGCGCTTTTGCGCTGTTTCGGTCGGTTTGTCAGGGTTGGCCACTGTCGCCCCTACTTTACGCTTTTCAGTCCAACCCTACGTGGAATCGCTGTCCCTGGTGGGGCTCGAGCCAGGGATTCCACGTACGCCGATGACGTATCCATTTTTGTGTCGTGCTCCTGTGATATTGAGGTGGTACAGAAGGAGCTTGAACAGTACAAAAAGATCACAGGGGCCAAGATTAAATGTAACAAGTCTTCCGGCTTGCGGTTAAGTGCCTGGAAGGGGGTTTCTCTTCCGGGAATCTTCAGTTGGACGGACGGTCTTGTCCGCATTCTCGGAGTGTGGTTTGGACCCGATCTCCAGCTAGAGAAAAATTCGTCAGAAGTACAGGCAAAGGTCGGAGCGTCGGTTCAGAATTGGCTCAGAGGTTGTCTTTGAAGGGTAGAGCTGAGGCATGTGCCACTTACGTTTTTCCTCTCATCCTTTACCGCTTGGCTGTAGTTCCTCTTTGCAAGGACCATAGGAAGGCGATCGAGCGCTTGTTGTCCACCCTCTTGTGGGGTGGGCACAAGCAGAAGGTCCGTAAAGAAGCTTGTGTCCAACGTCTGTGTCATGTGAGTGGGTGGGTGTTATCACATTGCCACACTTGGTGAGTCATCGACACGCCTTGAGGTTGGCTTTCTACGCCGCGTTTTGACAGAGGATTCGATTTTGGTGAGGAGTGTTAGGGACGCCTCCCCTAGCTTTACTATCACTTCTCCCATTTCTTGGGCTAAGCGCCGTCGTAGGTCCGGGAAATTGTCGACTTTCTTCAACGAGTGTCGAGTGGTCTTGAGGGTTTTTCTCGCTTCAGGGACCTTTCACATTCTTGAAAGATCTTGTATCGTGAATTTTTGGA
Organism: Acanthosepion pharaonis; assembly: GCA_903632075.3. Lineage (NCBI taxonomy): Eukaryota > Metazoa > Mollusca > Cephalopoda > Sepiida > Sepiidae > Acanthosepion > Acanthosepion pharaonis. Next base: position 3,796,562 of record CAHIKZ030004724.1, on the reverse strand, counting down.
GGGGGTCGCGAAGGTCCGTCTCTGTGAGCGGCTCGGCTTTCCGCTGGACGAGTTGCACTCTTTCTGGTCCTGGGCGCCAGAGGCGAATTACCTCAGTATTCCTGAGTTTTCGCTTACCTGGCGATTGATTCGAAACGTGCTATCTCTCAACGACATGGCCTTCAGATGGGGCTGGGTGGATTTGCCCGTCTGTTATTAGTGTGACCTTGGTTTAGAAGAAACAGCTTTGCACACCTTCTACCATTGTCTTCAGCTAAGCCCTTTCTGGGACTATGTCGGAGAGGTGACGGCTCGTATCGCGCCCGATCAGCATGTGCTCATCGATCTCGCATACGCATGCGCGCTATGTGTCGCCCCTGTATTCTGGAGTGAAGCGAATGGTATTTCTAACGTTGTTAGCCGTGACAAGAATGGTTATCTGGATGACGCGAACAGATTTCAACGAAGGGTGGGTAAAAGTTGCGAGCTTGGTTCATGTGAAAGGGATAATCCTTGAGTTCCTTTTTTAAGTCCTCTTTCGTCACAAAAATGCGGTTTCCTGCGAACCCGCCCCTGGTTAAGGTAGGTCCTCTTTTGTGTACCTGGTTAATGTGAGTGAGTGTCGTTCCCGGCCTGTTCCCGGCTCTTTACTTCTGTTATGAGTCAAGTTGAGATTCCCAACTTCCCCAGTTTGTTTTTTTACCCCCCCATTTTTTATCTCGACTGGTTGTTTTAATTCCACCACGGCCCTGCATTTATTTTTCTCTTCCCATTCCGTTAGAGGGTTAGCTTCTCGATTCTGTCCAATGACAGAATACAGCGGCAACTCTGGTTTTTTATGGGGTGTACGGGTCCTTACTAGCATCTGTTATTTTCTGTTTTATATTTTGTTTGTATTAGGATTCAGAACCTTGCCACTCATTGCATATCATCTTCATACATATTATATATATATATATATATATATATATATATATATATATATATATATATTAACATTTGTACATAAGAAAATGCTTAAATCATAGGGTTTAATCTTTAGGTTCCCTTTGTGGATGTGGTATTGTGGTATATGTAGGAGTAAAAGGTGAAGGGTGACTTCTTTTGGTGGATGTGTTACTTGTATTGAATGAATGGGTCAGGAATCAGGTTAGCAAGGTATAGGGTAGGTAAAGACGACCAACATCAACGCCCCCCCACAACAAAAGTTTGACCATGTGCCGCAACTATTGTATTTTACAGTAATAATTATAATCAATCAATCAATCTATCTATCTATCTATCTATCTATCTATCTCTGTTACCATCTATTTGTCTATCTATCAATCTCAGTCTGTTCCAATCTATCTATCTATCTATCTATCTATCTATCTATCTATCTCTATCTCTTTTCACTTATCTTTCTCTCTTTATTTCAGTTCGTTCTCTCTATATATTTATCTCAGTCCAATCACTTCTCTCTCTTATCCTATCTATCTATCTATCTATCTATCTATCTATCTATCTATCTCGGTCCTTTCACTTATCTTTCTCTCTTTATTTAAGTTCGTTCTCTCTATATATTTATCTCAGTCCAATCACTTCTCTCTCTTATCCTATCTATCTATCTATCTATCTATCTATCTATCTATCTATCTATCTCGGTCCTTTCACGCCTCTTTCTATATGTTTACCTCAGTTTTTTCTCAATATCCAATCACGTCTTTCTTTCTTTCTTTCTTTCTTTCTTTCTTTCTTTCTTTGCCTTTCATATCTATCTATCTATCTATCTATCTATCTATCTATCTATCTATCTATGTCAGCCCTCTCGTTCAGATAATTGTTTATACTGCTATTCATACACACACCTTACCTCACGTTAACTGATATTCTTCCTCTGCTGTCACCCAATTAAATAATAATCAAGTCCAATGCGCTTTATCGATTGCTTCTGCTTCAACTTTAAATATGTACAACCCTCAAAATAAGTTCATATTCCATTTCACCATATTGATTTCCCTCGTTACTTTGCTTTTATGAAATTTATTTCAAAGTAAATGAAGGGTGGAGATTACAGACCACGGTAAAAGATGACAGGTTATCGTCATTCAAAGAGTTTGGCATCATTTTTTTTCATTAATAGAAAAATACCAGGTTTGGTGCCTTTTTCCTTCTTTTCTACATGGCTTTCCCCCTCACTTATCCTCGCCACTTCTTTCATGCTTCTTCCTTTCTTTATTACCTGCAGTTTTATTTCGGGCTTTTCTTTATATCTCCTTTCCCTTCATTCTCTTCATGCTTCTTCGTTTCTTTCTTTCTTTCTTTCTTTCTTTCTTTCTTTCTTTCTTTTCTTTCTCATCTTTCCTTCTTTTTTCCGTTTAACTTCCTTCTGTATTTCTTTCTGTCTTTTTCGTTCTTATCTTTCTTTCTTTTTCCTTTTAATTTTAGTGTATTATTTCTTTCATATCCATTTTTCTTTATTTTCCCCATTTAACTTTGTTCTATTCTTTATTTATTTCTTTTTTTTTTCTCTCACTCTTCCTCTTCTTTCTTTCTTTTTCTTTCTTTTTCCTTTAAATTTTGGTCTATTATTTTTTCATGTCTTTTTCTTTAACTTTGTTCTATTCTTTCTTTCTTTCTTTCTTTTTTTCTTTCTTTTCTCATCTTTCCTTCTTTTTTCCGTTTAACTTCCTTCTGTATTTCTTTCTGTCTTTTTCGTTCTTATCTTTCTTTCTTTTTCCTTTTAATTTTAGTGTATTATTTCTTTCATATCCATTTTTCTTTATTTTCCCCATTTAACTTTGTTCTATTCTTTATTTATTTCTTTTTTTTTCTCTCACTCTTCCTCTTCTTTCTTTCTTTTTCTTTCTTTTTCCTTTAAATTTTGGTCTATTATTTTTTCATGTCTTTTTCTTTAACTTTGTTCTATTCTTTCTTTCTTTCTTTCTTTTTTTCTTTCTTTTCTCATCTTTCCTTCTTTTTTCCGTTTAACTTCCTTCTGTATTTCTTTCTGTCTTTTTCGTTCTTATCTTTCTTTCTTTTTCCTTTTAATTTTAGTGTATTATTTCTTTCATATCCATTTTCTTTATTTTTCCCCATTTAACTTTGTTCTATTCTTTTTATTTATTTCTTTTTTTTTCTCCTCTTTCCTCTTCTTTCTTTCTTTTTTCTTTCTTTTTCCTTTAAATTTTGGTCTATTATTTTTTCATGTCTTTTTCTTTAACTTTGTTCTATTCTTTCTTTCTTTCTTTCTTTCTTTCTTTCTTTCTTTTGTTTAACATTGGTGTTTGTTTTTTTCTTCTTCTCTACTTTCTTATTGCTTTCACTCCACGCAAGTATATTCTTTCTTTCTTTCTTTCTTTCTTTCTTTCTTTCTTTCTTTTTAACTTTCGTCTTTGTTTTTTCTTCTCTACCTTCTTAGTGCTATCACTCTACGCCAGTATATTGTTTGTTTGTTTCTTTCTTTCTTATTTAGTGGTGTTCTTTCTTGCTTCCTCTCTCCATTGATTAGAAGCTTTCCCTTCTTCCTTCCTTCTCTCTCATTTGATGTTTCTTCCTTCTCTCTTTCACTACTCTTTATGAATTTGATGCTTATCCTTATCCACCTTCCCTCTCTCCCGTTTCATGTCTTGTCTCTCTTTTCCTCTCTCACATACGGCTTATTCGTTCTATTTTTTTTCACTTTCATTTGTTCGTTTCGCTGCTGTCTTTCTTCCTTTCCTCCTTTACTGTTTGTCTACCTTTCTAAATTCATTACCCCCCCTCTCATTTTGACCTGCTTCCTCTACTTCTCTCATTCTCTCTGAGCTCTTTTATTCTGTCTATCTAGTTTTGCCCATTACTATTTTCTTTATTTGATTTGTCATTCAATATTTTCTGAACTTTTTTTTTTATCATTTTAAGTTATTGTTGTTATATGTTTTAATATGAACCCAAAGAGGTAGAGAAACTTAATTGTCTGGGAATTGTCTTAGTAGAAGATGGAAAATATTACACCGAAATCCGAAAGCGTATTGAAATATTGAACGATGCGTTCCAAAAGCTAAACAAAATATTAGGAAACGTGGAAATTAATACCCACTGATCATTTTTGGGAAGCTGGACATTAATTATTTATATATAAAAACCTATAATTAATATATGTTTTTTTTATAAACCTATAATTAATAACGGATTTGTTTTAGAAAAATTATAATAAATATAGTTTCTTATAATAATTTGAAATACGATGAGTATTCCAGAAGATTTGAGAAATTTTAAGAAGAGGTATTGTTATACCGGAACATTACCTATTCTATTGTAATAGACTCTTCGACACATAATAAGTAGTAGTAGTAGTAGCGGTCGCCAGTTGAGCTCAGTGGAGTTGAGTGAGTCAGTCGATGTCGGACATTGAAGTATCAACCACCACAACTAGATTGCTGCGTCATTAACTATTATTTCAAGTTCCTAACGTTTTGTACGTCGGACCCTTTTAGGACCGACTTAGCGAAATACAAGCCTCCACTGTGAAAACTACTCTACAACAGGTACATATAAATGTCTTGGGTTATTGTAATTTTAAGTAGACCATTTATATAAATCTAATAAGCCGATCAGCCATTTTTTTTGTTTAATTTCAGTTTGAAGGAGACAGCTCTTTGAACAGACCATACTAAACACTGCTTGTCACAGTTGAAGAGTTTGCAGAATGCAGTCGCAGCGTGAAGACAATTTGGAAGCTCGCTATGCAATAAAGTTTTGTGTTTAGGGAGATGAGCGTCAAAACTGTCCGTCACCTATATGGTCATCACTCTTTTTGAAGATAGCGAGATGATGAAGGAGATAGTGAGAAGGGTCCTAGACACCTTAGTTTTGAAAGACTTCTATAGGGGTCTTCACGAAATGGCTGAACCGCTACAACAAGCGAATGGAATGAAGAGGGTCTTGGAGTTTTGTACTTCATTGAAATTAATGAATCTCTCTCCTGAAAAAGATTCAAAATTTCTGGAAGGCACGTCGTAAAACGTAAAAGTCTATCCTTAATTAATTTGCTAATTTTAATTTTGAAGGCGTCTCATGTAATGTTTAATTTTAATAAATTTTTAATCCGGAATAAATTTAATAACGAAGTTTACGGTGGGCATTAATGGATTGATAATTGATGAGGAGAGGGGGATTGGTGAATTTGACACTCACAGGGCATATTGAAGACAATAAGGACAGAGGGAAACTGTGAGTAACCTACATAACGAGCATGGGTAAATGGATGTAAGAACTGGAATATATAACGAGGATAGGGGGATTTGGTGAATTTCGCACTCACAGGGCATATTGGAGACAATAAGGACAGAGGGAAACAGCGAGTAACTACATAACGAGCATGGGCAAATGGATGTAAGGATAGGCACACATTAAATGAAAAGTTGGATTGGCTTATTTGAAACTCACCGAAGGCAAGATGGCCAGAGGGAAACAGGGAGTTCCCTACCTAACCTGCTTGTGTAAATGTGCATCAGGGAATCGTAAAAATATTAAAAAAAAAACAATCATTGCCAAGTACTATATAGGATTCGAAGTTGTGGAAAGCCATGATCACCCACGTTCTGAAGGGACACGGTATATAAAAGAAGTTTCGACGGCATATAGTTAAATAAGGGATCAGCATAAGAAAGATAAGAAGATTGTATTTCTCCCTTCTTCCAAGTCAGAAGTTTTAAAAAGGACCATTCGTTATCTAATTCTTTCTCTGAACTATCAATCGTTTTGCAGCCATTTTGACTCACTTTCATTTTCCATTTACCATAGGTTCCCTTTCGGGACATGGGCAAACAAAGCTCTTCAGAACTTCCTAGCCTATGTAGCTCTAAGCCATGTTTACCACTTTTCTGTCACTTCCTGTCCATATCCTGCTGTTTATTCACACGATCTTGGGTAGCTTAATGTTTCCTGATGCCCGCTTGACTTCAGTATTCCCTGTGAGTGTCAAACTGACCAATCCCTCTTTCATGATTATATTACTCCAAAATTTCAACCGTTTGTTTCTGTTTTTAATTATAAATATATTCTCAGCACCCTTCTGTAGAACCGCATCTCTTCTGGTTTCCGTAATTATAATTGGGGAAGTTTTCCAACATTCACTGCCATATAGGAAGATTAATATTACATAGCAGTAATTTTCTATATACAAGGTAACCAAAACTTTCTGTCCGTTTTTTGATTAGTCATTGAATGAAGTTGAAATATATACGAAATGTGTGTAGCAATTGCTTTCAAATTCGGACAGACGGAAGTAGGACCATCAGACGTTATAAAAAACACGCACACCGTGCCCGGCCATCAGTTATAAGCTAGACAGCTGTGAGAAGGATGGAAGTGTCTAGAGATCTCGTTCGGGGCTGTTTGCTTTACGACTTCAAAGTGGGCTTATCAGCAGCTGCATCGTCGCTGCATATGTCAAGCGTTTGGGGATAGTGCTGTGGATGAACGTACTGCAAGGCGTTGGTTTCGAAAATTCAAGTCGGGAGATTTGTCTCTCCATGAAGGCGGTCATTGAAGAGGACAGTAGTCTAACGTGTGGTGAACTTGCAAGACAGTTCAACGTTTCCGATGAAACAGTTAGACTTCACCTGCACCGCTTAGGTAAGACGTACAAACTGAGCAAGTGGGTTCCGAAAACGCTGTTGGAGGTCCACAAGGGACAACGAGTGGCAGCCTGCATATCACTGCTTTCTCGCCACCATACCGCATCCTTATTCAATCGAGTGCTTACCAGTGATGAAAAGTGGGTTCTGTACGAAACTCCCAAGCGTTCCAGACATTGGTTGTCTCCTCAGGATGCTGTCCCTCACACCGCAAGACTGCCTATGCACCCACGCAAGATTATGCTTTGTGTCTGGTGGACTGGTCGTCAATTGGTTCATTATGAACTGCTACCAACGGGCCAAACGGTCACTGGAGACCTATACTCGCAGCAATTGAAACGTGTGCAACAGGCATTACGCCAGAAGGAGCCAACACTGGTGAATCGCAAAGGTGTGCTTTTCCTTCATGACAACGCCAGGCCGCATGTCGCGCGAGTGGTCAGGGATACCATACAGCAACTTGGGTGGGAGACTTTGTGCCACCCACCTTATTCACCTGACCTTGCGCTATCCGATTACCACCTCTTCCACTCCCTGAACAATCATCTTCGTGGGAAATCCTTCACCAATGAAGCAGACTTCCGCAAAGCCCTCACGGATTTCTTTGCGTCATCCCCACCCCCCGAATTCTACCGCAAGGGCAGTGAACAGCTGAAGACACGTTGGCAGAAGGTGCTGGATGCTGATGGCGATTACATCGAAGACTAAATATAAGTTACACACACTGTGAAGCCTTTTTTTTTTCCTTTAAAAACGGACAGAACTTTTTTGGTTACCTTGTATTTATAAACACTCTCATGTTTCTTTACACTTTTTTTCATTTTCGGAAGGCGCCTTTCGGTATTTAAATGCACCTTCGGATTTCGGAGTCATATTTTCCGTTCTCTGTTAAAACACTTCCAAGATTGTTAAATTTCTAACACTTGTTTGATAATATTCTCTTCATTGTTTCATTTTCTTCTTTCTTCATCTTAATATTTTCTTTCTTTTTTTCCCCTGTTTTTCTCGTATTTGTCTTTTCATTCTCTTTTACGGTTTTTGTGTTAATTTCTTTTTGCTCCGTTTATCGCGCCATGACACCTTCTCTATGGTTTCGTTTTTCCTTCTTTTCACTTTTTTCCATTTTCTCGCTTCATCTTCCGTCTTTTACCAAATCCTGAAATTGTTGTTATCCTTGTATTCTTTCTTCTGCAAGTTAAGCATTCATCGATCCGAAATATTAGTTATTCATGAGGCCAGTTCGGCTTAAATAGAAAATTCCATGCATTAATGGAGCCGTAAACATGTTGACAAACACGCTTATAACGTGGAAGAAAAAAGTCCTTCGACATTTGCCCATTTTAAAAGAAAAAGAAAGAGACATTTTTTTAAAAGAAGGAGAGTAAGAATCTTTCTCAAAATGCAGAGAGAGAGAGAGAGAGAGAGAGAGAGAGAGAATGAGAGAGAGAGTATGAGAGAGATCTTTAGAAAGAGAATACAACTTCTGAAAATGAAGATCTCTAAATATGAAGAGGAAAATATTTCTCAAAATGCTGAGAGAGAGAGAGAGAGAGAGAGAGAATGAGAGAGAATATGAGAGAGATCTTTAGAAAGAGAATACAACTTCTGAAAATGAAGATCTCTAAATATGAAGAGGAAAATATTTCTCAAAATGCTGAGAGAGAGAGAGAGAGAGAGAATGAGAGAGAATATGAGAGAGATCTTTAGAAAGAGAATACAACTTCTGAAAATGAAGATCTCTAAATATGAAGAGGAAAATATTTCACAAAATGCTGAGAGAGAGAGAGAGAGAGAGTGAGAAAGAGAGAGATCTTTATAAAAAGAATACTTTTTTTTCTAAAAAATTAAAGATCTTTCTGAAATTGAAATGATATAAAGATGAAGTAAATCCTGTAAATATGAGGAGAAAAAAATCTTTCTGAAAATGCGGAGTGTGTGTGTGTGTGTGTGTGTGTGTGAGAGAGAGAGAGAGAGAGAGAGAGAGAGAGAGATATCTTTATAAAAAGAAGACACGTTTTTTCTAAAACAGCAAGAGATATATTTCTAAAAGGAGAAGAAAAATCTTTCTGAAAAGAAAAGTTAGACATCTTTCTAAAATATGAAGAATGCCGAACTTTTTTCTAAAAAAAAAAACGAATAGAGAAAAAACTTTCTAAAAATAAGAAAGAGAGACTCGTTAACAACGAAGAGAGACATATTTTTCTAAAAAATGTTGAGGAATGATTTTTCTAAAAACAAGACCGATCCTTTTAAAGAGAGACAACTTTCTAAAAAAGCAAAAGGGACGCATTTTTCTAAAATGTGACGACAGACTGAGATTTCTAAAACTGAAGAGAGAACTTTGTAAACATGAAGAAAGAACTCTCGAAAAGTGAAGAGATATGTTTGTAAAAAGGAGAAAGACCACCTCTCTAAATTATGATGAGTGACTTATATTTTTTCTGAAAAACGAAAACCTTTCTAAAACTGAAGAGACAGAGAGAGAGAGAGAGAGAGAGAGAGAGAGAGAGAGAGAGAGAGAGAGATCTGAGAGCGAGAGAAGAGATAGATATAATCAGAGAAGAAGGAGAGAGAGAAAGAAAAGGTAGAAAATAATCTCAAATGAAAAGTAAGAATGAATGGAGATAAAAATAAAAAAAAGAACGGAAGAAAAAGAAAAAAAGCATAGTAAGAGAGATCAAGGAAAATTAAGAAATAATAAAATGATAAAAATGTTTCGACCAGAAGTAAAGAGAGAGAGAGAGAGAGAGAGAGGGAGCGAGAGAGAGAGAGACAAAAGGAGAGAGAGAGAGAAAGAAGAGAAAACTTTCTTAAAGAAAACTTTGTAAAAACGAAGAGAGGGACATGTTTCTAAAAAAATAAAAAATAAAAAATAAAGAGAGACGCATCTTTCTAAAAAATTAAAAGATATCTCCAAAACTGAGATATTTTTTAAAAGAAGATGGAAACATTTTACTATAAAACTGAATAGTGACAGGTTTTTCTAAAAAATCAGAGGAACTATCTATCTAAAAAAGAAGACTGAAAAATGCTTCTTAAAACGAGGAAGACATTTTTTTTTTCAAAACATGTAGAGAGAATATCTGAAAGTGAAGAGAGATCTTTCTAGAAATGAAGACAGATACCTCGTTTTGCAAAGAAGAGAGAGAGACATATATCTGAAAAAGAAAAAGAGACGTATTTCTCTAAAAATGAAGAGATCTTGCAAGAGAGAGAAATCTTTCTAAAATAAGCGAGAATTACGCGAGATCTTTCTGAAAAAAGACGTCTGACTTAAAAAGAGATATTTTTTTTAAAGGATGAAGAAAAAATCTTACCCAAGATGAAGAGAGGGAAGAAATCTTTCTAAAAATTAATGAAGAGAGACTCTTTTCTAAAAAAAAAAAAAATGAGGCGAGATCTTTCTAAAAAATAAAGAAAAATATTCTAAAAAAGAATAGAAACGTCATTCAAAAAAAATTAAACGTGATCGTCCAAAGAATTGAAGAATGATCTTTTAAAAAAAAAAGTAAAAGAGAAATATATTTCTAAAAACGAATTGAGAGGCAGTTTACTAAAAGAGAAGCGAGAATCTGATTTGAATCAACCCACAAAGAAAACGGCCGAGAAAAATTACTTGCATTATTTACATTATTCGGACTGTTATCCTAATCTTCATTGCTATATGCACAACGTTTCAGCCGTTGTACACTACGGCCTTCTGCAGGTGATTGGAATTTCGAAGCGAACCCTTTATTTCGTTCACTGGTGTAGATTGTTCTAATTCCACGTGCCATACCTCTTCCGGCTGTCTCAGTTATTTCCCTTTAACTCAACTCTCCAAGTTTTTTGGTTCACCACTGCTGTAGCCTGATGCTGGGTCTATATATATATATATATATATATATATATATATATATATGGAGAGAGAGAGAGAGAGAGAGAGAGAGAGAGAGAGAGAGAGAGATAAGTAGATAGATAGATAGATAGCTGGTGAAGCAGCATAACTGTCCATATCACAAAATTTTTAATATCTAAAAAAAAAAACACTAAACTTACTGAGTTTCTTTTTACCAGGATTTTAGATAAGGCATTTAGCCATCTTGTCATATTTTGTCGTAAGAATCACTGTAAAACAATTTGAGTTATTCAGCTAGAAAGAGATCAAGGTAAAATCATTTTGCGTTAGCCCTACTGTCTTCCCAAATGAGCAGTGGTAAGAGGAAAAAGATCATTCAGGTCTACAGTAATCGTACCAACATCACTATGGCTCCCATATTCAAAGTCCATTCAAGAACCATCAAGAGAACGGTGAATATTTTTAGAAAAAGGAACAGTAGAGAGGAAAATTGGATCAGGAGGCCACAATAGGAAGAAACATCATCATTTCGACTTAGAGCTACAGAGATCAATTAGAAAAGATCCAACTCAATCCATCAGACCTTTGACACGTGATAGAGAAGTCTCACCTATAACAGTCCAAAGAGCAGTGAAAAAAGACTTGAAAATGAATTCGTAAGTGAAACGTATGAGGCACCTTGCTGTTCTAAGTTAGAGGGTTAGAGAAGCCGAAGCTTATTTTTAATAAGTTATAAAATGATACTGAAATTATATATATATATATATATATATATATATATATATATATATATATATATATGAACATAATTCCAATACTTTATGAGATTCCGACTCTTAACTATGATTAATTAATTATGAACATGTCATATTCGTTTATCATCGATTTCATCACGATTCTTCTGTTAAGCTTGGAGAGTAATTATACATTGTTATTGCTCAAAGTAGACTCCAATAGTGTTATAAAAACCTTAGAGAATTCCAGTAATATAATATGATATTAATCATTTCTAAGATGCAATTTTACTTTTACACAATTTGGACAATTTTGCTGTTACACCCAGTGTATATAAACGTTATTTTAGTGGGTACAGGTGTTTGAGTTGAGATTTTATTATTTTCTTAATCAGGAGAATTAATATCAACCGGACTAAATCAAGAAGTCCTACTAAAGAAAAATGTGCTTCTCGTCACGAATCTTTTCATAGCATAGCCGAAGCGTGACGTTACCAATTTGGCCACGGAATGTCATCATGACAAAGCGTAGCTCAATTACCTGTTTAAAGAAAGAAAATCTCTTCTTGGGACCTGTTTGAATCAATATATTCTAGCTTCATTTTCGCATCCAAAACGTAAATCTCGTAATTTTTAAATAGATACGTTTTAATCCAATATTATTTCTTAATGCTATTAGTTTTTTTGGAAAATAATGTCAAATGTTAGAATAAACATTTTAGTTCTGATCTGATACATTCTATAAAAGTATATTACTCATTCCTAATGATAAATGTGTTCAGTTTGATAATTTTATATTCCTCTCTTTCAGGATTTTAACCCTGACTCGGGGTGGTAGCACCTGTTAGGGTCTCAGCTATGGGCAAATAGTTAACTATTACCAGCAATACTTTTTTGAAAAAACTATTCCCAGCAATGCAATTTTGAAGGAAATATATTACCAGAAACAGATTTTTGACAAAACAAAATATTACCAGCAATAAATTTTTTATCAGCATTAAATAACCCATTGAGGTTGATATGCCGTAAAACAAAATAAACCAAACCAATCTAAACAAAAGAATACATATTCTAATCGTACGAATCTATCCTAAAAATGTTGTCGGCATTAAATAACCCATTGAGGTTGATATGCCGTTAAACAAGATAAACCAAACCAAACCAAACCTTTCAGGATTTAACTTAAAATATTATATATCTCACATCTTGAACGTGAAAAACGAAGAGATGCGTTTACATTTTTTGCATGAGTTGGTCATAATTCTTCTAACATTAAGGCATGACTTGGTCATAATTCTTCTAACATTAAAAGAGCATAGAGTGAAGGATCTACTTGCGATCTGACAGAGCGGCGTTGGTTTCTGAAGTTCCGCAGTGGGAATACGAGTCTTAATGATCACGATGATAGAGGACTTTCTTCTGCAATTGACAATCAACATCTGAAAATAGTAGTAAAAAAAAAACCCGTGAAAGCGTCAGAATTTCTGCAATATCAGACTGTCTCAAGAAAATTGGCAAGGCGAAGAAACTCGATAAGAGGGTTCCACATGTACTCTGTAAAAGTGAAATAGTTCGACCATTTGATGTTTGTTCGATGTGGCACCTGCGAAATTTGAATGATCTATCTCTTGACCAAATAGCGACTTTATGACAGTGGTTTTCAACCTTTTTGCTGGAGCGGAACCACAAGGAAACATACCAGTGGCTCGATGAACCCCTGCAATAAATTAATTGTCTTATGCAAAAAAAAAAAAAAAAAGGTTTCAATTATTAAAATAAAATAAAAATACTCATCGTCAGATTTATTTACAAAAAAAATACAAAGACAAACTGTAAAAATATTGTGTACGTACATATGCAATTTTAATCTTGCTTCTACGGTTATTACACATGTATTAAAAAAACTTCAGTTTAAATGGATTACATTTATTTTCATTAAAAATTCAATGAGAAACTTGAGCCTGATGTTTCTTGTACAAATCTTTAATATTGGGTCGTATTTTTGACAGACACAAACACATATCTGCACAGGAGAATTAAAAATTACTGTCAATCATAGTACTTGTGTAACTTCTTGCGGAACACCTTGGCTTTACTGGCGGAACGCAAGGGTTCTGCAGAACCCTGGTTGAAAACCACTGGTTTAGGACAATCGTAAACGATCACCTCAATGACAAAGCACACAAACACTTTCCAAAACCGAAATTGCACCAATAGAAAATCCCGGTTTACTGTCTGGAGGTCCGCCATTGGCGTTATTCATTACAGATTACAGAAATCTGACCAGAGCATCACAACCGAAGTTTACTGTCAACAAATGGATCAAATGCACATTCAGTTAAGAAAGCAACCAGTACTGGTTAATCGATGTGGTTCAATTCGGCTTCATGACAATTCCCATCTATTGCAGATACAAGACATTGCCACATCCACCATATTCGTCTGATCTTTCACCTACTGATTGCTAAGTTTTCAAGTATTTCGACAATGTTTTAAACCAAAAGACATTACGTTGTAAAGAAGATGAAGAATCATTCTGTCGTCTTCATTCCTGTTCTTTTATTGTCCTCTCTCCTGAATAGTGTTTGTTTTTATCATTCTCTCACATTCAGTATTCCCTTGCATCTTAGTCGCTTTATTGCCTTGGTTGGAGTGAAACGATCACAAAAAAAGTTCTATTGAAAGTTTCTTTCTATCGTATATTCGTGAATAAACACCTTACCTGTTATAACCACTCAAAGCGAAGACATTTTCTTTTTATAAGAGCCCCCCCCCTGAACAAACGTGCCCTTATTCTGGGGAATTTTACGATACTCTGATGAAATAAGCATCCTATTTTACACGGGGAAACCATTTTTACAACGAAGCGAATCGTTACCAATTTTATAATGGGAAACCATCATGACAAATTAAAGTCAGTTAGTCAGTTATGTGCCATGCGTGATACACGCTTAGGCGATCATGTATCTTTCGATACATGACTGACGAGGTTGATTTTTTCCCGCCATTTCTTTCTGCGGTAGACCAGTTGCTATCCAAGGCTATAGAACCCGGTGTGTCCTGCTATTTAACCATAGCTGGGGTGAGAAGAAGAGGATTCATACCTCCCCCAAGGCTATTAGCACGTAAGTGAATGTAATAGATTCGACTGGAATTCGAACTCGGCTCTCCAATCCCTCAATCTATTTTTCCATCTTGTATTTCAGCCAAAGTAAAATTACAAATTTAATACGACGCACATCTCGCGTTGGGATTTCTTCGAATCTTTATCTGTTGGATTCGTTTTCCAAGTCGAAACGTTAGAGTAATTTTTAAATGAATTTTAAATATCCCACAGGGAATAATGGTTTCATTCCTGTCGTTCGGTACGTTTTTGTTCTTTAGCAAGACTTCTCGATCTAATCTGATTGAAATTAAATTCATTGTCAAGAAAAAAAAAAGAAACAAGAATGTTAACTCAAAAACGCTTTCTCACTAAAATAAAGTTTATAATAAAAATAATGATGAATTAATTAAACACATTTATAAATTACTACAGGAGGTGGAGTAATGGATAACGTCGCGGAATCGGAGAGCTGAGTTCGAATTCCAGTCGAATCCATTACATTGGGAACCCTTTTCTTCTCTCACCAGCTATGGGTAAACAGACCAGTTTCTGTAGCCTTGGCAACTGGTTTACCGCACAAAGAAATGGCAACCTACTGCGGGAAAAAATCTGCTTTGTCATGTATCACGCATGGCACATAACTGACTGAGACTATCTCCGCCTGCGGCAGATTTATTTAAGAATTTCAGTTATTATACGTTTTTTACTGGTCTACAGAGACTAGCATATAGCCCAGGCTGCTGGTGGATGGGAGTTTTTATAGTCATCATCTCTAAATATATTGCCAGCCAAGTCTGAAGAGCTTGTATCTGTCCATTAATATACAATTGGTTTTGTATTCATCTTGTATTTATTTGGTTTCTTTTTATAGTTTTACGTGTGAGGTAGCCAATGCAGTTCATGAGTTAATGAGAAATCGGAGAGCCGAGTTCGAATTCCAATCGAATTCATTACATTCAGTTACGCGCTAATACCCTTGGGAAAAATATGAATTCCCTTCTTCTCCCCCAGCTATAGCAATACAAAGCGAGTGGCAACTGGACTATCGCACAAAGAAATGGCAACCTACTGCGGGAAAAAAAATCTTCATCGTCAGTAATGTATCGCGAATGGCACATATCTGATATGATTTTGCGAAAGGACGGTATGTTTCTGTAAAGGACTTGTTTACGTAAAGGGCTTATGGGAGCTGATATGGGATGTTCATATTGAAGATATTGTTTTATCTGAATGTGTTTATCAACGTTCTTGTTATATAAACATCGGAAATAAGACAGGTGCAAGTGGAGATGTGAAAAAAATCCTGAAGATGAAGATGCATTTGTGACCAGAAGGAATTCGGGAAAGGCAGCTAGGGAGAAAGAAAGAGGTAACGAATCAAAAGGAACAAAAAAGAACAAAAAAAAAAAAAAAAAAACAGGAAGTTGTAGAGAGCCATGATCGCCCCAAAGGACACGGTGCATAAAAGAAGAAGAATGCAAATATTTACGATTTACGATTGTCGGAGTTTCGAACTTAAAAAAACATTAATTGATCACTGTTTGATATTTTTATAATTGTTATCTATCGAATGCATACACCATTACAGATAACGCCGACAGTTCGTTGAAACACCGGTTGCCATATGATCACCGAAATTAAGCAACATCGAGCCTGGCCAGTACCTAGATGGGTGACCACTTGGCTGATGTAATCGATAATTCTTCGGAATTGTTAATAGGACAGCCAGTTTTCAATTCCCGTTAGGTTCAGTTACGCGCAAATACGCTTGTGAAAGGTATTAAGTCTACTTTTTTCCCCACAGCTATGGGTTAAGTAGTAAAACTTGTATCACTAAACCATTATTAAATAAGAAAAAAAATCTTGCAATCTAAAAATATTTTCTGGTTTTGAATGACCTGCAAACGGTTGATAAACTGTAAAAAACATATAAAACAATCAAGTCTTCAACATATGATTATCTCAGTATAAAACACTTCTAATATCTCGGTTTGGTTTGGTCTGTTTTAAAGCAAATCAACCTCAATGGGTTATTTAATGCCGACAAGATTTTTATTGCTGGTAGTATTTTTTTCAAAAATGTATTGTTGGGAATATTTTTCGCTAAAAGTATTACTGGTAATATTATCAGTAATACTTCGAAAATTTATTGCTGGTAATTTTTTTTTTTACAAAAATGTATTCCTGGTATTAAAAACTATTTTTACACTTTTGACCCCAGTTTAGAGTTTGGCTATTTGCCCATAGCTGGGACCCTAACAGGTGCTACCACCCTGAGTCAGGGTGGACCTGGGAACACCAGCAATTAAGAAGTGGTTCCATGCTCTTCAAAACTTCCTGATTAGAGGCCTTGCTGTTGGACGTAGTTTATCGTCTTACCCAGGACGCGGATGTAGTTTATCGTCATCCCCAGGACGCAAATATCTTGGTGTATGGATCAGTTGTAATAAACTTAGTATAAGAGAAAAGAAAACTGAACATAGAATGGGCTGAGGCAGAGGTAGTTTTGCCCAATACCGCAAGTTGGTACAAAATCAAAAAAATCAGCTTAAAGACCTGAACCATGTTGTTTAAGTAGCCTCGTCAGATTAATCATTTAATATGGATGCCATGCATGCTGACTCACCTGTTCAGAAATGTTTAAACTGTCGACTGTATAGAACAGCTTTCTTAGATAAATAATTAAAAATTACTTATACCGAATGAAGTATGAAAGTCTTAGTGAAGAACATCTTTATCGAACCTTGGGAACTGGCGCTACAGAATCACAGGCAAAGAACTTAACCAAATAATAGAAATCACATCACTTAAAAAAAATTCCAACAGCAGCAACAACGAAAATGAATAGCATCGTATGAGAAGAGAAAAGAATTACTTAATCAAAATGTTACCGTTTCACACTATTTCAGACAAACGGTTAGGAAGGAAACCCCCGATTAGTACTGGAAATAGCGATAAAAGTGGACAAGAGAAACTAAATTATTTTTTTGAAAGATTGTTTAAAAAATTGTTTCAAATTTCAGTCGATAATAGCGCTGGCTGATCGGTCAATGAATATCGAACGTTTCCAGATAAAGAAAGAGTTAATATTATTTTAGCATTATCTGTCCGGATAATATATGTATATAAAAAAAAAAGTGTTTATGCTTTGCATATACAGAAATATGTGTGTATTCTGAACTGATATATTTTACTACTTGAAGAAGAAGTAAAAAAGCCTATGGCAAATTTTCGAGGAATGTATCTCGCTAGTAATGGCGTCGTGTCAGGAAGTGTCAGTGTCAGAATCCAAGTGTGACAAATGCCTTGTTGATGACGACAGAGACATTGTAGAGTTTATGTGCTTAGCATTATTAACAGCCACTCGCCAAACTATTAGCACTAATCGTCTAAATAAGGATGTGTGAAAGCTACTTGGGAATAAGCCAGCAATAACGCGACAATATATACGAGGTCTGTTTGAAAAGCTACCAGCCTTTTATTGTTAATGTAAGAAAAAAATGTAACGTACACAGCGTAACGGCTCCTTAGGTCTCTTTCAAAGTACTTCACTTGAGGCTTAACACACTTATATCAGCATCACTTCCACGTTTGTTTTTTTTCCCCCAAAAAGATTGGCCAATTCCTCTTCTGGTTACACCATCAGCTGCTTCGTCACATTCTCCTTAATCTCGTCCACAGTTTGAAAGCTCTTTCCTTTCAACAAGAAATTTGGGAGAAAGATGGGAATCTTGCGGGGCTACTTACTGACTGTAAGGGGAAGGTTAGCGGATGTTATACAAAAACCCTACATCAGATTTTTTATTTGAAGAATTCTCTAAAGAATTTTTTTTCTACATCTTGAAATTACTGGAACAGCTGGCCGGTCAAAGAGCGTTGCTTGGAGTAAAACAAGGGATAAAGGGGAAAGGTCTTCAGAATATGCAACATGTAGAAGATCTCAGCTGCATGAAACATTGCTGTGTCATATTTGTAATATGAACACAGGTGTTATAGAGTAAAATCACGGGGTGTATACTTTATAAAGTGTCATTGAGGTAAGCCAATTGCTCATTCTAGCTTCAAGATGTTCGCAATAAAGAATTTATTTCTTCCAGTATATTCTCTTCAGATGAAGCTATGCACAAATATTTTCAGTTTGGATTCTAGCAATGCATGCATCTTTTATAGATAATGAATATATCGGAGTTGAGATTGACGGAATAAAACTTAGAATCATACTTTTTTATGTTTATACCTTCTTTTTATAGATACAAATATTTAAGTAAATTCTCTGTTTATAATAAACGTTATTAAACAACAGTTACCGGCTTGAATGTCCGAGAAATTTTCATAGAAAATATTCGTCCTCCAAAACCGAGCATTTACTTAAATATTTGTATCTATAAAAAGAATCTTAAAACATAAAAAAGTTTTAAAACAATTGTCGGACTTTGTCCATTTCATAATGTGTGACGTCATTTGTTTACATTTGATACGTCATGAGCAGATATGAATGTACGTGAGAGAATCATGGAAGATTCAAGTTTAAATACAGTAAATTCGACCTTGCTAACCGATCGATCCTCTGTGGCCAAATCGGTAAAGGCACGTCAAGCTACATGACGGTTCCGTAGAGGATACAGGTTCGAATGCTGTCGGAGGACGAATATTTTCTGTGAAAATTTCTCGGACATTCAAGCCGGTAAATGTTGTTTAATACTGTTTATTATAAACAGAGCATTTACTTAAATATTTGTATCTATAAAAAGTATGTATAAACATAAAAATGTCTTAAAATAATTGTCGGAATTTGTCCATTTCATAATGTGTGACGTCATTTGTTTACATTTGATACGTCATGAGCAGATATGAATGTACGTGAGAGAATCATGGAAGAATGAAGTTTAAAAGCAGTAAATTCGACCTTGCTAACCGATCGATCCTCTGTGGCTCAATAGGTAAAAGCACATCAGGCTATATGACAGTTCCGTATAGGATAGAGGTTCGAATCCTGTCGGAGGACGAATATTTTCTATGAAAATTTCTCGGACATTCAGGCCGGTAAATGTTATTTAATACTGTTTATTATAAACAGATCATTTACTTAAATATTTGTATCTATATATATATATATAGTTGAGTAAAGAAAAATATGTATAGTTGAGTAATGAAAATCTTTGTAATCCATATGAGTATGAAATCCAGAGAGCTCAATGTTAAATTAGAGTGAATAATTTAATTTAAAGAAAATCTGACAGCTTTAAGGTTCCATAAGGTTATAATTTATTTTCTCAGGGGTTTTGTTGTTCCCTGGATCATCAGAAGTCACTTCTATGGATGAAAAAATTGAATTTAAATTTCCAATTTTGGGGGGTAGTATTCAGCCGATGTAAGATGATATAGAGAGGGGTGAGAGATAGTGTAATAGACATTGTTGAAATTAGAGCGGGAGGGGAAAGATAGTAATTAATAGAATCAAATTTATATAAATTATAAAAACACATACTTTATATATATATATATATATATATATATATATATATAGTGTGCGTGTTTGTATAGTGTATATAAATTTTAGTTTATGAATTTAAGCGCAGTACTTGATTGGCGGCAAGGTCTCATCATTTTACAGTTGAAATGGCTAAAAGTAGCCGTAAGATCTATGCTAACAGTTTTTTTCTCCAGCACTTCTCACTTGTGAAACTTTTTTTCGTCTTCTTGTCTTCCACCGAACAAAAATTTAAATGTAATGTCAATTGTTACCTTCTGTTTTCTTAATTCCTGTTTTTTTTATTGACCTCTCACCTTAATAATGATTTTACTCATTTTCTCTCACAACCCTCCCTTGCGTCTTAGTGGCTTTATTGCCTTTCTTGGAGTGAAATGGTTAAAAAATTGTTGTATTTAAGTAGCAAAACTTCTTTTTAACAGATTTTGTTAAACAATGCCGACAAGGTCTGCCTTTCCCGTTTTTTTACTAAGTTTTTCAACTTCCGGTTGGTAAGGTACCCAAAGTTCTTTTCTTTTTACTTTCGACTGCCGCTACAGTCATTATTAAGAATTGCATGTTTAGTTTGTTTATGAAAATGTGTCTCGCTTATTCCGGTGTTCTTTCGTTTTCTGAAAGCAATTTCAAGTTACTTAAACGTGACATCATTTATATCGTTCCATCTGATTTTTTTCAATCAAATGTAGACTCATTGTGCGTCATCGAAGCGTCCAAATAGAGAAACACAGAGTGGGGAAGAGAAAAAGAAGGAAATGCGGACACGAAAAGGTAAAAGAGACAGAAAGAAGGGCAAACAGCAGTGAGAGTAAGAGAGAGAGAGTGAGAGAGAGAGAGAGAGGGAGAGAGAGAGAGAGAGGGAGAGAGAGAAAGAGGTAGGGAGCATTTGGTATTGGAAGAGTGAGAGTGAGACGACTGGACAGTAGACAAAAGAATAGCATGAAGAGTGCGAGATAGGGAGAGAGTGAGTGAGAGAAACAGAGAGAGAGAGAGAGAGAGAGAGAGAGAGAGAGAGAGAGAGGGGGGTATAAGACGACGATATATGAAGAGTAAAAAGAACGGCATAGTCAAGTAGGCGGTAGATAAAAGATAAAAAACAGACGAAGAGAAAGAGAGAAGAGAACAGAGAGAGAGAGAGAGAGAGAGAGAGAGAGAGAGAGAGAGAGAGAGAGAGAGAAAGGAGTGGATTGAAAGTGGGAGAGGGGGGTAAATACTGCA
The DNA here is from genome assembly GCA_903632075.3 of Acanthosepion pharaonis. Taxonomy (NCBI): domain Eukaryota; kingdom Metazoa; phylum Mollusca; class Cephalopoda; order Sepiida; family Sepiidae; genus Acanthosepion; species Acanthosepion pharaonis. The sequence continues at coordinate 3,775,597 of CAHIKZ030004724.1, read as the reverse complement.
AGACAGAAGGAGTGAGAAGAAGGCAAATAGCAGAGACTAAAGAGATAAAGTCAAATCAGAAAGAGAGGGGTAGTGTGAAAGTTGGGAGGGAGAAGCAGATAGTGACAGACAAAAGGAGAGAGGGGGATAGAGAGATAGGGCTCAACAACAGAGGAAGATAAAGGATGTATTGAAATTACAGTGAAAGAAAGAAAGAAAGAATAAAAGAACGAGAGAGAGAAAGAGGTGGATAGCTGTAAAAAGAGAAGGAGATTCTGTATAAGAGGAAACTGTGGATATTAGAGAGAGAGGAAGAGACAAAGAAAGAAAGGGGGGGACGGACAATAGGAAAACGCCCGAGAAAGAGAGAGAAAGAGAGAGAGAGAGAGAGAGAGAGTAGGACGGACGTCCAGGATATAAGACTGATAAATGAAGAGAAAGGGGTAGAGGATAACAGGGAAAAACACGAAGAGAGTTTGAGTAAGAGACAAGGACATATAGTGGAATACAGAAAAATAAAAGAGAGAGAGAGAGAGAGAGAGAGAGAGAGAGAGAGAGAGACAGACAGACAGACAGACAGACAGAGTGGAAGAGAAAGAAGAGGATAGGAAACATAAGAGAGAACTGAAGAGTTTTTAAATCGTTCAGATTTTTTTAAATAGTCAGATTCATGGCGTGGCACAGGGCCGAATGTATGGGGATTTTTGGGTGTGGCACAAGGCCGAAAGTATGGGGATTCACGGAATTATGTATCGTCGCTCCAGGACAAAATTGCAAAATAAACGATGTCAAGTGTTAGCATTGTCATCGCTCAAGAACTCAAGTAGTTTTAAAGAATTTGTTTGACAACTCGAACATAATGGTATTTTTTACTATTTTACATAATTTTTTTTTGTCGACAACGACACCATATTAAAACATTTTAAAACAACAAAATTAAATGCTGTTTGGTATGTCAACGACTTGGAACAGCTGGCGAGATATTTCACAAGCAAATTCTTTGTCTTCTTGCTCTGTCAGTTTATCGAATTCTTGTTCAAGATTTTTAGAGACGATAATGAAGCAAGTGAAATCAATAATCGCCTCGTGACGCTTAACGAAAAACATCACAAGAAAATCTTTGTTTTCGGTTTTCTTACTCTGTTAATTTATCAGAATTTATGTTCAAGACAATTTGGCTGGTTGGTTGGCTGATTCGTTTTTACGGATCATCAACCATTTTCTGGTTATTTAAAGCCAGAAAATATATTTAGATTGCAAAAAGTTTTTGGAGAAAATAATGATTCACTGATACAAGTCCTACTAATTAACACATAACTAGGGGAAGAATAAGTGGATTCATGCCTTTCCCAAGGATACTTGCGTGTAAATGAATATAACGTGCCCAGCTGGAATTGGAACACGGTTTCGTTATATTCGCTTACGTGCAAGTATCCTTGGGAAAGACATAAATCCACTTATTCTCTTCCTTGCTATTGGTTGAATAGTAGTGCACACTGGGTCATATAGCCTTGGTTGGCAAAGAAACAGCAGCCTTATGCAGGAGATATTCTGCCGAGTCAGTCAAGAATCAAAAGAAACATGATCGCCCAAGGGTGTATCACTTGTGGCACTTAACTGATTGAAGGTGCAGTAAAATTAATGACTGTCCTGGAAAGTTTAACGAAAATATCCCAAGAAAATTCTTTGTTTGGAGTTTTCTTGCTCTATCGGTTTATTTGATACTTGTTCAAGACAATTTGGAGATGGTAATGAAAGTGAACCCAATAGTTGTCCCCTCCCCAGGACGTTTAACGAAAAATATCACAAGAAAATTCTTTGTTTGTGGTGTTCGTATTCTGTCATTGAGTTGGATAATTGCTAAACCAATTTGATTTGTTTTTATTTTACTGCTTATCAACCCTTTGTGGATGATTTAAAGTTGAAACATATTTCAGTCAGTTATGTGTCATGCGAGATACACGCTTAGACGATCATGTATCTTTCGATTTGAGAGATATCTCGCCAGCTGTTCCAAGTGGTTGACATACCAACGAGGCAGATTTTTTTCTCCGGTAAACCAGTTGCCATCCAAGGCTATAGAACCTGGTCGTTCCTGCTATTTACCCAGGACCGACCGGATTCATGCCTTTCTCAAAGATATTAGCACGCAAATGAATGTAATGGATTCGGCTGGAATTCTCCGATTTCCCATTCCGAGCCGCCATCCATTACTCCACCGTGCCTCCTCGCATTTAGGATCGTAAAAATAATTCTATTTTTTGGCGGGTGAATATTAAATTAACAATTTTTTAAAGAATTGATATGTCCGGGAAAGGGATATATTTGTTCGAAGTAGCAAAGTGGTTGTTGACTACTGTAACCGGGTAGGACAATCTAGCAGGTAACCATAATGGACTGGTCCTCGTCGTAGTGGTAGGCAATAGGCGAACACTATAGGCGTCCCTATACCTCCACATCAGTCTGTATTTATGGCTGACACCAGCCAATCATATTACTGTGAGGGGGAACCCAGGTGAATGCATATTCATTACATCAAGAATAAAAATGATTTTTTCAGATATTTATCCCTTAGAAATGGTATGAACAAATCTCTTCTCCCCGTTCCATCAGCTATGGGTTAAATAAACAGTCCTCTCTAGCCGTGGTTGGAAAGCAATCTAGAAGATGAAGAATTGGGAATACATAACTCTATGTAGACTCAACTTTTGCAGACATGGATTCTCGCGTCGTGAGCCAAGGTATGAGTGAGTATTTCATCGACACATCATCGATGAATCCTTTCGTGAGAGTAGAAGATTCCTCTAGTGTCATAGAATGACCTGCACCTGAAATTTATTGAAGTGAGAAAGAATTGTGCATTCCCAGTCCCACTCTCTTGTCCCTGTCCGCCATCTGCTTTCTGGTGCAAAGGCTGCTACGAGATAAGCGACGTGCAAGGATGCAGGTTATATTTCGGTGGGACCTTCTCCTAGATAGGCTACCTTACACGGCTCCAGAGCCCCTATCTACCCATCAAGTTTTGCCTCCAGGCCGGTTTGAAATTCAGAGTTTTCCTTCTCCTAGACAAGTTACCACCTAAGGCTATAGAACCCAGTCTGACCTGGTATTTACTCATAGCTGGGGGGAGAAGAATAGGATTCATATCTTTCCGAAAGGTATTAGCAGTGTAAGCCATAGAAAACATTATGGGATTCCAGTTGTACAAGAGTCAAAGCAGAACAAAAGGGGAGTATTATTTATGCATCTAGACCAATAATTTCCAACGTGGGGCGCATGATCTACCGGTAGGGCATGGTAATATTTTGGTGGGGCATGCGTTGGATGTGCAACCTTCAGCTTACTATACCAAGAGAATAAGGGGTCAATTCGAGAATGCGTCCCAAAATCGGTTGGGAATCACTGATCTGTACAATGATGCATAATCCAAACTTTTCACATCTGCCACCGACCCAGTTTCTTCAAATTTACGAACAATTGTTCCAATTGCACTCTCGGTTGGTCGATTATATTGACCAAAATAGAAAAGAAAAAAATCATTAGACACTTAAACTTAATTCACATTTAAAACTCGGTCCAGTTTATTGGAACAGCCCTTATTATCGTAGCCGATTTTTACAAAGAGCAAAATCACAATTGGTTCAGTATTTTCGAACAGTTCCTTCAGAATCTCACTAAAACGGAGGAAGCAGCGTGGAACAACATTGTCGTAGTGGTTCGGGCCTTCGGGAATCACAAGGCTGAAAACTATGTGGACCTTGTTGAGACCCTTGTGAAGAACTCTGACAAAATGATCTGCTGGATGTCCCTCAAAGGGCATTTCCTTGGTGCTAACCTTTATACATTCAAGGTTCCCAGATTTGTTTGGTTTTGGTTTGGCTTCTTTTACGGTATATCAACCTAAGTGGATTATTTAATGCCAACAAGATTTTTGATTTGCTTTGGTTTGTTTTACGGCATATCAAACTCAATGGGTTATTTAGTGCCAACAAGATTTTTCGTTTGGTTTGGTTTGTTTTGTTTTATGGCATATCATCCTCAATGGCTTATTTAATGCCGACAATATTTTTATTGCTGGTAATATTTTTTCAAAAAATTATTGCTGGTATTGTTTTTTTCTTCAAAAATATATTGCTAGTAATAATGTATTGCTGGTAATAATTATTTACAAAAATGTATTGCTGGTAATATTTTTTCTCAATAATCTATTGCTGGTAATATTTTTCATCAAAAATGTATTAATGGTAATATTTATTTTCTTCAAAAATGGATAGCTGGTAATAATTTTACTTAAAAATTTTATTGTTGATATTAAAACCTATTTTTATACTTTCATAGTATTTTGAACCCAGTTTGTTGGGTTAACTATTTGCCCACATTTGGGACCCTATCAGATGCTACCACCTCGGGTCAGGATGGACCTGGGGATATCAAAACCTCCTGATTAGAGGCCTTGCTGTTGGACGTAGTTAATCGTCATATCCAGGACGGGAATTAGTTTGAACTTAGACCAACCGGATCTATTTAATTTAATAAAGTGTATATGCAATTTTACTATTTTTTAAAGTTAAAAATATTTTTCAGATTTGTAGCGACAAAGACAATTCTTACATTTCTCAGCAGGAAGAAAGAAATAAAGAAAAAGAAAAAGAGAAAGACGATGAAGTGAGTAAAAAACAAGCAGATGGAGGAGAGACAGTGAGAAAATAGATATATATATAGAGAGAGAAAAGGAAAATTGCATCAAAATAGAAAAGAAAGAAATAATACTGATGTTGAGAGAGAAAGAAAGATGAGAAAGAACGAAAGCGAAATACTTTAAAGAAAAGAGCAAAGGAAAAGAAATCGTGGAGAAAAAAAAAGAAAGATGAAAGTAAACAAATCAAGAAAGAAAGCAAAGGAAGGAGAGAAAGAAAAATAAACAAAGAAAATAAAAGAATGGATGAAAAGAAATAAAAGATAAAAACAAATAACAAAAAATGAAATGATGGAAGGAAAGAAAAGAAGGAATAAAAAGAAAAGAAAGAAGAGATATTAAAGGGATTAAAAACAGAAAGAACGTAAAGAAAAGAAGTAAAAATAAAAGATAGGAAAGGAAGAAAGAAGGAAAAATAAAAGAAAGGAAAAATAGAAAAGCAAAGAAAAGAACGTTGAAAAAGAAAGAAAAGAAAAGAAATAAGAAAAAAGAAAACGAAATAAAAGAAAGAAAAGAAAGAAAGAAAAAAGAGAGAAAAGAAAGAAAGAAAAAAGAAAGAAAAGAAATAAGAAAAAAGAAAACGAAATAACAGAAAGAAAAGAAAGAAAGAAAAAAGAAAGAAAAGAAAGAAAGAAAAAAGAAAGAAAAGAAAAGAAATAAGAAAAAAGAAAACGAAATAACAGAAAGAAAAGAAAGAAAGAAAAAAGAAAGAAAAGAAAGAAAGAAAAAAGAAAAGAAAGAAAGATAAAAGAAAGAAAAGAAAAGAAATAAGAAAAAAGAAAACGAAATAACAGAAAGAAAAGAAAGAAAGAAAAAAGAAAGAAAAGAAATAACAGAAAGAAAAGAAAGAAAGAAAAAAGAGAAGAAAGAAAGAAAAAGAAAGAAAAGAAATAAGAAAAAGAAAACGAAATAACAGAAAGAAAAGAAAGAAAGAAAAAAGAAAGAAAAGAAATAACAGAAAGAAAAGAAAGAAAGAAAAAAGAAAGAAAAGAAAGAAAGAAAAAAGAAAGAAAAGAAATAACAGAAAGAAAAGAAAGAAAGAAAAAAGAAAGAAAAGAAAGAAAGAAAAAAGAAAGAAAAGAAAGAAAGAAAAAAAGAAAAGAGAGCAGAGAAACGAAAGAAAAGCAAAAAAATAAAAAGTAAAGAAAACAGAAAAGAAAGCTAAAAAGAAAAAAAGAAAAGAAAATTCAAGAAAATAATAGAAGTGAAAAAAAGAGAAAACAAAGAAGACAAGAAAGAAAAAGAAGAATAAAAGAAAACAGAAAAACTAAAGACCGCTCCCAGCAAAAAAAAGGAAATAGAAAGAAAAAAACAAAGAAAATGAAGTAAGATAGAAAGAAAAGAAAAATGAAAGAAAAACTAAGAAAATAATAGAAGTAAAAGAAAGAAAGAAAGAAAAGAAAGAAAGAAAGAAAAAGAAAATGAAAAGACAGCTAGAGGTCAAATCCTACTAAAAGTATAAGGTCTTGACTGATCCCCGAAATTAAGCAACGTTGTCGTTGATAACTAAAATTACAATGATTTGAAGTAAGCGTTAGTAAATACGAAAAAGAATGGGGAAAAAAGAAAAGAAAAAGTATGAAAGGAAATAAAGAAGAAAAGAAAGAAACGTAACAAACAAGGTAATAAAGAGAGAAGGAGATACAAATTAGTATAGAAAGTGAAAAGAAGTGTTGTGAAAGAGTAGGGAGGAAAATATTAAATGATAAAATAATTGTACGTTTGAGTGCTTATGTAGGTAAACATGTTTAGTTGGAGACTTCACACTCTTTCTCCTTCCTCATCTTCCTTGAACTGTGTGATAGGGACTGCAATGCATAGAATCTACGTGACTGTAGGCAACACTGAAAGAAGTAATATTGATACAAGCAACCGTTTTAATCGCTTACAGCCGATTCATCATAAAAATCCGCATTTATTTGCGCTTCGTTCCTTGCAAGTCAAGCTGATTAATTACTTTATGATGATCGCATGTGATGAGAGATTGGTACAAGTGTCAGGGTAAGGTCTGAGGGTGAGGCTAGGTGAGGCATAGACTGATATGCAGATAGATAAATAGAGATAAACTTAGATAAGGTACAAAATAATATACATAGATAGAGAATGATATATATATATATATATATATACGATAGAGAATGATATATATATATATATATATATATATATATATATATATATATATATATATGAAAAGAATGAGATAGATCGATAGATAGATAAATAGGTATGAAGAAAATAAGATAGATAAATAGATAGACAGATATGAAGAAATTGAGATAGATATAGTTGAAAAGACCAAGGTAGATAGATAGATATAAAGAGACGGAGATAGATAGATATGAAGAGACATAGGTAGATAGATAAATATATAGATAGATTGATAGATATGAAGAGACCGAGATAGATATAAAAATATAAAGAGAACGACATAGATGGTTAGATAGATAGATAGATAGATAGATAGATAGATAGATACATACATACATACATACATATATACATACATACATAAGGAGATAGATAGATAGATAGATAGATAGATAAGGCAAAGAGAAAAAAACTGGTAATAAGAAGAGGTCTAGGTCTGAAAGGAGACAAGATAGATGAAGAGAGATGAGAAGAGAGAAAAGCACAACAGAAAGAGATAAATTTTAAAGTCTTATGTGAATTAGAAAGAAGAGGAAATAATAATAAAAGTGAATGGAAAAGATAAGACATTAAAAAAGAAAAGTGGAAGAAAGATGGAAAGAATAAATTTTAAAATCCTAAAAAGAAAGGACGGGCGGGAATGAATAATATATAAGAAAAATAATAAAATGATGAACTGTTTTCGACAAGAAGTAAATAAGATAGAAAGAAATAAGTAAACGAGAGAGAGAGAGAGAGAGGGGGGGGGGAATTTGAGATCGAGAGAGAGAGAAGCAGTGAAGAAGGAGAGAGAGAGGGGTAAATTTGAGATCGAGAGAGAGAGAAGCAGTGAAGAAGGAGAGAGAGAGAGAGCAAGAGAGAGAGAGAGGGGGGGGAAATTTGAGATCGAGAGAGAAGCAGTGAAGAAGGAGAGAGAGAGAGAGAGAGGGGAAGAAAAGGTGTCAAATAAAAATGAATGGAGAAAAAAAAAGAACGAAAGTAAGAAAGCATAGCAATCATAAGAGAACAAGGAAAATTATGAAATAATAAAATATCTTTCGACCGGAACTACAAAGAGAGAGAGAAAGAGAGAGAGAGAGAGAGAGAGAAAGAGAGAGAGAGGGAGAGAGAGAGAGAGGTGAGAGAGAGTGGGTGAGAGAGAGAAAGAGAGAGAGAGTGGGTGAGAGAGAGTGGGTGAGAGAGAGACTTAGTAAAAATCAAATTAAAGTGAAGGAAAATCTAGTGGAGAAAGAAAGAACGAAGAGAGAGACGTGACAAAAGAACGAACGAACAAAAGAAAGAACAAAAAATGGAGGAAAGAAAGTAAAAGGAAAGAAAAATGAACGAAAGGAAGAAAAATGAAAGAAAGAACGAAAAAGAATAGAAAAATGAAAGAATGAACGAACGAAAGTAAAAACAATGGAAAGTGAAAGGAAATAAGAACAGAAAATAGAACGAAAAATGAAAGAAAAAAGACAAAAGAAATAAAAAACAGGAAGGAAAGAAATAACGAACGAACGGAAAATGAATAAAAGAAAGAAATAATTATTCGCGAAAAACTAAAGAAATAGCATAAACGTACGGAAAGAAGAAAGAAAGCGAGAATCGAAAGAGAGAATGAGTGAAAGACAGAAAAGAGAGAATGAATGAAACATAGAAATGAGAGAATGAATGAATGTAGAAAAGAGAGAATAACTGAACGACAGAAAAGAGAGAATGGATGAAGGTTAGAAAAGAGAGAATGAATGAAATGTAGAAAAGAGAGAATGAATGGACGACAGAAAAGAGAGAAAGAATGAAAGGCAGAATAGAGAGTATAAATGAAAAATAGAAAAAGAGACTGAATGAAAGTATAAAAGAGAGAATGAGTGACAGGAAGAAAAGAGAGAATAAATGAGAGCAGAAAAGCGAGAAAGAATGAAAGGCAGAAAAGAGAGAATGAATAAAAGACAGAAAAGAGAGAAGGAATGAAGGTTAGAAAAGAGAGAATAAATGAAAGACAGAAAAGAGAGAATGAATGAAGGTTAGAAAAGAGAGAATAAATGAAAGACAGAAAAGAGAGAATGAATGAAGGTTAGAAAAGAGAGAATAAATGAAAGACAGAAAAGAGAGAATGAATGAAGGTTAGAAAAGAGAGAATAAATGAAAGACAGAAAAGCGAGAAAGAATGAAAGGCAGAAAAGAGAGAATGAATAAAAGACAGAAAAGAGAGAAGGAATGAAAGAAAAAGGAAAGGAAAAAGAACATCCTGTTAGATAAAAAGGGAAGAGTAAAAAGAAATAGAGAGTAAAGAAAACATGGACGATAAAGAAAAAAAGAAAAAAGATATGCGAAAGTAAGCATAGAAGATGAAAAAATACACGCGCATGCGCAAACACATACATGACGGTGGTGGAAAGAAAAATATTGAAAACAAGAGAAGGAAGAAATGGAGTGTGATAAGAGAATCTATTGCGGAAGGCGCTTTTTCTCTTTCTTCTCTCCAGAAGCTGCACACATCTGTCGGGCCAAATCTTGCGTGAAGCCTCTTTCGACGACTGATTAAATGAAAGATGAGCGAGACACGCCAGGTGTAACTCGAAGCGACAAGGTGCGCAATGGGATATGAAAAGAAATCAGTAATGGCGGCACGTTACGCGCAGGTCGCTGCCCAAAAGACGAAAAGGGGAGGTAACTGGCAGTTGCTCCAATTAAAAAAGCAAAAAAAGAAAAAAAAAAAAAAGAAAGAAAAAAAGAGCCCTACTCATTCTTGGAACTAACGACCGACACAAGCGTGTTTATTTTATTTATTTCTTGTACGACGATTAAAAAAATCATATTTGTTTTATTTGCTTCTGGGCGAGAAACAACACCTTCAAATAAATAAGATTAAAATAAATCAGCAATAAAAAAAAACAAGTAAAGATAAATAAGGAATAAAAAAATGAAGTAATAAATTTATAATCATTGAAGATAGTTGCGAAACAAAAAGTGGGAGATGGAAATATATAAAAAAAGGAATAACGTTGAAGAAGGAAGGGAAAGAAGAAGAAGAAGAAGAAGAAGAAGAAGAAGAAAAAGAAGGGAGGAGAGCAAGAAGAAGAAGATGGAAGGAGGAAAGAAGAAGAAGAAGGAGAAGAAGAAGAAGAAGAAGAAAGGAGGAGAGCAAAGAAAAAAAAAGATGGAAGGAGGAAAGAAGAAGGAGAGCAAGAAGAAGAAGAAGAAAGGAGGAGAGCAAGAAGAAGAAGATGGAAGGAGGAAAGAAGAAGAAGAAGGAGAAGAAGAAGAAGAAGAAGAAAGGAGGAGAGCAAGAAAAAGATGGAAGGAGGAAAGAAGAAGGAGAGCAAGAAGAAGAAGAAGAAAGGAGGAGAGCAAGAAGAAGAAGATGGAAGGAGGAAAGAAGAAGAAGAAGGAGAAGAAGAAGAAGAAGAAAAGGAGGAGAGCAAGAAAAAGATGGAAGGAGGAAAAGAAGAAGGAGAGCAAGAAGAAGAAGAAGAAAGGAGGAGAGCAAGAAGAAGAAGATGGAAGGAGGAAAAAGAAGAAGAAGGAGAAGAAGAAGAAGAAGAAGAAGAAAGGAGGAGAGCAAGAAAAAAGATGGAAGGAGGAAAGAAGAAGGAGCAAGAAGAAGAAGAAGAAAGGAGGAGAGCAAGAAGAAGAAGATGGAAGGAGGAAAGAAGAAGAAGAAGGAGAAGAAGAAGAAGAAGAAGAAGAAAGGAGGAGAGCAAAGAAAAGATGGAAGGAGGAAAGAAGAAGGAGAGCAAGAAGAAGAAGAAGAAAGGAGGGGAGAGCAAGAAGAAGAAGATGAAGGAGGAAAGAAGAAGAAGAAGGAGAAGAAGAAGAAGAAGAAGAAAGGAGGAGAGCAAGAAAAAGATGGAAGGAGGAAAGAAGAAGGAGAGCAAGAAGAAGAAGAAGAAAGGAGGAGAGCAAGAAGAAGAAGATGGAAGGAGGAAAGAAGAAGAAGAAGAAGAAAAAGAAGAAGAAGAAGAAGAAAGGAGGAGAGCAAGAAGAAGATGGAAGGAGGAAAGTAGAAGAAGAAGATGGAAGGAGGAAAGAAGAAGAAGAAGAAGGAGAAGAAGAAGAAGAAGAAGAAGAAGAAGAAGAAAGGAGGAGAGCAAGAAGAAGATGGAAGGAGAGCAAGAAAAAGAAGAAAGAAGGAGAGCAAGAAGAAGAAGATGGAAGGAGGAAAGAAGAAGAAGAAGAAGAACAACAACAACAAAAAAGTGGGAGAACAAGAAGAAGAAGATGAAAGGAGAAGAGAAAAAGAAAAAGAAGTAGATGGCGAAGACACAGAAGAAGAAGAAGAAGAAGAAGAAGAAGAAGAAGAAGAAGAAATTAAATGAAGACGAGAACATAAGAGGCAAGGAAATAATAAATAAAGAAAATATATCAAGAGAAAAAAATGAAAGAATCAACGGAGGTGTCAGAGAGTAAACAGAAAAAAACAGACGAAAGAAAAAGAAAAAAAACAGAGAATATAAATTAAAAAGGAAAAAGAAATACTGAAAAATAGGCATAAGGAGTGAAAAATGAATGAAAAAAGAAACAGAATAATAGAAAGAAAATGAACGAACGAAAAAAGGAGGAGTATTAAGAAAGAAAGAAAGAAAGAAAGGAAGGAAGAAAGAAAAAAGAAAGGAAGCAAGAAATAGAAAATAAAAAATAAGACATAAAGAGAAAAAACAAAGAAAGAAAAGAAATAATAAAAAAATAACTCATAAGAAATGAATTAGTGAAAAAGAATAAATACATGTTAATAAATAAAGGGTAATATATAAGTAGATGGAAAGTCATATAAGTGGAATATATATATATATATATATATATAATATTAGTGAAATGAAAGAGAAAGAAAAGTTTAATAAAAATAACGGGAAAATTTTGGAAAAGAACGAAAGTTTGCCAAGGACAAAAAAAAAAATGAATAAAAACTAAGCAAACATGAGGAATGTCTAAGAGAGAAAAAAAGGGGAAAAAAAGCCGAAATTGTTGCAACGATAAAAGAGAAAAAAAGAGACATGAAAATTGAGAACTGTGGAACATTAGAAAGAGAAGTATTTATTTTTTAGGGTTTTTCCTTTTTGGCTTGTTTCCTCTACTTCGTCCATGACTGCAGGGCTCTTCAGAGGGACGCGGGAAAAGGAGCACAGCTGGAGTGATTGCGCCATTAAAAAGATCAAGAGTTAATTGGTACGGCTACCAACCGCTGGGAGGCGCTGACACTTGTACTACTTGTGTCTTAACGAATTAGAAGTCTTGCTTACGATACCTGGCAGGAGGAGGCAGGGGATATATCAAATCGCGCGCACGCGCGTGTGTGTGTGTGTATGTGTGTGAATTGTTACAGTGGAATATTTCGGGCATTTATTCGTGTATTTATTTTATGTGCCAGTTCATTTCTATTTATTTGAATATATGTTTTAAACTCGCGCGCGCGCGCGCACACACACACACGCGCGCACATATTTCAAACAAGACCGGAAATAGAAAATTTAGGTCGGTACTATAGTGGTCACTATTAAAGCACTGACAAAAACCAGGAATTAGAATACTGAATGAAGAATGACGCAAAACAGACTTACGCCATTTCCTTAGTTTGAATAAATGGCTATCTATCTATCTATCTATCTATCTATCTATCTATCTATCTATCTATCTATCTATCTATCTATCTCAGTCTGGTTTTTCTCTCCGTCTCTCTGTCTCTCTGTATCTATCTATCTATCTATCTATCTATCTATCTATCTATCTATCTATCTATCTATCTATCTCAGTCTGGTTTTTCTCTCTGTCTCTCTGTATCTATCTATCTATCTATCCATCTATCTATCTATCTATCTATCTATCTATCTATCTATCTATCTATCTATTTTCAAGGCAGACAGGCCTCTGAATGGAGAATGACGCAAAACTTCTTACGCCCCTGAATGGAGAATGACGCAAGACTTCTTACGCCTTTTCCTTAGTTTGAATAAATGGCTATCTATCTATCTATCTATCTATCTATCTATCTATCTATCTATATATATATATGAATATAAACTGTCGGACATTGTGCCGACTGTGTTTGGAAAAATAAAACATCCCTATAACTCTAGATGCAGGCATAACAGAACCCATACATTCAGTTAAAAAGTAAAATTAAAATCTTCCTTGTTAATGTCTAAAAGAATAGCCGAAAGCTCTCGGATATGCAGAACTTTTGAACAGTTTTTACACACTTTGTGTCCAGAAAAGAAAACGCTTGTACGAACACAAGTAAACTTAAACAAAAAGCTTAATCGCAGTACCTTGTTAGTTGTCTTTAACGAAACATGTATAAAAAAGGGGTTGCTGCCTAAATACACAATTATCAAGACTACAAGACACGGCAGCTATGAAGGAAAGTAAAACTAAGACATTCAGAAAAGACTTCGTCTTACGGCAAATAAAAACAGTTAAAAATGATATCCAGCATTTAAATAACGAAATCCATAAATATAGTGAGACACTAAAAAAAAAAAATAACTTGATCGAACCCGAATATAAGGAAGCACTGAACAACCTCAACCTTAACATTAATGAATATCAACTTACAGACAGAAAAATAATTATAAAAAAAACTATGTAAACGATCCTAAGGAAATATTCTACTACCCAACAGCAGTGATATAGACCTATCTAATCATAAATTAACAGATGACTTGAAAGAATACTTAAACTTAGGGCCAAATTGTAATCAAAATTTGATCTCCTTACAAAGACCGAAAGTGAAATTGTACACCAATCACTACTCCAACTCAAGGCGCGTGGAGTCATAAGAAGTTCTTTCAGATGTAAGAGGCCTCCTTAACTCATAGGGCTTAAAAGACCGCTCTCCTCGCAAAAGCTATAATAATATCCTAACAACAAAACAAAAAATTGCCGCAAAAAAAACTAAAAAAAACAATTCCAATGTTGTCATCAAACGGGCCGACAAATCAAACAGATATGTATTTTTGGATAAAGCCGATTGCCATAAATAATTACAACACATCATCGATGATCGATCTACATTCACCAAATTAAACGGAAACCCCATGGAGACCTTAAAAAGACCCGTCAACAAACTGATAATATCGAATAACGCCGATGTTGTTTCCCTGAAAATCAAAAAAAAATATCGGCGACTACCAATCAGGATACGGAAATATAAAAATACACAAAACCAGATACCCACTCAGATCAATCATTTCCCAGATCCCAATCCCTATCAAAATTCCTTAATGACATCATTACCCCATACTTACCAACCAATTACAGCATCAGACAACCCACGAATTCCTTCAAATTCTAAAAAGTATAAAACAAACCCAAGGTATTTTAGCGTCTATCGACGTTGAACATTTCTTTACAAACGTCCCCGTTGATCAAACTATTGACATAATACTTAACTCTGTGTACATAGATAATTCCAAACCACCTCCATTCATCAAACCAAATATCCTCAAAAAATTGTTACATACATGCACAAAGTCCACTTCTACGACCATAATAGCAACACCTACACCCAAACTAAGCTCCGTCTATGGTTCTTCAATTACTACATGTCCCACGTAAAAAACATGATATTTAAACGAGTTACTAAACCCAAAATATATGTCCGCTACATAGACGACATTTTTATTTTAGCGAAAAACAAAGAAATAGATAATATTAAAACCACATTTGAAAATCTTTGTCCTTAACTTTAACTACGAACTGAGTAACAACACTTTCACCATCTCATTATATAAAACACCCACTATGGAAAACTCTTGCTACCTTAATTTTAAGAGTGAATGCCCACTTAGATATAAAATAGCAGTTATAAAGAGAGCACACGAGAATTCGTCCTCTCGATAGATGAAAATAAATAAATATACCGTTCAATAAATAATCACGGCATCTAATTAAATATGGGTATCTACTAAAAATAACGTTTAATAAGAATGAAAATATGTCGAGTTAATAAATAAAAAGTCCATTCCTGATATTTCTTTTTTAACGTTAAGGTTTGAAACTGGGCAGAGATATACATTTTTAGAATCGGGAAAGGTCTGTGTTGAAAAGCATTATTCGGGTCTTGTTCGGCATGTAGGTTCTTCGTATGCAAGATTTCTGAAGCATGTCATATCTACTGACGGTTTCCGCTAGGGGTACTCACTTTCGAATCCTGTTGGAGAGCGCATATTTTTCTAATCTCGTATATATAGGTTGGTAGATGAAAGGAGAGAAATTTACTGTCTAAAAAATAAAAATAGATTCTATTCAAATACGGGTATCAGCTAAAAATAAAGATCAAATGATAAAAAAGACATCGGATTAATAATTTTCAACGCCATTCCTAATATATATATATATATATATATATATATATATATATATATCCCATTAGTCCTAAAGACTCCACTGAAGAGTATGGGGCCACAGCTTTCACCAAAACTAGGCGTAGCTGCTGTGATCCCAGAGCAAGTAACTTTTACGAGACAAAGTTGCTAGCATCAAGCTTAAATTTAGCCTGATTTTGTACATAGGTTTCTATTAAAGATCTAAAGTAACTTAATGCGCATGACTGAACATTCTCAAGTATCTTATTAAACATGATTGAACGCTTAAAGACCTTATGGTATTTTCATGTACCTTAAGGCGCATGATTGAACACTTACTCTCCTTAGGGTATACTCAAGTACTTTAATACACATAATTGAATATTTTCAGACCTTACGGTATTCTCAAGTACCTATGCGCATGACTTGAACACTTACACTCCTTACGGTATTCTCCAATACTTTAATGCGCATGACTGAACATTCAGTTCTTACGGTAACCTTAAGTAGTTTAATGCCGATGACTAAATACCGATAGTCCATACTGTATTCTCAAGAACCTTAATAAACATGGTTGAACACTTAATGACCTTACAGTATTCTCATGTACCTTAATGCGCATGACTGAACAGTTAGTCCTTACGGTGTTCTCGTGTACCTTAATGCGCATGACAGAACAGTTAGTCCCTAAGGTATTCTCGTGTACCTTAATGCGCATGACTGAACAGTTAGTCCTTACTGCATTCTCGTGTACCTTAATGCGCATGACTGAAAAGTTAGTCCTTACTGTATTCTCAAGTACCTTAATAAACATGGTGGAACCCTTAAAGACCTTACGGTATTCTCATCTACCTTAATGTGCATGACTGAACAGTTTGTCCTTACGGTATTCTCAAGTACCTTAATAAACATGGTTGAGCCCTTAAAGTGCTTACGGTATTCTCGTGTACCTTAATGCGCATGTGTGAACAGTTAGTCCTTACTGTATTCTTAAGTACCTTAATAAATATGGTTGAATCCTTAAAGACCTTACGGTATTCTCGTGTACCTTAATGCGCATGTCTAAACAGTTAGTACTTACGGTATTCTCGTGTACCTTAATGCGCATGTCTAAACAGTTAGTACTTACGGTATTCTCGTGTACCTTAATGCGCACGACTGTACGGATGTGCATCCGTAGATGATATTTTCTGTTTGTTATTCGATTACATGTCTCATGAAAATGTGCCAGTCAAAATGAAGAAAAATGTGCCCTCGTCAACCAAAATAGTTTATCTTGATATAATTAACCATTGTTTTTTTTTATTCTAAAGAAGGATGCAAGAATTACCATACATGTGTAAATGAAAACAGATTGAACACTTATACACAAAGCCAGGACATGTCAAAAGCAAAAAGGACAGGAATGGCACAAGGCCACCTACCTGACGAGCTTTTGTGAATGGATGCCGGAACGGGGTTTATGGGCGTCGTAAATGGACAAACGTTGCTAAGGGCGACATATGATAGGAGTTTGTGGAGACCTATGTTCACCCACGTCCTGAAAGTACACGGCACATAGAAGAAATAACCAAGAAGAAATCAGATACATATGTCTGGCATCGTGCATCTATCTATCTATCTATCTATCTATCTATCTATCTATCTCAGTTCATTATCTATCTATCTATCTATCTATCTATCTATCTATCTATCTATCTATCTATCTATCTATCTATCGCAGTTCATTATCTATCTATCTATCTATCTATCTATCTATCTATCTATCATCAATTTTTTATATATATTCTTCACGTTTCCTGCAATTCTTTTTTGTAAGGCATCGCGTAGCTCTTGCTAACAACCATACATTATATCTTTTTACAATTTGTGGTTAGTCCTTTTTTCTTGCTTTCCTTTACTACTCTATGTAGGAAGTCCTGAGGTTTCTTTTATGTGTTTGCCGTCAACAGTGGTGTGTTGGAAAAGAAAATGCCATCCAAAAACTCAGCAGTATAATAAGAGACATGAAAATGTTGGAATCAATGAAAAATATGCTGAAGTGTTATCCAATATCAACCCTCCTTTATTTGTAGGGAATGCTAGACAATTTTCTCACAGACGAAGAGACGACTTCAGGCAAGAGAGATGTAGTTCTACAGAGGGATACTGAGAATACCATGGACGGGACATGCGAGTACGAGGAACTTTTAAGGAAAATGGACAGAAAAAGAAATTTTATACTTGGAATAAAAAGGAAATTTCTGTGGCACATAACGAGGAAAAAAGGATTAGAAAAATTGACACTCACAGGATATATGGAAGGCAGGAAGGACAAAGAAAGACAAAGTGATTAATTTACCTAAAGAGAATTTTTAAATGGATATCGAAATATAGAATGATGTGAAATTAAAAAGACTAACATTGCTATGAGCTTAAAATGAGAGTCATGATCACCAACATCCTGGAGCCCATGGTACTAAAATGAAGAAGGTTGCATTACTGTAATATATCACCTGCCACCCCAGAATCCACAATTAGATTCCTATAGCTTCTAGATTTTCAAAAATCGGCGATGAAAGATAAATTTCGTGGACGAGATTAAAGAGAATGTTACTATGCAGCTGATGACAATCCCGAAATAGGAATTTACAGATAACTTTAGAACGTGGAAATGACCACAGGATAAATGTGCGAGTTTTCACAGGAATTATTTTGACGTGGAGTAAGATGCCATTGTCCTAGGTAAGCTACATTTTAATTAATATTAAAAAGGTTGAATGCTTTCCGAAACGAACTTGTACACAGTCTGACAGGAAATACATCACTGAAATAAAAATTCAAAGTGCTACGTGGTATAAATTTCAACTTGTCATGCCAGCCGGAAACCGGGAAAAGAATTGTTTCTTGGTGTCCGGTAGAAAAAGCAGAAAAAATTGTCACGCTTGGAATGAGAAATGCAAGTCCCTACGTAGACTTGGCTGCCATTAAGGTGATATATGTTTGGCGAGTTAATGTGGGAATTTTATGGTCGACAGATCAACAAGATCAATGAGTCAAAACAGCATCGATCAAACGGGAGGTCCGGATGGCAGCGGTGAGGTTGGAAAAATCACTGCGCTAAAACAGAACAAAAACAGTGGCTATTATACGGGCAGGCGAAAGCAAAATGGCGGGCGTTGACCGTCCATCAAAAGAAGAATAAGGAAGAGGAAAGACAAGTAATTCGTTTAGGGGGTGGTGCCAAACAAAGGTGACTGGAAATGGGCGTGGATTGGATTGGTGAGAGAAGAAAGGGTGAGTGTGGTCTTCACTTTGACCGTGTCAAGTTTTACACAGTCCGACGATTCTTGATGTTCTAATGAAGGTCAAAATCAATATTAGTGTCTGGAGAGATCAACAAGATGCCCGGAGAAGTCAGAGTTCCTCCTCCTCCTTTTGACTAAGGTTACTTTAGCCTGGTACCCGGACACAAACGTGGAGCATCCGGTGGAAAGTGAACACATTAGACGTTTTTCGGATAAATTTAACCATTGCATTACAATGGCGCTTTCAAACATCTATCTATCTATCTATCTATCTATCTATCTATCTATCTATCTCAGTCTGTTCAGATCAACCTATCTATCTATCTATCTATCTATAGAAAGTGGTTAACAAATTAGTGTGCTAAAGTTGCAAAATGACCACCTGTTTTTTAAATTGATTCCGTAGGATGTATGAAGGATTCGGTGATAAACAAGAAACGCTGAATAACTTAACAAATAAATAAATAAATACATAAATAAATAAATAAAATAACAAAAATAAATAAAGAAAAAAATAAAAAATAAACTAAAAATAAACCGCTCGATGTTGACTTCAATGTCCACTTTTTATATTTACATACATTCTACCCTGATACTGAGTACTTTTACCTACAAATATAGCATATAATATATATATATATATATATATATATATATATATATATATATATATATATAGAGTTTATGCAAACTTTGGTAATCCGTATGGGTAGACCCGAGGAAGATGATATCTAGAGAGCTCAATGTAAAATTCAGAGCAGATATGTTTGAATAAAAAACAGACCACGTTAAGATTCCATGTAATAAGCTATTTCACCATAACCCCTTTAACAGGTTTCTGGATCATCAGGCTTTACTTCCAAAAGCTGAAATGAAAAATGAAAAGAAATTCACACGTTTTTGACGGACCTCATCAAGTATACGTAAAATTAACGAAGAGAGGGAGTGAGGTGGGAGAGAGGATAAGAGTGTGTCATATGTATCATTTCAGTTTCCTATTTTTAACCCCAGTGTGTCGGCTAGATGTTGCTCAAATTTAACGCGTCTCGTCCTTAGATATAGGTGGCTAAGGGGTGAATGATAAGAACGACATTAAAGGAAGAAGTTACAACAACCCCAATCAATTACACGACAGGTTTCATTCAAATTTTTAGACTCTTAGTTACTTTAACGTGCATATTTGGGAGGTTAAGGTTTGATAAACATCTAAATATTTAAACAATCTACGAAGAAATTAATTTGAAATCAATTGTGCACTATTGAGTGATAGGCTAATTCTATAAACACCAGCCACCTGCTTTAATGCAAAGCGCTTCAATAAAATGAATTGGAGCACTCCGGCTGATTGGCATTTGTTTACATTCATAAAAACAATGCGCTATAATAAGCTGTTTCTCTCTGTCGAATGAAGATAGCTAAGTGATAGAAACTCAGACTGACACCAAATCAGTTGAGTTTCAATCCGGGCTTGAGGCATTCGGATGTCTAAACACACTGAGGAGCTGTAATACAGAGAAACAGTACTGTCAGTGAATGACATATATATATATATATATATATATATATATATATATATATGGAGGAGAGAGAGAGAGAGAGAGAGAAACTTAGGTAGGTAGTTCCTGTCGCACTAGGATTTTTTACACTGCTTTACTTAGTGTATTGAGCACTTTTCGTTTTTTTCTTATTTTACTCGATTGGTTTTTTTTTTTTTTCGACTCGAAATTACGACACTGGGCGGTTTTTTCGGCCTACTCAGCTGTTTTTAGTTTTTTTTTCCCAGTTTTCCCCAGATACCGATCTTGTTTTAATATATTTTTATTTGCAAATTGTACTATCCGGGGTTTTTAACACCAGTCGAGTATAGACATTAATATATATATATATATATATATATATATATATATATATATATATATATATATATATATATATATATATATATATATATATATATATATATATTTATTAAGTTTTACTCAGGGGCATGACAGTGGAGCATCGAATGTGAATCGAAATCGCTACATGGTCTTTGGTGCCATCACGCTACAGAAGGTGCCCAGCGGAATTCAGATAGGGCTGTTGTAGTTCGGCTGTTTTCTGACAGAACCGAATAGACAGTCTGAGATTAATGAGTGTTTCAGATGACAATGAATGGTATTCCCATATGTGATCTTATTATAATTCGGTTTGTCCCTCCCT
>CAHIKZ030004724.1:3712500-3750000 GCA_903632075.3 Acanthosepion pharaonis | reverse complement strand
TTAAACAATTTAGCCCACTTGTAGACATTTTTTGGCTGAAACATGTGGCACCATACACAGTTGACATTCTCCTATGAATTTCAACTGGTTTGCACCCTTCAGCAACGAAAAACTTGATAACTAACCGCTGTTCAATCCTGGAGCATGCTTCTTGGTCGGCCATCTTTGTTAATCGCCAAAACTCTCAAAGTTTTTTTTAATCTGCAAAAGAAATTAAATCCATGTGAAAAAGAAGTAAAAGAAAAAAAAAAGAAAAAGAAGTAAGCTTCTATCTGTATTAGAAGTCTTTATACTGAAAATATCACCTTATTTATTGAATGACCCTCATATATATATATATATATACATATAAGGATTTTGTAATGTTTGTTTGTTTATCGGCATATAAACTCCTTATGGGTCATTTAATGCCGAAATTTAATTTTCTTGGAACTTTGATGTAATGCAAATACGATATGTTATTCTGCTTTCACAACTGAATAAATGGTAGATGATACTCAGCTTTTGTACATAAACATGTTTGCGTGGACATAATTACTAGGGGCGATGATATGTGTTTCATGTTGAAAATTTGTTGAAGTTATATTTTGGAATACAGTTTGATTTCTTTAAGAAATTATTGGATATTATATGGCTTCATGTCACGAAAAGATTTCTTTCATTTTGATTGATGTATTGTTCGTAATTCTGCTGTAAATATCTATTGTTGGTATGTTTTTTATATAAAAGTGTATTGCTGGTATTTTTATAAAAATGTATTTTTTATAATTTCCTTGTGTTTTCATTTTTGTTTGGGGGGGTCATTATTTGCTCATTTTCTCATTTGGGACCTAAAAAACTCCAAAGCTTGTTTTGATATTGCAAGGCTTAAATAGACTAAGAAGTCACTGAAGGGGAAATAATAATAAGAAATAATAATAATAGATTAATAATAATAGATTTTATTCTAAGAGATTAATAATAATAATAGATTAATAATAATAGATTTTATTCTAATAGATTAATAATGATAGATTAATAATAATAGATTAATAATAATAGATTAATAATAATAGATTTTATTCTAATAGATTATTAATAATAGATTAATAATAATAGATTAATAATAATAGATTTTATTCTAATGGATTAATAATAATAGATTAATAATAATAGAGTAATAATAATAGATTTTATTCTAATAGATTATTAATAATAGATTAATAATAATAGATTAATAATAATAGATTTTATTCTAATAGATTAATAATAATAGATTAATAATAATAGAGTAATAATAATAGATTTTATTCTAATGGATTAATAATAATAGATTGATAATAATAGATTAATAATAATAGATTAATAATAATAGATTTTATTCTAAGAGATTAATAATAATAGATTTTATTCTAATGGATTAATAATGATAGATTAATAATAATAGATTTTATTCTAATAGATTAATAATAATAGATTAATAATAATAGATTAATAATAATAGATTAATAATAATAGATTTTATTCTAAGAGATTAATAATAATAGATTTTATTCTAATGGATTAATAATAATAGATTAATAATAATAGATTAATAATAATAGATTAATAATAATAGATTGATAATAATAGATTTTATTCTAATAGATTAATAATAATAGATTAATAATAATATATTGATAATAATAGATTTTATTCTAATAGATTAATAATAATCGATTAATAATAATAGAGTAATAATAATAGATTTTATTCTAATAGATTAATAATGATAGATTAATAATAATAGATTAATAATAATAGATTAATAATAATAGATTGATAATAATAGATTTTATTCTAATAGATTAATAATAATAGATTAATAATAATAGAGTAATAATAATAGATCTTATTCTAATAGATTAATAATGATAGATTAATAATAACATATTATTAATAATAGATTAAAAATAATAGATTTTATTCTAATAGATTAATAATGATAGATTAATAATAACATATTATTAATAATAGATTAAAAATAATAGATTTTATTCTAATAGATTAAAAATAATAGATTTTATTCTAATAGATTAATAATAATAGATTAATAATAATAGATTAATAATAATAGATTTTATTCTAAGAGATTAATAATAATAATAATAGATTAATAATTATAGATTTTATTCTAATAGATTAATAATAATAGAGTAATAATAATAGATTAATAATAATAGATTATTAATAATAGATTTTATTCTATTTGTATTTATAGCTTTTGTGATTTCCTATGTAAAGGAGTCAATTAACGCACATTGTTTTAAAATTAAGTTTGTGATGTGCCACCATTTAATAGGACAAAAAGGAAAAGAAAGGAAAAAGAGAAAGGAAAGAAAGGAAAAGATAGGCGAGACTTAAGCGTAGATGATAAAAGAAACCACCCACGACCGGGGACATTGACAATGTTATTTTGATAACCAGCAAATGGCGAAAAGGTGTCATTACCATTGCAGAAAAAGTGGATAAGAAGATCGACTGTGTTCTGGTGGCGAGCTTGTTTTATCGGGGATAGATAACAGCCACTTAACACTGGCTAGCAGAAAACTCGGAGACCTTGACAATGTTAATTGCATAATGAAAAAAAAATAGTAAAAATTCTGGCCGCCGGTGTCGTAGAGCTGTCTGACAGAAAGCAGGTGAATATAAAGTTTTGGATAGATAAGAAACATTTAGCTGTGTCACGGACTGCTGACCACCCACGAACTAAGGAAAACAAAAGGAAATAGGTTAAGTCTTCGTCGGGAAAGATATCGTTAGACAAGGTCTGGGTTTTGTTAGAATGAAGCGATAAGGGCGAAACAATATTATCAGAAATTGGCACCAAGAATGCAAATACGACTAGGAGGATGGAACTGTTTTTTCGAGACGACGGTCGACTGTGTTTTCGCAGCGAGCGAAAATCAGAGTTTCTCGGAGAGTAGAGTTCCCCGGAGAGTTTCCCGGAGAGTTCAGCAGAGAAGAGTGTTCAGTTGAAGCAGGCCTCGCAGCTGACTAAGATTCGCGCAACTTCCGAACTCATCTTCAATCCAAGAAAAATTTATTTTGAAGAGCGACTTAGATCCGTACCACCAAAATAAGTTTTTCGACTTTCGCCTGAAGACACACCAAGAACCAATTTCTTAAAGAACAGACAACTTAAGATGTTGGAACTCGCCTAGCAAAGAACAACGTGTCACAATCCATATAGCGGGTCGGGAGATAGACGCAGTCCTATGTATCCAGCAACCTGACATAAAGTATTGTTATCCTTTTTTCTTTGATACCTTGAACTTTTGAGTTATCATTTTATTTTCTTTTATGCATATTTGTGTGATATTACCCTCGTTTGAACTCACTTTGCATTACGGCCCTAACGACTGATTGATTTCGTCTGCCTAAGATCAATTCACAACGTGGGTAGGCAGACTGGAGATCAACGCAGTTACTTTGGTAACCAGACGTTGGAAGCGAGTTGGGAACGACGAGGCTGATATCGAATCTAACCAGATTCCCATCCGAATCACCAAAAGGTTAGAACGTCACATTTGGGTGCCGCGACCGATACCAAACCAGTTGGTCGTCACAGGACGGGACAACACGACTGATGCAACAGGCGGACGTCACGTTTGGAGCGGCGACACCCGAACGAAGCAGCGAGGAGCGAGCGAAGGCTGTGTTTAGGGACGTCACAGTGACACAGTTCTAGTAGTGGTTTAAGAATTGTTGGTTGTAGTAGTAAAGGGTTGAAATTTTCGAATTATAATAATGGGGTTTAGGCACCCCTACGATTCGAACCTAAAGTTAACCACATGTTAAGTTGAAGGATTCAGTACTGCAAGCTTCGGAAATTCCATTTACGGGTATTGTATTTTTCTACGACACGTGATCAGTAGTCAACTTCCTCCAATTGTTTGGGGTATGCCATAACAGAAATTTTCATTATAGCGTCACAATGAAGCTAGAAAAAGAACAGTTCATTTTCTTCCCCCTCTGGCCTAGCTGTTTTTCAAGTTTTTATCTCTAGCCTGGTCTACAAAAAACATTAGATCTAAGTCTCGACAAATTCCGGTTCATCTAAGCGACTTAAACATCCTATCAGCGACGCCATACCGGGGACGTTGTCAAGTTGACACATAACACTGAATCGTAACGTAGGCAATCATTGGTGATTAAAAAAACATGTTTTTAGAAGTTTATACTGAGTTCAGTAAAGACCAATTTCAGAGAAAAGATTTTGTTTCGAAATAGCAAAGAGTTCAATTATTTTAATGTCCCATTGTCAGGCGAGTTGTTCAGACTTGGTTGAAATCGAAACATTTCCCAGATAGAATCTATATCTATAATTCTCAAAATCTGTGTGTGTATGTGTGTGTGTGTGTGTGTGTGTGTGATCGGATGTTGTTTATCGATTTCCACAGTTTCCATGCGATTTTGATGAAATTTGTTTTGTTTGATAGACCAGTGCCAGTTTTGAGTCTAAATTTTTGGCGACAATGGCTCTTCACTACTTCCTGTCCATTATAACTCCTCAAAGACACATGACACAGTGGATAAAGGCATTAATTCGGAGGGAAACTGTGGAAATGCAAAAACAACTTGGTACAGTAGATAAAGGCGTTAGTTAGATCCAGTGACAGGATCCAAAGAGTGTGAGTTCAATACCCGGTTAAGGCAGTGGAGAACTTTCAGAGGGAAATTAACAGGAGATAACTGACATTCATTAGACATGGCACGTGGAACTAGAACAGTCTACCCCAGCGAGCGAACTAAAGAGTTCAGTTCGACATCCCAACCACCCGAAGAAGGCCGGAGCGTACAACGGCCGAAACGTTGTAATAAATATGGGATAAAGATGAGGACAATAGTCCGAATAATGTAAATAGTGTAAAAATAAATAGTTTAAATTATTAAAATAATATTATGTATTATTATATAGTTCCCTTTTCAGTGCCACCCACCATTTAAATTCTTACCCCTCATTTGGAGATGAGCCACATTTGCACCCAAATGTTGTTACTAATATTGATTTTCGGATGAGTTGACTTGAAACTTAAACTGCTCCAAAAGAACGGCAAAAATTCCCAGTAATGAAAGACCCGGTCAAAGACGGGTTATCCTGCTAGTTATAAATAAAATGCTATATAAGTTAATGGTGTCAGAAACGTTATTTATTCCAGTAGTAAAGGAGTTAACCATCCATTGTAAGAAGACAGAATTATAGTTGTCAGCAAAAGGGGTATCCCAAGATGCTGGTTATGAATTGGAGATGTCGAAATTAAACACGTACAGATATTTATTTATTTAAGATATGTTTCAACAGACGATGGGAAATATGATGATGAATTCCGATGGCGAATTCGAATAGCGAAAGATGCCTTCGAGAAGCTAAACAAAGCTATAACATGTAAGAAAATGTCATTAGAAACAAAATAAAGAGTGCTGAACTACTCTATGTAATATCAATCCCCCTCTTTGCCAATGAATGCTACGCAGTATCCTTGCAGATGAAGAAGAGATTTTAAGCAAAAGATATGTAGTTCTACAGAAGTATACTGAGAATATCATACAGAGTATGAACGTAACGAGTATTAGTTGATTTGTACTTTTTTACGACTTATCAACCCTTTGTGGGTTTTTAAGCCGAAAAATATTTTGAAATTGTAAGACTGAAAACTTTTTTTTGAGTGACTATTCCATTAATACTTTTTGAAAATAACAATGATTTTCCGGATACAAGTTCTACTATTTAACCCATAGCTGAGGAGGAGATAATTCATAGGTTTCACAAGGGTATTTGCACGCAATTGAATATAATGAACTCGACTAGAATTCGAACTTGACCCTGCGATTTCGCATTCTGAGAAACTATCGATTATACCAACGGAATATTCAAGCATCGAGGAAGTTTTACAGAAAACGGAAATAAATATATATTATATTTAGAATCATAAAGAGACAGGTGAAAATTCTGGACCACATAATGATGGAAGACGGCTTGGATAAACATGGCTGAGAACGACAAATGGTTGTGGAGAGCCATGATTGCTTGCATCCTGAAGGGACACGGGAAAAGACTAATGCTCTGTTTTTCTTAGCAGCTTAATATAATTTAAGTTTGATCCTCAAGCGGTTGATCGCTTAAAATGAACGTCTTGCCTGATGTAGGAGTCAGCAAGCTAGTCGCACACATTATTGTGGTGAGTTCAATCCTGTTCAACGTCATTTCCAGTTGCGGTTTTGTGCCCGACAAAGCTGAGTAAATATCAACGTATATCGATCCTTTCATCTGGCTGTACATAAATTAAGGAAGAGGCAAACACACGCGGGCATAGAAATTCGACAGTCCTGATGCCCGTGCATACACTCAGGCACGAACATTCGTATTTTGAATGGCACGTGGACTTGTGTCCATATTTGCATATTTATGCAAAAAAAAAGACTGGCAGATTTGACGGCTATTTTGGAGGCTGACAACAGAGCCATCCATCAAGCTGGCACCGTGATAGATAGTTTTTACATTCCGAGCTTGTTTGTCTGGAAATAAAACCAGACTCCAACCGCAGCGCCAAAAGATGTTAGGCTTTTGAGAATGAGTTCCTTTGATATTGTCGGTGATTTCGATTAATGAGAGCGTTTTAGAATACAAACGGTAGACATTGGCTTCACTTGGATTAAAGGGACCGCCATTTTGACGCATTTGCTTGATAGGTGATCATATTTTCGGTGACTGGATGGCGGGGGAGAGAGACACATATATATATATATATATATATATATATATATATATATATATATATATATATATATACGGAGTCAGAGAGACAGAGAACAAGAGAAAGAAAGACAGAACAAAAGAGAGAGAGAGAGAGAGTGAAAACGAGAAGGAGAATTAAAGAAAGTTAGAGAAAGAAGGAATACAAGTAAAAAATCGAAAGCTTTCAAATCAGTGAAGTCAATGAAGAAATGAAGAATGAATGACGGAAGAATGAAAGAGAAAAGGGAAAAAAGAAAAGAAACGAAAGAATGAATGAGAAATAGAGAGTGGAAAGAAAGCGAAGAGAAAATGCGTGAAACTAGACAAAAAAGAATGGAAGGAGTGTTATATATTTGATAAATGTTACAAATTGTTTGTAAATAAAATAAAGCATAAATAGATGGAAGGATGGAAGATATATTCGCACAGAAAGTAATTTTGAGGTTCATGCCTTCTTCTTGATCATTTACACTGCAGAACAAAATAGTGAGAGCTGATTTTTGTCGTAGCTTAAATCGAAGTCGATTAAAACGTACTCCATCTTCAATTTTTTAATGTTCCAATGCGACAATGTCTCTTCATGACTTGTTGCTCCGAGTAATTTTTTTATCCCTTATCTTGTTCTACCGTCCATTCATACAAACTCACTACGTCTTGTGAATTTTAAATTCTCTAGGCACTCATTCTCTTTATATATCCCAGAATTTTCAACTGTTTCTTTTTGATTGTAATTATAAGTTTCCTTGCAGTTCCTATTTTGCGTAAGCCGTTTTGCTCACATATTCTGTCAGATGAATCAGTATTTCAGTATCTGTCTATATTTCTGAGATGAGGTATTATGTACACTATTTACATTATTCGGACTATTGTTCTCATCTTTGTCGCCATATTTATTACAACGTTTCGGCCGTTGTAAGCCCCGACCTTCTTCAGGTAGTTGAAATGTCGAACTGAACCCTTTATTTCGCTCACTGGGGTAGACTGTTCTAGTTCCACGTGCCATGTCTAATGGATGCCAGTTATCAGTTATCTCCTGCTTAATTTCCTTCTCCAAGTTCTCCACCGTCTTAACCAGGTATTGAACTCACGCTCTTTGGGTCGTGTCACTGGATCTAACTAACGCTTTTATCCACTGTGCCATTGTCCTCAAGGACACACTCAAAGAGACATTCCAACCACCTGAAGAAGGCCGGAGAGTGAAACGGTCGAAACGTTGAAATAAATATGGCGACTAAGATGAGGACAATAGTCCGAATAATGTAAATAGAGTCAATATTTGTCACTTCACTTTTCTGCGTCCTGAGAGGAAATTACATTATTCGGGCTGTTATCCTCATCTTCATTGACGTTGTGCGCTCCGGCCTTCTTCAGGTGATTGGAATTTTGAACCGAACCCTTTATTTCGTCCAGCGGCGTAGATTGTTCTAGTTCCACGTGCCATGTCTTAGACATGGAGCTGTTTTCCTCTTGTACCCTTCTGTCCCAGTTTGCCGTCATGTACCCAGGGTAGTTGTTACGTTGTGTTACGTTGTAGGGTACTGCTTATACTGACCATTTATTGTTCATATGTCTCTGGGTCGCCACTTATGACATTTTCTCAAAGTTTTATGCAGCGGACGATCCCTTTCTTTACTCTCTATGTGTGGTGGGAGTTGAGGTATTGTCCGGTGAATGTAGGCTTGCGGTATACGGACGTCTTGAAGCCATGCTCTGTTTGAGATATTAGTACATCCAGGAAAACAGCTTCAGTATACCTACCCTCCGTGAAGGGATTATCGCTTAAAATAAAAGAAGAACAATCTGTGGTTCATATATCATCAGGACAATCTTCAAAAGTGGTTCATGTTCCCCTCCATAGAGGAGAACATAACTAAAGACTGTGTGTACGTCATCTAATGCAGCTGCGGTAAGAAATATAAGCAGGCCACCCTCTTAAGATAAGAGCGCAAAAATATCCTAAAGCGGTAACACGAGGGAAATAGGAAAATCAGGCATAGCTGACCACATATTGAGGGAAAGGGGAGATCACTGCTCCCTGTGGTATGAGGTTGAAATAACAGACATAAAACATCACTGGAAAATACGAAAACTTAAGGAATCAGTACATATGCAAGGCCACAAAAATCTCCTGAGCCGATCAAGCATAGAAATGAATACAATATGGGAACCAGTAATAAGGAGTGCTAGAGAAAAGCAATGAATAACAATACAAAATGACAATATGTCATGTTAAAAAAGTAAGTAATAATAATAATGGAAAAATTGCAATAAAAAACGGTTGTCGAGACATTAGGATTATAAGAGTTGTGGATTCAATACCAGGTTACATTGGTGAATTACAATTTTCAAAGAGTTGAATTAAAAGGAGATAACAGAGACGTGGCACATGAAACGTTCTAGTTCCACGTGCCACGTCTCACTTATTTCTACCCCGGTGGACGAGACGAAGGGTTCGGTTCGAAATTCCAGTCACCTGAAGAAGGCCGGAGCGTACAACGGCCAAAAAGTTGTGAATATGGCAATGAAGATGAGGATAAAGTCCGAATAAGGTAAGTAATGTAAGTAATGATAATAAATCATCATTATAGACAGATATTGAGAGAAAATTGTTCAGAATTCACAGACATATATCAGTTCAGCATTCATTTTTGTTTTATTTATAACGATATTTTACTATCTCTTAATACCTTTCTTAGTTTCTTTCGTTATTCTTATGAGCCTTCCATCTTCTATGTCACATAATTCGACGTCTAGTAGCAAACTACTAAGGTAGTGTCACAGAATGTAGACGCTGGACCAGGATGGCAACCGATTGGTCAGAAAAACCGCGTGGGTGCGAAATTCTAACGCTGATAGATTGTCTTTGTCTAAGTTTTGAACATAAGACCAAAACAGTGCGAAGTCGGCAGAGGGAGTAAAAAAAGTTGAAGCGCCGACAGGCTTTCCATGCCCAGATTCTATCGACAGGCTTAGGCCGCACGAGGCGGGATGCTAAACCTGCGAGTGTGCATGAGTTTTCTTGAAGTTCTTCCTCTCCCCTGCTGACTTCTAGATGTTATTACGTCTACCCCTCTTGCATAATAAAAAGAAAAAAATAATCCGCCTTTCGTAGATACAGTTTCTGAAGTGGTGTCAGGGTCCGAGAGGCTGAAACCAGTGACGACAAGAAACTCAACAATAGTTGAATCTTTTCTTCCAGTTTGATTTTGATGCCCTCTCTATCTCTTTGGCTGTCGAACACGTATTCTTTCATCTTACAGTGAATAATTACATTCTTACTTTGCTTACGTCTTCATTTCCATTTTGAGATTGACATATATATATATATATATATATATATATATATATATATATATATATATTGATGAGACCTTGCCGCCAATCTACAAAATGAAATAGACCATCTCCCCGAAAAAAATTGGAATCTCTGACCAGGCAATGCAGTGTTGGGCTTCTACAGTCCAATAATGAAGTTCACTGTCGCAGCGAGTGATGTCTATAATTTTAGAAGATAAGTCCATGAAATGAAATGCATACTATATAGTGCGTTGATTGATGGGTTAGTTAGCGCAAGTGTTCATGTATTGCAATGATATTTTCGAGAGAAATGTCGAGAACAGATTTCACAATCTTTCTTATATTAACAATTATCCTACAGCCAAAAGGAGTTAAAACCTGCTCGTTTCCTAAGATTCCTACAGTTATACATTCATAGCTACACTACCTCTTTGCTTATTATGTAACATGTAAGTTATCCAGTTGTTTTTAATTTACCAAGTCAGGTGGACGAAATATTCCAGTGTACTGTTGTCCCTAACAGTTTAATTTAATACTATATATATATATATATATATATATATATATATATATATATATATATATGTTAGCTCTATCTCTGATATTGAGCGCTTTCTAATAAGTACCATACGCATATAATATATAAATAATTATACATATATATTTATTTATATTTATATACACTTTTCACACACACACACACACACACACACACACACACACACACACACACACACACACACACACACACACACACACGTGTGTGTGTGTGTGTGTGTGTGCTGGTCACAACTCAACTCTCAGGTGCTGATTGAGACCATCAGTGTCACAGTTATACAAAGTCTTTGCATATTAAGTAAAATATGCTCTTCAGTCGTTTTCCTTTTTACAAGTCGAGCGGATGAAACATTCCAGTGTACTGTTGCCCCTAATAGTTTAATATAATATTCAATATATATATATATCAAATTTGTGGTGCAGTTCAATTTATATTACAGTGAATCATTCATACAAAAAGTAGATTAGTAAAGTTAATGATATAAAATGGCGAAATCCCTTTGCAAACAAAATTTTTGTATGAATGATTCATTGTAATATAAATTGAACTGCACCACAAATTTTATTTAAAAGAACTGATCCGACGTGCGAATTTTCGGGATACCAACTGAGACATTACTCTATTTATTGATCAATATAGTTCATGCCACATTGATTGATAAACTCCTACAACTTCTCAAATTGATATGTTAGTAAAAAATGCACGCACTTAAATTTTCAAAAAATTTAACCTTAGCGTTGCGACTGCACGCTCCAAAATTTTGTATCCATTAACAATAACACATTTAAAAAAATATTTCGATTCGCATTTATTTTTTCGTCTCGGATGCTACCTGAATTTTACCAAAAACAAAATAATTTCCATGCCTGAAGATGACTGAATGTACAGTCGAAAGTACTTGCGTATTAAAGAAAGACCTTATACAGCTTATAATATTTAAAAACATGGATCATAATATTCATCGAGTGATTTGTAGGTTAATGCACCTTTAAAATTTTTTTAGCGAAGGGATTTCACCATTTTATATCATTAACTTTACTAATTTACTTTTTTGTGTGAAAGATTCATATATATATATATATATATATATATATATATATATATATATATATATATATATTGGCATGTTTGATTGAAACATGATTCATGCAATAATTTGGAGAAGTTCTGTCTACTTATTTTCATTTGGTTCCTTTCATATTTATGGAAAAGCTTTTTGGTGTCATTATTAAAGGAAGAGAGAAAATCA
Organism: Acanthosepion pharaonis; assembly: GCA_903632075.3. Classification (NCBI taxonomy): domain Eukaryota; kingdom Metazoa; phylum Mollusca; class Cephalopoda; order Sepiida; family Sepiidae; genus Acanthosepion; species Acanthosepion pharaonis. The sequence continues at coordinate 3,738,138 of CAHIKZ030004724.1, read as the reverse complement.
CTGTGTTGATACATTTTATTTTATTCCGAGTATATTTGACATAGCACAATGTCGTCATGAGGCTGTTGTTTATTTCGAGACAAATATTACAAAATTTCTGTGTTCATCTGAAAGTTAATTTTTTTTTTTACCTGATGAGTGAAGAATGCTGAGTGGTTACTGTGATGGCTTGACTAACGCTTCAGAGGAGATAACTAAGTATGATGTTTTTCAAGAGTTTTAAGAAATAGGCATTAAAATTATTACTACTAACCGCGTTAGTGAAGCTATCACAGTACTTAACTCATTGTTCTCCACTTCACAAAAAAAAAAAAAACAAAAAAAAAAACAAAAACAAAACAAAAACAAACTTTCAAATGAACATTTTGATCTGAGCTGCGTGGTATAGCATGTCAGATCGGTTGACGGTTCCGCATAGGACACAGGTTCGATTCCTGTCGGAGAACGCATATTTTTTACGAAATTTTTCGAACATTCCGGCCGGTAAATGTAATTAGTACTGTTTATTTAAAAAGCAGAGCATTTATTCAAATAAATTGTAAAATAACATATAAATAGAAATATATATAAATAATTGTCGTACTTAATCTATTTCATAATATGTGGTCAATGTTTACGTTAAGGTACGTTTCGTGAGCAGATATGATCGTTCGGGAAACATTGTCGAAGATTTGTTGTTTATAAACCGTAATTTGGAATTTGTAGCTGAGTGGTATAGCACGTCAGATCAATTGACCGTTCCGTATAAAACACATGTTCGATTCCTGTTGCAGAATGCATATTTTCTATGGACATTCAGGCTGCTAAATTTAGGTTGAATCTAACAAACCTTGTCTGCACACACACACACACACACATAATTTTATATGTATATATATAGAATTCTATATGTTTTTATGTAATTTATCAGCCTAAAAGAAAAAAAACTATTAGATCACATCAGAAGTTGTACAAAAATTAAATCAAAACAGCTTGTGTGTCGTATTCATTGAAATGAACATGAAAGAAAGATTGCTGTGTGTTGTCCCATATCTACTGACGATAATGGACATGTCCCCATTCACATAAATACAGTAGTAAATACTCTATGTTGGTCAGAAATTGGAGATTCATTGTGGAATTCACTTGACTCGCTTCTAGGAGTTGATTACTTATTCTACGCGCCGCTGGCGAATCTTATATGTGTTGCTCTTGTCCTAAGTATTATCGTTCATTACCAACCTTCGTTTGATTATTCTCTTCCGTAACCTTCCCTGGGTTACAACAATATGAATTGAATATTAAACTATTATATATATATATATATATATATATATATATATATATATATATCAGCAGCACGTATTTTTCCAATCAGTTGGTCTGTTTAATCGACAGGATACCTCTGTTTTCTTTGTTATTGTAATTTTCCTGTTTTTTTAATAAGCTGTCACAGCTTATTAAAAAAGTGGAAATACTTGAGCAATATCAAAACAGAAACATGAATATTTGACAGTTTATCTGAAATGTACAATATATGCACATGTACAAAATCTTAAGCAGAAAATTACAATAAATATTAAATAAATAGACAATATAGGTTAAATGTAACAAATCTTGTTTGCACACACACACACTCAGACACTTATATATATATATATATATATATATATATATATATATATATATATATATATATATATAGAGAGAGAGAGAGAGAGAGAATTAATTTGGAAAAGTTTATCATTTAGCTGAGTAGTGTGTTTCTGGGCTTGTTCCGGAAATAAAATTTGTTAGATTTAGGTTATTAGTTGTTAAGTCATTTGAGTCGTCATGTGAACGTAGTTAGCGTAATAGGAATTCCTCATACGCTACCTACAAGCCTATCACAACTCAAAAGAATAAACAAATTGATTTAAAGGAACGTACCAGTTTATACAGAGAAATAAAATAAGATCAGTAGGATAAATGCTATTTAAAATTCCAGACATTTAAGGCTTAAATTAAAGCTTCATCATATATATATATATATATATATATATATATATATATATATATATATAGTTTTATGGTCTATTTTTTGTAGGTCTGATGAATTGGATCATGATTACGATTCCAATGTAATAAATTATAACCATGGAATATTACTATTTGAGCCATATATATATATATATATATATATATATATATATATATATATATATATATATATATGATTGTTATATTTGATTTTGATCTATTTACTCTGATGTCCAGAGGAAAAAGAAAAGAAGAAAATATACTCTGTTTATCGCCACTGACATAGAACTATGCAAGTAATTACATGTGTAGTGGCTCCGTGGTTCTCACCAGTGGGGAGTTCAACCGAAAGACGCCAGTGGATTTCGACATCAGCGAGCCTTCAAGTCAGAAGAACGGTCCCCTTCAGGGCTACTTGCACATGACGCGCTACGCAACACTTCCCTGACTTTTATCTGATATCGTCACGCAAACGAGACAAGTTGAGGGAGCTGTTCAAGTCACTGATACAGATGGTGATGAATATTTAAAAGCTCAAGAATATTTTATGTGACACCACAAAGAAAAATGAATAATTATCTTTTGTGAAAAAAGGTGTCTGTTGGGGAAGTTAATGGTAATTGATATATTTTTGTAACCTAGGGAGAGGTTACTGAATAAAATAATCAAACGAAGGTTGGTAATGAACGATAATACGCCGGACAAGAACAACACATATAAGATTCGCCAGCTGCGCGGAGAAGTACTCAATTGCTAGAAGTGAGTAAAGTGAATTTCACAATGAATCTCCAACTGCATGGTATCTACCAACCGCCCCACACGGTCACATAGAGCACAAGGCCGAATTTAATGTGGGATATCCGAGCCCGTAGGCTCGGCCAAAAATTCCCCGTAGACCCCATATAAAACGGAGTCGGGTAGCTGTTTCCCAAGACAAGACTCTGCCTATCGACATAGCCTCGTTTGGGGATCCTCTCTGCCCGGAAGCAGAGAGTTTGATCAGTACAGCTGGAAACGATTCTCCAACTTTAGACCATACCCATTATCGTCCATAGGTATGCTACAACAAATATCAGCTGTTTCCTTAGGAGGAAACATTCGGCATTCATTGACTGTGCAGCCAATAATGTTTTAGGTTGAATATCATTAAATCTTTCTGTTAAAACAATTTTTGAAGAAACTAGGTTTCTCAAATGCAGTCGTTCTTTCCAGTATTGATGGCAGTTTCCTTCCTAATCTTTGGTTTAAAGTAGAGTGGAACATCAACGTCTTGATCCTCATTGCTTTCTATTCGATTTGCATATGCTATTTAGTTATTGCTGTCGCTGGATATCTTCAAGGGATGCTGTTTCTGTTATTTCATACAGTTTTTCGTTTGTGATTCTGTAGCGCCATTCTACAATGTTTGAAGAAGAAAGTCCCCAACTGAGGCCCACGGGCTCCTTTCGTTCTTTTCTGATTGTAGATTTCCGTGTTGTTGATATTTTCCTGAAGACTTCTTCGTTGCTCAAATGTTCTGTCCATTTCAGTAGGCATCAGTGAAACCAAATTTATGTCGCTTAAATTTTCCATGTTTGTAATATTATCCAGCCTTCTGATATATCGGAGATTCAGCATTCTTTGTTTTGTTTCTAACAGGGGTTCTCAGCCAGTGAGGAATTTCAAGGTTTCAGGGAATTGGGGCCACAGACTAGTAGACTCAAAATGTCAACTTTCGAACTCCCTAAGGCGGCACAGCCCACAATATGCATTGGCCTGCGCAACTGAGTGGTCCCGCTGGGTTTTCTTTCCGCTAGCTCTTGTGTTTTTTTGCTACTACAAAAGTAATCCATGTAAATCTATACGTACTAATACGGAAAAGAATGAAGATATACGTATATTATTTGGAATATACCGTTTGAGTCGGGCAATCTTGGAAATGGGGGGGTGGTGGATTTTGGTTTGGTTTTTGGGAATATTTTACCTTGAAGAAATCTATAGCTAATCATATTTTTTTCAAAGAATGTATAACTGTTTGTATTGCTGGTACTTTTTTTTAAAAGTATTGATGATAATAATTTTTCCTTCAAAAATTATTGCTGGTAATAATTTCTTTATTGCAAAGTATTTCTGATATTAAAACCTATTTTTACACAAGTTTGGGTGTTAACTATTTGCCTATAGCTGGGACCCTCCCAGGTGCTACCACCCCAGGTCAGGGTAGACCTGGGAACACCAGCAATTAAGAGGTGGTTCCATGCTCCTCAAAATCTTCTGATCAGAGGCCTTGCTGTTGGACGTAGTTTATTTATAACATTTTATCTTACCCAGGACGCGGATGTAGTTTATCGTCATACCCAAGACGAGGGAGGGCGTGGAATGACATCCTGACCTATAGTGAAAAAGGTAGATCGGGCTACATAGGTTGAGAGCTACTGGTTTATAAATTTTTCTTATCACTTGATACTTTTCTTGGTTTCTGCAAGACATCATATGCTAGACTTAATCGAGTTCTAATTTCTTCTGTTTCTTTTTGTTTGTAAGTGTGTCTCTTTAAGATTTATTCGTTTATGACATTTTCTGTCTTTGTTTATCTTAGCAATGATAACTAGAACCAGATCTCCATCGCTTCAAGTCTCTTCATCATTAATGTCAAAGATTACGAATGACAAATGACAGTGAAACATTGATTTGCACTGTTATTTTTCTTTGAATTCTTCACTTTGGCCTTCATTCTTGTCTTGTAAACGTTTTATGCTGGGTATTCTTGTAATGCGAGATAGCGTCACCACCTTCTATACTCCCTCACCGCCATCTTTTTACCATCTTAGCGTTTTGCAAAATGAAAAAAAATACAGCTAACAGAATATAAAGATATCGTTCTATTTTAATAAGCAGTATAAGGTGTTACCTAACAGTTCGTAAAATGTTATAATGACAAAGACTTTCCACCGTCTCACTCGAAGTAATTCTCTTGAAATTTCAAAAAGCCTATTCTTTTACATTCATCTCATACACAGAGCACCATCGATATAAGCAAAGATCTATGGATATACATAGTAGCAAGTAAATCCACCATAAATATATATATATATATATATATCTGTGTGTGTGTGTGTGTGTGTGTGTGTGTGTGTGTGTATGTATATCGAATTTGTCGCGGATGGCTATTTAGACCTCTTCAGTTCGCAATGATTTGGTAATGATCTATGATTTATTTGGCATTTACGTCTTTCTCATCAAGATTTTCCCAGCAGACGTGATACAACAATGTCTACATTTAATCCATTTAGTATGCGGACCGTAATTGTTCTATGAAAGTGGTCGTGTACATAACTCTATTAATCACACGACAGACTGGTTTTCAAGCTGGACAAAAAGTCAAGATAAATTGAGATTTCATGAACCTAATATATATATATATATATATAAAAATATATATACACACACACATATATATATATATATGTTATGTGTTAGAAGCATTTGGGATTTTCTCAAAATAGTTCGTTGCGATGGGTTAATCTCTGCAAGATTTTGTCGTTCTGCTTTTTGGCAGCATTATATATGTGAAGTTGAGCTGCGGTTTCTTGAAATGGTCACATTTTTTATTAAATAATTATGCTGGATATTAAAAGTTAAAAAGAAAAAATTAAATTTACATGCAATGTTAATCGTTATCTCCTGTCTCCTTAAAACCTGGTGTTTTATTCCCCCCACTCCTTAATAACGTTTGCTCAGTTCCTTTCGCTCCCAGTGATCTCTTGCGTCTTAGTGGCTTTATCCCCCTGCTTGGATAGAAATGATAAAAAAAAAGAAAAAGTTTATTAGTACCTAGTTTCCAGTCTTTCTCTCGCTCCTTCTCTCTCGCTTATCTGTTTTTTCATTGTTTCCCTCCAAACAAGTCGAGTTTCCACAAGGACGCAAGGGGTCACTGGGAGTGAAAGAGAATCAGAACACATTAATGGGGAGAAGTGAGGAAAAAGTATAATAAAAGAACGGGACTCATGAGGACAGAGAATGACGCCTGGTGTTGAATTTAAATTTTTGGAGATTGTAGATGGCAGGGAAACAAGAAATAGAGAAGCAAGAGGTACGGGAAATTATTAGAATAGAATATACGGTTGGATCTAGCAAATTAAAGAGTAAGTGAGACCTAGTTGCCAATCTAGTAGCACGCTTAAATTTATGCATTCGAGTCACTAAGGAGAAAAGCTCATCAGAACAACAGCCGTGAGAATATTTGTAAAAAAGCCACGTCATTTGTATGAGAGAGTGACTGAAGTCGAGATGCCAGGTCAGGATCGATAAAACTACAGATCCTTTTTTGAATTTTCTCAAGAATCCTGATATATATAGTAGGAGCCCCAGACCAGATATGGCGGCAATATTCCATACACGGACGAATGGTAGATTTATAAATGTGCAAGGTGGATTCTAACGACAGTAAACAAAATTTCCTAACAGTAGTTTTAGCAATTGATTCAGTATAAAACCACTAAGAATCGCTGCGATCCGACTACGTGAAAAAAAAGGACATGCCATGTGCCACCTATTGAGGCCGAATGCTGTGTATTCCTTGGATGGTCAATCGTTTTCTTACCTTTGAAGGTGGCCTCAATGGCAAGAACCGAAAGCGTGCTTCAGATTATCTCTAGACCACAGCTCATCAGGAATTGAGTTGGATCTGGTCAAGATCCCGAATAAATAAAGTTAAATAAAACCATGATCGCAACACAGTGATACTTCTGACGGGAAACACATCTGGTTACCTTCCGTTCTACGTCATTAATAATGGTCGTTACGAGCGCGTTGTGTATTTTAACACAACGTTGTAAATTTCAGTTGCAGATGTAAAAAAGACAAAATCGCAAGACTGATACATATACAATAAAAACAATACCCTGTCCGGTTGCAAAAGCTGATGGTGGCGCCAAGGGTGGCAGTACCGCTTTAGCCACCGAAACTGTGTTACCTCCTCTCAATGGCAACTGACAAGGGCAGGATATCACACGTTATATGTAGAGAATTTAATCACTCGTTTTTATTTTACGTGAGCCCAAGAAAGCGCAATTGCTCTTCTGAAGTTCTCTGTGGTGATTAGATGAAAGCAGTTATGTTTGGGGGGGCATTAGCATATAAACATTTCTTGCGCCAGCTGACAACTGATTGGGGGGGTCCTTTTCGAGAGCAGTTGCCAGTTTTATTTTATCGGGCCTGTCGGATTTGCTAGTAAGGCAGGTGTAAATAGCTGTCTCATAAATACTAAGTTGGGAATTGATGACATCAGCAAGTCTGTTGATGAAGATAACAAACAAGGTAGGTGCAAGGATGGAACCCTGGGGGACCCCAGCATTAATGTGAAATGGGCTAGAGGCGTGGCTGTTTAACACGTTCTTCATTACATGGTCCGTTAGGAAAGGTTGGTGTTCATTTATATATCTTTATTTCTAGGTGTTTCTTCTCGAAACTGTGGCATCGATATTTACAGACCTTATATTTTCGATAAATATTCGGACCTACGATTGTTCATATCCACCACTAGAAGAGAAATATCTGCTCTTAAGAAATCACGAAAAAGATTCCACTGAATGTGTGAATTTGTCATGGTTTAATGGCGTAAAAACTCGTGTCGGCCAGTAGAGTTTAAATTATCTAAATTCAAAACCGTAGAGAAAACAATGGAAAACAACTCCATTATAATTCGCAAGTCTATTTAAAGGTAATAAAGGAAGGGAAACCCTAGGGGGGCATCAACGCCTACGTCTTGAAGGGACATGACATCATTTAAGTCCTTTATGAAGGTTTTGGATTGTTTTTCCAAAATCTTGGCCTTTTTTAAATCATAAAGTGTTATAGCCCGGTTCCTTGTACCACGGTGATGGTCCAAGGTAGAACCAATAAAGAAGAACTCGAACACGGATATAAAATAACACAGATATATTACAATCAGGAATATGTACAGAGAAGTAGAAAGTGTTAGTACGAACAATCAGGTTTAGTAGTAATTGTCTGAACGCGAATCTGTTTCGGACTGCCTCTGACTCGACTGACTGACTCGCTCTGACTGACAAACTTCAGACTGAACGGTATTTAGTCACCCCCCCCACGAGGGCATCATGTGGCACAAGGCCAGTTTAACGTCTCGACCAAAAATATGCCCTTTGAACCCGTATAAACGGGTTCAGGGTCGGTTTACCTCCCCGAAAGAGACTCCGCCCTTCGGCGTAGCCTCGTTCTGGTTCCTCCCCACCCGAAGGCAGAGAGTTCAACCGATCAGCCGGTCGCCCGACTTCAAACGGAACTCTCTGCTTCCTCTTGAGGCGCAGTATTTATTACGTATGGGATAGTCCATTATGTTATTATGGGTAAGGTCCCATAACATAAAGCATTGCATATCTTATGTGCTCCGTAGACACATCGACAATTAGAGGGGTCAAGTTAGTAACTAATTTGGCTGAATAGTACTGTGACGATATAACTTAATTGTTTGGAACTATGAGCATAAAATCGCATTCTTTGTTAGACTTTGATGCCAACCAATCTTGGAGAATGTCAACACCGAATTCAAAACCGTTGTGAAGGCATCAAGAAATCCTGTGGCAACGAATCATGACAGATCACAGATAATAAAGAAAAGGAATCTGTGGGAGCCATGATCGCATACGTCTTGAAGGGATAAGTATATATTTCTTTTAAATCGGAAAAGATACATACGAGGTATACAACGGAAAATAATCTAACGTTTTGATATGAATGAAAAAAAATTTAACCAATATAATGGTGTCTTTGCTCAATTCAAAATACTATTTCTTATAACTTCACTCGCTTATCTAATCCAATATCCAGTTCACTTTTCAAACGATCTTTAAATCCTCTTTGGGGACGGCAATCAGCTGCTTTACAGCGTCTTATTTAATCTTGATCGCAGTTTGAAATCTGCCTCCTCTCTTTCGACGGTGATTTAAGAGGCCGCCCGATGTTAAATCTAGACTGACGGACCTGGCTGATGGGATGTTTGGCTCCAACCCTGCACGATACGAGACGAATGGTCAGTCGAGACATTCAGTAAGTGGCATCCCCAGGTAGAATTCTAGTTATCGCTCTTTCAATCACCTGATTTTGACTGCAGATCACACGAGTCAATTTTGTGCTACCGGTGAGGGAAAATGTATATTTATTATTAATGCGAATTATAGATCGGTTATCGGGCACACACACACACACACACACACACACACATATATATATATATATATATATATATATATATATGAATTGAATATTAAACTATTTCATATATATATATATATATCTTATTATAGATCAAGCAGAATGTGGAGTGCTATCAACGGATTCTCGGCCAAGTTTACAGCATTCGTACTGAAATTCAATCTTGGTTTCGCTCATTAAATGCGCCCGAAAAACCATCTTAATCATTCAGGCGAATCTCCAAGATTGAGGCCTATTCGTTATGAATGTGACGGTTAATTAGGGTACATACTAATACTCATATTATAAATAGTTCTCTTCAGGGCTTTTTTTTTTAAAATGTCCCTATCGTATATGCTAACCTTCTTTGAATTCTGCACCTATCACTTTATTCAATCAACGGAGATAGATTCAACTGTCGGCTGTATACAACCGATTTCTCAGATCATTAATTAAAAATGACTTCGAGCGAATGTAGACTGTAGGACTTAGCGGGGACCATTCTTCTTCAAGACTCATGAACTGGCGCTGCGGAATGCCAAACAAAGAATTGTGCCAAATAACAGAAACGACACTAATTGTGGACATTCAACAACGGAAACAACGAAAATGTATAGCACAAATAATAGGAAGAGAAAGAAATGACGCAATCAAGATGTTGACGTTCGACATGACTTCAAAAGAAAAGTTCCGAAAAGGTGTCCCCATCTCGAGATATTAATGATGGTTCTACTTGGGCTTTTTTATGCGTCTGCCTGTGTCTGTTAAGGTTCTTTGAATTTTGAACCTAACTCGTTAGTCAATCCACGGAGATAGATTCTTCTAATTGCGCTTTCTTTGCTTAGGGGAGATAACTAATATCTTTAAGGAATCACCGGTTTTATTCACTTCTGCGTCGCTTTGTTTCCTTCAGATTATATCATTTCTCAGCATTACCAGAAACCAGAGATTCAGATCAGAACTGGCAGGGAACCGGATACGTTTAAATCCAGTGCCGCATGTGTTCAAGAGATATTCATATTTTCTTCGAGCGTATGGAGCCTGTAGGTCTTAGAGAGGATCATACTTCTTCGAACAACGAGGATCATATTTCTTCGAACAGAGTTTCAGAATCACAACCAACGTTATTAGATAAGAGAAGCCTCGTCACTTGAAGACATTCAACAAGAGCAGGAACAGATACAATAGAAAGCTCGTGTAGCTCGAAAAGAAAATAATGACATAATCAAGATATTGATGTTTTATGCTCATTAAATCAAAGGTTAGGAAGGAAACTCCCATCAATACTGGAAAAAGCGATAACACTTACTGCACTTAAGAAACCCAATTTCCTGAAAAATTGTTTTAATAGAAAGATTTTATGAATTTTTACCGACGGTAACATTGTGTGCTAGATCGATGAATGCCGAATATTTCCTTATAAGGAAACGGCTTATATTAACATTACCGCTAGATTTTTTTTGATGGTTTACTTGACATTGACTCAGTCACGATTCTTTATATGGTACTTCAGGTCGGTTGAGTTATGACAAGTATATTGCGCACAAAAAAGTTGATTATAACTAAATTCAGCAATGCGACATTGTTAAAGGACCTCTTCGATATTGGCTAACATGGATTGATTAAATAAGGACACGACACGTTCCGGAATCACGTGACCAACTAAAAACACGTCACTAGCGATAGATGTGGATTTAGGAAAGGCTTTTTTTGCTCGAGCATTTTCGTACGGATACTCATTTTCTCCTTTAGGTGCAGACAGAAGTTGCGCGATTAGTCGACACGTTTGGATCTAGTCAGGTAATTTAAAGCCTTGTCCCTTGTCTCTTGTTCGACCATGAAAAGTATGCATCTATCTCCTCCCTCCCGCTATGGGTTAATTAGTCTGACTTGTTCTGGAAAAATCATTGTGATCCAAAAAAAAAAAAAATGAAAAAAATAAAATAAAAATTTGTTTTAGCTTTAAATAACTTACGACGTGTTGATAAATCTTAAATGATCATGTAGACGTTATTGATGCAGAAAGTGAGGTCGGCGAGCTGTGTTCAAATTTCGCACAACTGCTCTTAGAAACGGTATGAATCTATCGCTTCTACCTCCAGCTATGGTTTATATTGCAGGGCAGACTCCGTGTCATAGTCTAGGAGAATAGCATCTCTGAATTTAAAACCGCGAAAAAGCTACTTATGGAATGTATAGGAGCACTAGCTAGTGTGATTTGACTCTGCCCACTATACTCCTCGAGGAGTTTAAAAGTTCAAGAGATAAAGAGAGATAAACAGTACGTAGAATCCAAATGCAAAGGTTGTTTCGAGTTCAAGGACAGTTGGATCGCGAAGACAGAACGTTAACAGGAAAATCTTTATTACCTGCCACGTATCTTCGCCCGATTCTCAAATGAATGAGACTTTGGGGTCTGTGAACTATTTATTTTGCAATAACAAAATTAAGGCTGGTTGATCTGATGATTTGACGCCAATATTAAGGGCAAGGAAGAAGAACAGTGTCAGATTAATTTGGTTTCTTTTTATGCTTCGCTTGGGGAACAAAGGAAAGATGGGAAGGCGAAGATTAAGAAGGACGATTGGGAAAGCGTGGGAGAAAAGAGGGGCGTTGGAGTATAAAGTCCTGGGTTTGTGATGTTTATTACTGAACGCTTGTTTAAAATGAAACATGATTTTAATGAAAAAAAAAAAGTCAAATCTTCCACACCAGCGAAAAAGCTGAAACGACTGAGAAACCGAGGCTCGTTTTACAATATTTTATGTGTTTGATATTAATTTATTTAATGTAATTTTAATTTTTTTTTCATTTTGCCAAAGATCCAGATGGCAGAAAAGATGGCGTTGAGCGAGGGTTGGAGACAGTGGCGCGATCTCGTCTCAAGAGAATATGTAGCATAAAACGTTGACAAGACGAGAATGAAAGCCAAAGTGAAGAGTTCAAAGAAAAGAAACAATGCAAATCAATGTTTCAACATCATTTCTCATTTATAATCTTTTAAATTAATGAAGAAGAGACATGAAACGAGTGAGATGTAGTTCAAACGAAGAATGCTAAGAATAACATAGAAAGGACATGTGATCAATGAAGAAGTCTTGAAGACAATAAGAACTACACGGAAAGCAGTCACTCATAACATAGCGTATCTGTCTATATTTCTGAGATGAGGTATTATGTACACTATTTACATTATTTGGACTATTGTCCTCATCTTTGTCGCCATATTTATCACAACGTTTCGGCCGTTGTAGGCTCCGGCCTTCGTCTGGTAGTTGGAATGTCTCTCACGCTCTCTCTCTCTTTCTCACGCTCTCTCAACAATATTTACATTTTTCGGACTATTGTTCTCATCTTTGTCGCCATATTTATCAGAACGTTTCGGCCGTTGTACGCCCTGGCGTTCTTCAGGTGGTTGAAATGTCTCTCACGCTCTCTCTCTCTCTCCCACGCTCTCTCTTTCTGTCACACGCTCTCTCAGCATTATTTACATTATTTGGACTATTGTCCTCATCTTTGTTGTCATATTTATCACAACGTTTCGGCCATTGTACACCCTGGCCTTCTTCAGGTGGTTGGAATGTCGAACTGAACACTTTACAGTCTACCCCAGTGAGCGAAATAAAGAGTTCAGTTCGACGTTCCAACCATCTGATGAAGGCCGGAGCGTACAACGGCCGAAATGTTATGATAAATATGGCAAAAAAGACGAGGACAATAGTCCGAATAATGTAAATAGTATAACACTGCGTGTGTGAAATAAAGAAAAATAATTTAAGGCTAAGGATTAAGAAATAAAAGAGAAAATGTCACAAGTTCCGCAAGAAAAAAAAAGAAAAAGAAAAAAGAGACAGGATATGGCGGAGACTTTTACTTCGTCCGTGAATTGGCGAATCAGCAACTTACGAGACCGTCAGATTTTCGGGTAAAAAAATGTTTCTTCTGCGGAAATTCTTTAGTGAAATTGTTTGGTGGTACCGAACAAGGATCTGTAAATATTGTGATAGGGAATTTTCTATCACTCATTACAGCCTGTCCGTCTCTAGTCTATCAAACACCAGTGTGAGTCACATATGACGTCGTGACAATGTCACAATACATACAACCAGAACGAGACATGTGAGATTCGAAGGAGCAAAAGAATAGCAAAAGATGTCTTTCCGAAAATAAGCAAAGTATTAAGAGATTTTTTAATCAATTCACCCCAAACAAGGCGATACTGCCAGTAAGACGCAAGGGGGTTACTGAGAGTGACAGATAATTAAAAGAACAGAAAAGTCAGTCCTGGACATGATTAATAAAATTTCAGAGTTTGGGCGTAGACATTAGAACTATAGAGCTGAAGTACTCTTTAGAAAGAAGTGGAAACCTAATTCTAAACAGGAAACAAGAAATAAGACTCTAATCCTATTCAAAGTACTGGGGAGGAGTGTGAACCGGGTTATAGGCGAACTTATGTACTCCTATTATATAGATAATTAGATAAAAGAATGTCTTTGAAAACAAAGAAATGAAAGCTGAACTGCATTGTGATGACTAATCTCTATGGCAAGAAACGCTAGACGAGTTCTTCACAGATGAAGAAGAAACTTGGAGCAACAAACATGTACTTATACCGACGAAAGCTCAGAATGCCATGGAGAGAGCCTATGAGAAACAAGATTTTAAGGGAATTACAAAGAAACTGATATTGAAGAGCCAGCTGAAATTTCTGGGATAAGCTAATGAGGAAGGATGACATGGAGAATTTAACACCCACAAGGTATGCTAAGGATAAGAGAGTAAATAGTAAACAACCTAAGAAATGTGTGTGAATAGATGACAGAAGTGAGACAATGTTGGATGGTAAGTAGTCAAAGGTTAATTTGAACGAAAACAGAGACAGGCGACTGTGGAGAGTCATGACCGCCCAAATGCTAAGGGGACATGTGCCGCATAAACAAGGGTAGCTAAGAGATAGGATTCTATCTCATAGTTAATTTGTCAAGTTTGGTACAAGGCCAGAGACTGCTTACAATACGCGATGTTACTCAACAGTCACCCGTCTAGGAAGGACTAATTAGGCTAAACGCTTTTCATAATCATAATATATGGGGTGTAGCAGCAAAATTGTTCAAATCTTGTAAAAGTAAAATTGTACATGTCTTAGATTAAGTTTAAACTGTTGTAACTTAGAAATGATTAAAGATATCTTACAGGAATTCTCCAAGGTTTTTTATAACATTATTGGACTCTACTTTGAGTAGAAGAATATATAATTACTCTTTAAGCTTAATAGAAGAATCGTGATGAAATCGAACATAAACAAAAAAATGACATGTTCATAATTAATTAATCATAACTAAAGATCGGGAGCTCATGAAGGATTGAAATAAAGTTCATATATATATATATATATATATATATATATATATATATAATTTCAGGATCATTTTCCAAATTATTCAAGATGATCTTCGCTCTTTCTAACCTTCTAACTTTCTGTCCACACAGGTTTCACGTACGATTTTATTTACAATCTTTTTTCAATGCTCTTTGAACTGTCATAACTGAAACTCCTCTCTCACGTGTCAAACGTCTTATGAACTGAGTAGGATCTTCTCTAATTGATCTCTATAACTCTAAGTTGAAATGATGATCCCTCTTGCTGTTGTGACCTCCTGATCCGGTTTTCCTCTCTAATGTTCCTTCTTTTTTTAAACATATTCACCATTCTCTTGATTGTTCTTGAATGAACTTTGAAAATGGAAACCAGAGTATGAATGTTGGTACCATTACTGAATTTTTGTTTTGTCAGTCTGACACAAAACGATTTCAATCTGTTATATTTCTAGCTGAATAACTCAAAGGCTTCTTCAGTGATTCTTACGATAAATGGTGTCAAGATGGCTAAACGTCTTATCTGAAAAACTGGAAAAAGAAGCTCAATTAGGTTAGTGTATTTATATATTAAACATTTTGGGTGATGGACAATTATCCCATGCTGTTACACGATTCCGATAATTTTGCTGTTACACCCGATATATATATATATATATATATATATATATGGTCGAGTGGTCCAGTGATTAGATGATTCATTTTCCGACAATGCAAACTGAGTTCGAATCTTATTTAGGGTTGCGTGAAAAAAAAAAAAAAAAAAAAAAAAGAAAATTAAATTAGGTAATAAGAAGCTATCACGAAAAGACACTGAGCGATGTTATTCTTTCTAACAAAGAAAAGTGGTAAAGATTTTATTTTCATGAGCGAAGAAAGTAAGATATCGGATCTGTCGAATTAATTTATGTTACGGGGCGGCGAATAAGATATAGCCATCTGCCCATGGCAATAATGAAAGTTTCAAATTGGCCGAGTGTCCTACGGGACAGAATGCTAAGAGATAAAAATTAATTAGGTCATGCTCTGACCGTGAAAAATGTCCGCTGGACCACCCACAAGTTAAAGAGAAAGATAGATTAAACTATTAACTATCGTCGGAGATAACATTGGTTTGAAAGAAAAACACCTGTTTTATTATCCAAACCTAGACATGATAGAAATTATTTTATCGGAACGGATAATTGGCACCAGAATGCAAAGTCGCCAGATGACCACCCACTTGATGCTGGCGAAAATCTCATTGACGAACTCCAGACGAAATTCGGTTAAGATAGAGATTAGAGTCGTGTGAGGTCTCCTCGAAAAGAAAGAAAAGAAAAGAAAAAAAAAGGGAAGATAATTTTTTTTTTCTTTGAGCGAGATTTTTAAACCGAGGCCAGTCCGGCCGCACTCACGCTGTTGAACGTTCATTGGCTGAAGTGTGGCG
Source organism: Acanthosepion pharaonis (assembly GCA_903632075.3). Taxonomy (NCBI): domain Eukaryota; kingdom Metazoa; phylum Mollusca; class Cephalopoda; order Sepiida; family Sepiidae; genus Acanthosepion; species Acanthosepion pharaonis. The sequence continues at coordinate 3,722,141 of CAHIKZ030004724.1, read as the reverse complement.
TGAGCGGTAGGCGAAGGTAAACTATGAAGAAGGAGGGGAGGCCTGTTGACACCCCTGAAGGGATCGGTGTGAGATGCCACTGTGAGAGAGAGGAGAAACCTGTTGACGCCTCTGAAGGGATTGGTATGAGATACCAAGATGAGAAAGGAAGAATTTGGGAGGACGATTCCCTTAAACTAGAATTAAGGACTTCCAAAAATGAAAATTAATGAATTTTCCTGACCGAAAACAAAGAAAATTCTTAATGAGGATTTAGAATTATCAAGGAACCTCAGAACCCGACAGGCCCACCCCACTTTTGGTCGGCGTCCATATAAGCAGAGTCGCAACGAGTAGTTCGCAGTTGAGTTTTGCAGGTGGGGTTAGAAAGACAGGCAAGCAGTAGCAGTTGAGCTGTGAGCTCTAAAGACCCGCCTCGCAGAAAGCTGACTTAAGATCCACGCATTCTCGACCTCAACTTCTAACCAAGAACAATTTATTTTTGAAGAACGACTTAGACTCACACCACCAAAACCATTTTTGCGAATATCGCCGGAATACAACAAAAACCAGTTGTCGAAAAACAACTTAAAATGTTAAGACTCGCCTAACAAACACAAAGTGTCACGAATCCATATTAGCGGTTTGGGAGGAAGACGCAGTCCTGTATTCAGCAACCAGATATAAAATATTGTTATCCTTTTTTAACACATTTGAACTTTTCGAGTTATTACTTTATTTTCTTTTACATATACTTTTGCGGAAATTACCCTTGTCCGGACTCGACTTGCATTACGGCCCGGCGACTGATTGATTTCGTCTACCTAAGATCAAATCACAACGTGGGTAGGTTAGACTAGAAATCAAAACAGTCACTTTGGTAACCAGACATTGGAGGCGAGCTGGGAACGACAAGGCTGATGCCGAATCTAACTAGATTCCCATCCGAATCAGCAAAAGGTTAGAACGTCACATTTGGTGCCGCGATCAATACCAAGTCACATTGGTTGTCACAGGACAGGATAGGACGGCGACGGCGCGGAGACAGACGGGGTGACGTCACAATTGGCGCCGCGTCCCAGGATAGCACGGCGGGCCCGGCCAGGCAGACGTCACATTTGGCGCGGCGACCCCGGGGTGACTTCACATTATCATAGTTGATTGGTCAGGTTGGTGAAGGGATTCCAGTGCGCGGGCCCATCAAAATTTACCTGAAAATGTTTACACCAGCAGCTTTTAAGTAACTTTTGGTAGACGGTATAGTAGTTCGGAAGCCGTCAATAGTTGTACTAACACGAAGTCACAAGTCATCGTGACCGAGTGTCATAATAATCGTGACCTAGCTGTTGATCACGCAAGATTATGTAAAAACTACAGTAAAGTCTAACGTAACCCTGTGATTAGCAATCTCCTTCGTCAAACGAAAGGATTGTGACTTTTAACTTCTTTGAGTTTTTTACTATTGAAATCATGTCGCACACTAATAAATGTTTAAGATTTAGCTATTCAGCGGTGGGTGATGTAAATCCGTATTTGCTATCAACACAAGGGATCGATATTTAGTTAAAAGTCATACTATCGAATGCTGATTCTCTCAGCAGGAATTTCGTCTCTACACAGTCTTCTTATTTAGATCTTGGACCAGACTTGGGCCTTACACCAGCCTTGGATCTTACATCAGACCAAGTAGCGTTTTCTAAATATTTTTAATCACACAGCCCTCTCGTTGTTGGCCACGTACAAAACTTGAACAAATAAAGATCAAGACGACGGTATAAATAATCCAGTATTTCATCTTCGAAAAGTACCTGCTCTAACTTTTCAGATTACAATAGACCACCACCACCGTTTTTACCGCTGTTCGAAAACACTTCAGACGCTGTTTACACACAGCGTCTTCTACTATGGACACTCACATATAGATATATATTATTGCAAGCCTTTTGAAAATTCCTTCATATAATGGGATTTTTGTGGTTCAAGCAAAACAAAGCATTTTAAGTCGTTTGGTTAAAACCTGATTGCGGGCGGGAGAAAAGTCTTCGAGTAACCGTAATCGTAATGATTCTTCGGCACTCGCCTCCAGAGCGTCATTCTTCTACCGCCAGAGCACAGGGATGCGGCCTAAGCTCTCGCTGGTCCTCTTTGATGTGGATCGGTCTAAAAGAAAGGTCACACTCGATTTAAAGGAACTTAAAAGTTCTTCGCATGTAAAGCACGAGGTGGATGCCAGAGAAAATGCTCCTCTTATCTACGCCATCATTCTTTTGGTGTTCTTTTCCAAATCGCTGCCACTCAGTATCGATAAGTCTTATTTTTCTTTTATCGATTATGAAATTCCGGTCACTTCACGTTTAATCAATATTCTTGTAGCTCTCTCTTTCTTTTTCTTTCTTTCTTTCGTATTATTTTCTTTCTTTCTTTCTTTCTTTCTTTCTTTCATTTTTCCATTTTAATGTTTCTTATTTTGGCTATCCAGCCTTTCTTTTTCTCATTTTCTTTTTTGTTTATTTTCTCGTTGTCCTTTTCTTTCTTTCTTTCTTTCTTTCTTTCTTTCTTTCTTTCTTTTACTTTCTTTTTTTCATTTTTCTTTACTTTTCCTCATTGTCTTTGTGCTTTTCTCCCACTGTTTTCTCATGTTTCGTTTCGTTTCGTTTCGTTTCGTTTCTTTCTTTCTTTCTTTCGTTTCGTTTCTTTCTTTCTCCAATTTTAATGGGTCTTATTTTCTGTTTCTTCCCTTTGTTTTTCTCTTTTTCTTCTTTGGTTATTTTTTGTTTTCTTTTTCTCTTTTTGATTTATTTCTCATATTTTCTTTCTTTCTTTCTTTATTTCTTTCTTTCTATCTTTTTCTCATTTTTGTTTGTTTCTTATTATCTTTTCCCCTGTATTCTTCTCATGTTCTATTCTTTTTTTCTTTCTTTCTTTCTTATTATCATTTTCCCTTTCTTTTTTCTCATTTTCTATTCTTTCTTTCTTTCTTTCTTTCTTTCTTTCTTTCTTTCTTTCTTTCTTTCTACTAGTGTTTTTACTTCGTAAATGTGTAATTCTTTCTCGGGCCTACTATATAACAAGTTCGTCACTCGGACTCTCTTTATGTGTAGACTGTTCAAGTTTCACTTGATGGCCCACTGTCGTTGCCTTGTCTATTGTTCATCAGCTTCCTTCCTAAGACCATCGTTGATGCAAAAACAGTTAAAGTCGTTCATCCTTCCTGCCACTTGGATTTATGATTCATTCTTTTTAAAATGACATGTTCCTTCACGACATTGAAGATCATGACTTTCCACACATTCCCCATCTGCGAATTCTCATGAATTCTTGAGAGACAGACAATAGTTTTCCGATGAATTTTCCACGGTTTATAATTTAGAGTTTTTCTTCATTTAGACAGATTGCCATCCAAGCCGATAGAATTCACTTTGCAGTTTAATCCTTAGCTGGAACGTTGTCTATTATGAAAAAAAAAAAAAAAAAAAAAAAAAAAAAAAAGGAATCTTTACAAAAGTCTTTTTGAAAAAAAATACAGAAAAAAAAGACAGAGATGGAAAATATTTCTGATATGACCATTTTTTCATTTCGTAAACAATTTTTATCTTTTCACTTCAAGTAGACAATGATGCCACTAGCATGTAGGGGGTTATAGGGAGTGAAAGTGAATGAGAAGACTGAGAATAGAGAAACTTGAGGAAAAGACAAAAAAAAATGACCAGGTTTTAATAAGATAGATGATAGCGATTGTCGATGCACTTAAATTTTTGAAGATTGTAATTATCAGGGAAGCAAGTAAACGGAAGGGAGTTCCACAGGTGAGAAGCGAGAGAAAAGAAACTGATGGCGGTTGCATTTAGTTATTTCATCAGTAAAAGGGTGGGACCTAATTGCCAATCTAGTATCTATAAGTTCGTCCCTAAATTCGTATAAAGTACGGAGTATATAAGAAATTAATTTGAATGAAAGAACCTGCATTTTTGGTGAAAACTGATGTTACCCCACGGGCTTTCACCCGATTCTTTTTTCAACTTTGGGACGGCATTCTTTTTACCGAAGTCCGTACAACCGTAATGATGCAAATAAATCAAGATAAGTAATCTAAATATTTGATATGTGCGTAGCATGTCGGTTATCAGCGCGGAAAGTGCTGAATTCTAATTTTGGCCAATTTCTTTACTACCGCTGGGAAATATATCAATCCGTCTCTTATCACCGCCGCAGCTATAGATTAAATCACAGGTGTGACACCATTTAGGGTTGCTAGAAGAAAAAGGAAAGAAAGAAAAAAAAAAGAAAGGCGAGAGTTAAATTTAGATGATAAAAAAAGCCATCACGAAAGGGACATTAAGCGGTGTTATTTTGACAAGGAAAAATGGTGAACATTTTTATTGCCATTGTCGAGAATTCTAAATAGATAAAAATTAACTGTGTCATGGTGGCGAACTTATATTATCGGGAATAGATAACGCCAGAATGTGAAAGCGTCTAATGGGCCAACCGCTTGGTGATGGCGAAAAGGTAATTGACGAATTCCAGGTTGGCCAAATAACCTCAGAGACAGAATTCTAAATAGATAAACATCTAACTGTGTCACGGGAATGCCATTTGGGGCTTCCACAGAGTTCTAAAGAGATAAAGATTTAATAGGTCATCCGTTGACCGAGAAATAAGAATGTCCGTTGACCACACACGAGTTGCGAAAACAAAGAAAACCCAACCATAGGTTAAGTCTTTATCGATGGGAGGGTGTCGTTGAACAAGGCATCTGGGTTGTGTTGGAATTTGACTATGACAGCGAAACTATTTTATCAGAAACTGGCACCAAGAATGCAAATACGGCTAGGATAGCGAAACTACCTTATCGGACCGAAATGTTGGCTGTGTTTCGCTAGATGACCACCCACTTGATAATTGACGAAAATCTCATTGATAGGTAACAGGTGACATTGAGGGTAAGAGCTGCGATTGGGTCGGCGTCCATATAAGCAAAGTCGCAGCGAGCGAAAATCAGTTCGGGCAGTTCCAGATCCAGATCCGGTTGGAATTGGCAATTGGCAGAGCCTCGCAGATAGCTGACTTGAAAGATTCACGCAATTCCGAACTCATCTTTTAACCAAGAACAATTTATTTTTGAAGAACGACTTAGACTCATACCACCAAAACAAGTTTTACGAATATCGCCTGAAGACACACCAAGAACAGACAACTTAAGATGTTAAGAATCGCCTAACAAAAACAACGTGTCACGTATCCATATAGCGGGTTGGGAAATAGACGCAGTCCTGTATCCAGAAACCAGATATAAAATATTGTTATCCTTTTTTAACACATTTGAACTTTTCGAGTTGTTATTTTCTTTTCTTTTACATCTATTTGTACGATATCGCCCTTATTCGAACTCGACTTGCATTACGGCCCCGACGACTGATTGATTTCGTCCGCCTAAGATCAATTCACAACGTGGGTAGGTAGACTGGAAATCAAAGTAGTTACTTCGGTAACCAGACGTTGGAGGCGAGTTGGGAACGACGAGGCTGATATCGAATCTAACCAGATTCCCATCCGAATCACATTTGGGTGCCGCGACCAATACCAAGCCAGTTGGTCGTCACAGGACGGGATAGCACGACCGACGCAGACAGGCGGACGTCACGTTTAGAGGAGCGGCGACACCCGGGGGGGGGGGCGTCACACAGGGTAAACTGAGCTCACTAGCCTGGTCAAGAAAAAAGTTAAGTTTAGGATTAAAAACCGGCTGGGTTTCGTCTAGCAACCATGTCCGTAAAACCATACGGAGATTGTCGTAGCAACAACTAGTAGCTATGTGCTCCACATGGAGTCTAATGATACAAAGGAGGAGGATTGCAATTAAGTATAACTGAAAATGATGCCTCCAATTTATTTCCATGGAAACTACAAACGATAATAATAATAACCATATTAACCATTTCCTTATAATGAAAGCAGCATTCATTGACCGAGCTGTTAGTTGAAATTCATAAAATCTTTCTCTTAAAACAATTTTTCAGGAAAATGGGTTTCTTAAGTGCAGTAAGTGTTATCGCTTTTTCCAGTATTGATGGGAGTTTCCTTCATAAACTTTGATTTAATGAGCATAAAACATCAATATCTTGATTATGTCATTATTTTCTCTTCGAGTTACACGAGCTTTCTATTGTATCTGTTGCTGCTCTTGTTGAAAGCCTTCAAATGGCGAGGTTTCTCTTATCTAATAACGTTGGTTGTGATTCTGAAATGCCAGTCCACGTTGTTCGAAGAAGTATGATCCTCTCTAAGACCTACAGGCTCCATACGCTCGAAGAAAATATGAATATCTCTTGAACACATGCGGCACTGGATTAAAACGTATCCGGTTCCCTGCCAGTTCGGATCTGAATCTCTGGTTTCTGGTAATGCTGAGAAACGATATAATCTGAAAAGAAACAGACAAAGCGACGCAGAAGTGAATAAAACCGGTGATTCCTTAAAGATATTAGTTATCTCCCCTAAGCAAAGAAAGCGCAATTAGAAGAATCTATCTCCGTGGATTGACTAACGGGTTAGGTTCAAAATTCAAAGAACGTTAACAGACACGGCAGACACATAAAAAAGCCCAAGTAGAACTATCATTAATATCTCGAGATGGGGTCACCTTTTCGGAACTTTTCTTTTGAAGTCATGTCGAACGTCAACATCTTGATTGTGTCATTACTTTCTCTTCCTATTACTTGTGCTATACATTTTAGTTGTTTCCGTTGTTGAATGTCCACAATTGATGTCGTTTCGGTTATTTGGTACAATTCTTTGTTTGGCATTCCGCAGCGCTAGTTCATGGGTCTTAAAGAAGAATGGTCCCCCCTAAGACCTACAGGTTGCATTCGTTCGAAATCATTTTTAATTATTGATCATTAATTTCTCTTCCTATTACCTCTGCTATACATTTTAGTTGTTTTCGTTGTTGAATGTCCACAACAGAAGTCGTTTCTGTTATTTGGCACAATTCTTTATTTGTTATTCAGCAGCATCGTCCATGAGTCTTGAAGAATAATGGTCTTTGCTAAAACCTACAGGTTGCGTTCGATCGAAGTCATTTTCAATCATTGCTCTGAGAAATCGGTTGCAATACAGCTGGCAGTTTACATATTTCTGAACGACTTCAGCGCCATGCAGGACATCTATATGAAAGTTTCGATCTGACAAGGCTATTTAAGAAAATGCTTAATCTATAATTCAACTATATTAAGATATATTATAACTAGTAATAATGCAGCAATGGTGAAAATGCTTCATCTAGAAAGTACCGATAATAACTATTAGTATTTCGGAAATAATAAATATACACCAGTAGCGACCTACTGGATTATCTTAGTAGATCAACCTCAGTAGCGCTACTCGAGAAGGCAGGTGCAAATGAATGAGACCCCCACAATCGGCATCTATGGCCGTCAACCATGGCGGCTAGCAAATCATAAGTACAGACGCCTGCTGTATCCACAATGTCCACCCGTGGTTTATACTCCAAGCTGAGCAGACCTTAGTAAAAGTTTCTGTGAGTTTCATAATCTGGCATTGTCAATATTTTTAAGAAGGCCAGCAAGTCCAAACCCTCGCTCACGATGACTTGCGACTATATAATTTAATCAGAAGGTTTGGGTTAACCCGTAGTATGGTTTTCAGTCATTTTCAAACGATGCCGTGCGCTGTCATCACACCACCAGGCCGATATTATCAAGAACTCCTCACCCGTAGATATTCGAACCCAGATCTCATGACCAGAAACAAACGCGCCCATTCACCTTCAGCATAATGAGCGACTTAACTAAACTTATCAGCTGGATTCAGATTGGAAGAGGGTGCAGAAGAATTAAATCGGCAATAGGACAACAACAGTGTGGATTCATCACAGACACTGGAAAAGAAATGCAATATTTATGAAGAGATTGATGTCAGATCGAAGAATACACAAGCAGAAGTATGGACTGCTAAGTTTCATAGACTATGCAAAAGCATTTGATCATATGATCATTTTCGGCACAAATATTTACTTGAACTGTTATGAAAATTTTACTTATTTGGGAAATATATTAGAACAATACAGCATATATACTCTGAGGAAATCGCCTGTAATATGGATAGAAATTAATTGAATACTCAAAAACAGAAAGGGACGTATGACAAGGATGAGTCTTCTCACCAAATTTATTTAATCTTTTCAGCGAGATTATCCTATGAGAACTATAAGTTCCACCAGGATCTATTATTGGTGGGCACAATTTTAATTACATAAGATACGCAGACGACACTTTGTTGATGACAGACAAAGTAAACAAGACCTAGAAATGATAGACAGTTGTGGAGAGCCATGATCGCATACATCCTGAAAAGACATAGGAGAAGTTGAAGAAGAAGAAGATGTGAAAATGCGTTATGTAAAATGCAACAATATTAAAATGGATTAAATGCTTCTCCATATGAGTCAGTATCGCGCACGTATGTGCATACCTCCAGACAGCCAGATAAATGCCTTGCAGTAATCTAAACACTGAATACAAAGTCCTGTTCATAAGTAGTTTTATTAAAAGTCAAAATGGTGAATTTAGGGGAAAGGAAATAAATACAAACTTGAGATTAGTTTAGTCTAAATAAATAAAGAAAATAAAGAAAAAGGTCAAAACGAAGGGAAAGAAGAACTATGACAAAGGCGCCCAAGGCTGAACATAACTGTAAGAATGTTATATACCGTACTTATGAACACTAATGGGTATGTCCCAATCCTTATAAATACGTGGGGCACTATTGTAATTGGGGGTAATATGCTGTCTAAGTAGTCCACCACTAGCAGTGGTTTACCTATTTCACGCCGCTGGCGAGTATTGGATTTTGTCGATGTTATAAAGATTAGCATTTCATTTCCAACCTCCATTTTCGTTATTCGTCATTCGGTAACCTTTTCTATGTCACAACACAGATAGATAGATAGATAGATAGATAGATATTGACTTGGTATAGTGTTATATACCGTACCTATGAACACTAATTGGTATGTCCTAATCCTCATAAATACGTTGGACACTATTGTAAGTGGGGGTGTTGTCAAAGTAGTCCACCACTATCAGTGGTTTACCTACTCGCCGCTGGCGAGTATTGTATTTTGTTAATGATATAAAGATAACCATTTCCTTCTCAACCTCCGTTTGGGTTATTCACCATTTAGTAACCTTTCCTATGTTACAACATAAACATACACCATGGTATCATTGACTGATTCGTTTTTTACGGTTTATTAACCCATTGCAGATTATGTAAAGCCAGAAAATATTTTTTAGATTATAAGATAATAATGATATATATATATATATATATATATATATATATATATATATATATATATATATATATATATATATATATATAATTATTTATTTAAAATATCTTTCCTTCGCTACATAAGAGTTCTCATGTTTTAAAACAGGACCCGAAAACTTCAATATAATTATTAGAATTGAATTGAATTAAAGTACGAAGCTCTGTTCCATCTTCAAGCGAAATTTTTGAATAACTAATTCTTGAAATTTACGCGTTTCTATAAGCATATTCATTATTAAAATTAAAATTACTATTGTAACGGCTAGAGCAATTATTTACCTAACGAGTTCTTACCTATTTTCTAT
>CAHIKZ030004724.1:3597500-3707500 GCA_903632075.3 Acanthosepion pharaonis | reverse complement strand
AAGCAGTAAACAAACATTTTGTATGTATTAATTTTAATGATCGACTTATCCAAATTACGATGAATCCTTCTCAGACAAGGAAGAAATTCTCTCAGAAATTGTCCGAAGTTCATATTTTCGAAAGAGGAAAAAAGTAACTGTAAATTATGTGGATATGTAGGATAGAGACCAATTGATTTGGGCCCTGAAGAGGTTAGCGTTGTAATAATCGGGGAAATCATCCACTCGGTAGTTTGTTTCACCCACTCGGTAGTTTGTTTCACCCACTCGGGAGTTTGTTTCATCCACTTCGGAGTTTGTTTCATCCACACGGGAGTTTGTTTCATCGACACGGGAATTTGTTTCACCCACTCGGTAGTTTGTTTCACCCACTCGGGAGTTTGTTTCATCCACTTCGGAGTTTGTTTCATCCACACGGGAGTTTGTTTCATCGACACGGGAATTTGTTTCACCCACTCGGTAGTTTGTTTCACCAACTCGTGTGTTTGTTTCACCCACTCGGTAGTTTGTTTCACCCACTCGGGAGTTTGTTTCATCCACTTCGGAGTTTGTTTCATCCTCACGGGAGTTTGTTTCATCGCCACGGGAATTTGTTTCACCCACCCGGTAGTTTGTTTCACCAACTCGGGAGTTTGTTTCATCCACTTCGGAGATTGTTTCATCCACACGGGAGTTTGTTTCATCGACACGGGAATTTGTTTCACCCACTCGGTAGTTTGTTTCACCCACTCGGGAGTTTGTTTCATCCTCACGGGAGTTTGTTTCATCGCCACGGGAATTTGTTTCATCCACCCGGTAGTTTGTTTCACCCACTCGGGAGTTTGTTTCATCCACTTCGGAGTTTGTTTCATCCCCCCGGGAGTTTGTTTCATCGCCACGGGAATTTGTTTCACCCACTCGGTAGTTTGTTTCACCAACTCGGGAGTTTGTTTCATCCACTTCGGAGATTGTTTCATCCACACGGGAGTTTGTTTCATCGACACGGGAATTTGTTTCACCCACTAGGAAGTTTGTTTCACCAACTCGGGTGTTTGTTTCACCCACTCGGTAGTTTGTTTCACCCACTCGGGAGTTTGTTTCATCCACACTGGAATTTGTTTCATCCACACGGGTGTTTGTTTCATCCACTCGGCAGTTTGGTTCACCCACTCGGGAGTTTGTTTCATCCACTTCGGAGTTTGTTTCATCCACACGGGATTTTGTTTCATCCACACGTGAGTTTGTTTCACCCATACGGGACTTTGTTTCACCCAATCGGGAGTTTGTTTCACCCAATCGGGAGTTTGTTTCACAAAGTAGCTGTGGCACCATTTAACGAGACAGAAGAAGAAAAGAAAGAAAAGAAGGAAAGGAGAGGCTAAGACTCAAAGCGTGGATGATAAGCAGAACACCACGGCTAAGAGACAATGGGTAAAGGATATTTTGATAAGTAACAAATGGCGAAAGAGTGTCATTACAATGACAGGGAAATTCTGAGTGAATAAAGGAATCGTGTGTGTTTTGGTGACGGCTGTGTTATCTGGGATACGTAAACAAACTGCTGGCCGACTGGCCGAAGAAAAATCCAAATGAAAATGTTATTTCGATAAGTGACGGAAAACAGGTGGACCAAATGGCTTTGAATAGATATGAAAAATTAAAAGCCGCACACGATATGTCCACTGGCCGATTTCTTTCGACGGAACATCTTTAGCCTGCGATAATAAAATTATGTTATCAGAAATGTGTACCGAAAGGAAATGAATGGGAACTTAGAAATGTTCTTTTCGGGGCGACGTTTGGCCGTGTTAAAAAGACCACACATTCGGATAATTAGCGATAAGATGACGGACGAAGTCCAGGTGTAGAACAAGAGTTATGACCACCGTGTTGTCCTGTTTGCGGCTAGAGAAAATGATAACTGCGATTAAGAGGAAGAAAAGGAAAAGAAAAAATAATTTTTTTTTTTTAGTTAAGCAAGATATTTTTTTTCCTGAAACAAAGCCGCGGATTCGTCCACGCCCGACTAAGACACCATTGGTCGAGTGGTGATCACGTGACGCACGAAGGAGGTTGTCGCCGCCCATCCAGAGGATAGGTATGAAAAGCTGCTACGAAGAAGTGGGGAGGGAAGCTCACGCCCCTCTGAAGTATGGTGAGAAGGTGGGAGTAAGAAAAGGCTCCCAAAAATGCAAAAAGTGGAAATTCCTAACCAGAGAGGTGGATATGTAATTAGAATTATCGAGGAACCCACGACGCCGACAAACCCACCCCGGTTTTGGTCGGCGTTTATATAAGCGAAGCCGCAGCAAGCAGAAATCAGTTCGAGAAGAGTTGCAGTTAAGTTCGAGTTGAGTTCGAGTTCGGTTCGAGAGACTTCCGCCTCGCAGATAGCTGACTTGAAAGATTCACGCAAATTCCGGACTCCTCTTCAATCCAAGAACAATTATTTTGAAGAGCGACTTAGATCCAGACCACCAAAATAAGTTTTTTTTCGACTTTCGTCCGAAGACACACCGAAAAACCAATATTGTGTGGTGTCACCCCCGTTGAACCCGATTTGCATTACGGCCCCAACTACTGATTGATCTCGTCTGCCTAAGATCAATTCACAACGTGGGTAGGCAGACTGGAGATCAATGCAGTTACTTTGGTAACCAGGCGTTGGAAGCGAGTTGGGAACGACGAGGCTGATATAAAATCTAACCAGATTCCCACCCGAATCACTAAAAAGTTAGAACGTCACATTTGGGTGCCGCGACCGATACCAAGCCAGTTGGTCGTCAGATGACGAGACAACACGACTGACGCGACAGGCGAACGTCACGTTTGGAGCGGCGACACCCGAACGGAGCAGCGAGGAGCGAACAGCTGGCGCCGCGGCGAGGACGTCACAGTTGGTGCCGTGGTAGACCAGGATAGGACGTCACAGTTGGCGCTGCGACCAGGGGACGACGTCACATAGCTGTTCTTTGAAAGAAGCTGGCTGACTTTTCGCCCAACAAATATGGTCCAAGCTTTCCACTTTCTGTAGTCATCATCAGGATAGTTAACCAAAATTGGTGAGTTTTCGAGAACAAGTTGTCATTTTGGTGAGGTGTGATTTTTGTTTTCTTTTCATATACATTTGGGGATGCAGTCCATTAAATTATAATTGTTTTTATGTATGAGGCATTGTAACTATTTACACTATATCCATTGGCTGTGTGGATAAAAGCTTTAGTTTAAGTAATCCAAAAGTGAGTGTGACCTAAAGAGTTATGAGTTCAGTCCCTGGTCACAGCAGAGGGAACAAAAACTTGAAGAGTTGTGTTGAAGAGAATTAACTGGAACTGAGACACACAGAAAAGGGATGACATGGGAAATTAGAACAATCTACCCCCATAGACTCAATAATTTCTGGTCGAAATTTAAATATATATACCCTGAAGAACGCCGGAGCATGCAGCGGCCGAAACATCGTAAATATGTTAATAAAGATGAGGACAACATTCTGAACGATGGAAATGATTATAAGTCTATTTATACAATTTGATTTTGCTTTTAACTTGCTATCTTTTGTGAGTATCTGTCTAATGTTACGATGATATTTATGCTTCTTATTAGTGTGTTATCTCATGGCCCGGTGGAGTAATGGATAGCGGCTCGGATTGAGGAATCGGAAAGCCGAGTTCGAATTCCTGTCGAATCCATTACATTCACTTACGTGCTAATACTTTTGGGAAAGGTATGAATCCACTTCTTCCGCCCAGCTATGGGTAAATAGCAGGACAGACCAGGTTCTATAGCATTGGATGGCAACTGGTCTACCGCAGAAACAAATGGCCACCTACTGCAGGGGAAAAAAGAATTTGCCACGTTAGTCAGGTATCGAAAGATACATGATCGTCTAAGCGTGTGTCACGCATAGCACATAACTGACTGATCTCATAGCACTATTGTCCGATAGGTGGCAGGTGAAATCTGCGAGAGTGTTGTTGTACTACATGACAATGTAAAAAAAAAAAAATAAGAATTAAACAAAAAATAAAACGATAAAAAAGACAAAACCTAAACAAAAGGGTCATAAACCAAATACAAAAGGAAAAACTGAAGAAAATCAAAAGAAAAATAAATTCCAAGCAGGATAAAGTAAGCAAAACTGACAAATCAAATCCAAAAATGTGGCGTAATTTTGCAACGTTTGAGTAGATGACAGGTAAAAAGAACCAAAAAAAGTTATAACGGAGATTCGAAGCCTTTGAGAGAAGTAGAAGATCTATAAACAATAAGCCTCGTAGTGATTTACTGAAGATAGGTAATCTGATCATGAAGATCACCAATGATGATTGTTGGATGGCCCGAAAGGATCCGTTTAGTCAGCGACAATTGATTGCAGACGTAAATCGTTCCGGTAGTCAGTAAAACAAATTATCTTTACTGATTTATTCTTCTGTCTTGACCTGGGCTTCATGTCCATGATTAACAGGCGACTACCTGACACCCTCTCTTCGTCTACTTTCACAACTTCCTCTTGTCTTCTTACTAATAATGGAACGCCAAGACAGAATTGAAATAAGAGCTGATTGTGAGAAATAATGAAAAGATACGAGACATGTTGATATTCGATTGAACATATGCATCTGAAGGAAAAAGAATTTTACTCTCACTCTATCTATCTATCTATCTATCTATCTATCTATCTATATATATATATATAGTGGAGCCTCGTTTTACGAATTTAATTAGTTCCTGAAGGCCTTTTGTAACACGAAATGTTTGTAAACCGAAACTATTTTTCCAACAGGAATCAATGTAGAGAAAAAACGTCAGAGTACAATAAAATTGGAAAAGAAAAGCACGCCACAACACACAAATGTACACAACATGGCGGTTGACTCAGAAATGATTCCGTTCGGGTTAACTCGGTTCGGCTATGCTGTTCGAGAACCGACATTTTGTTCGATAACCGAGGCATTTTCATCTCGAATTTTCTGTTCGAAAACCGATTTGTGAGACGTTCGAGAAACGAGGTTGCACTATACATCTATCTATATATATATAATAAAGTACAATAATTGTTACTTGCCACATATATATATATATATATATATATATATATATATATATATATATATATATATATATATGCAAAATAAAGTGCAGTAAGTGTTACTTGGCAGTATATTTATTCAAATATCTCCTTTCTTAAAAGAGATGTTGTTTTCTCAGAGGCTTACGGCCACATCAAGTTGAAACACCGGTTCACGAAGGATCACCGAAGTTATGCAACATCAAACTTGGCCAGTACCGCTTGCGAGTACTAGGTGCTGTAAGCTTGGATGTGCGGGTGGTGTAATTGATAATGGTTCAGAATTGTTATTAAAAGAGTTGAGTTCTATTTCCCATTGGTTTCGTTATATTCCCTTACGCACAAATACCATTGATGTTTTTGCTGTTTCTACTTGCTTAAATAAAAGACAACTTTTAACAACAAAAAAGTTAGACAAAGTTCTTCGCAGGATATTAGCCGTGCTTGTTCGAATTGTTTTTTTATTTCCTGGAGAGGTGGTGTACTGTAGATTTTATTGATTTGCTCTGGAGTTTTCTTTTTACAAGACCCAAAGCTCCATCCACGACAGGAAGTGTTTAATCTTCAATTGCGATATTTTTTCTGCTTCCATCTTGCATTGCTTAATTATTTTTTTTATTTATAAAAACCTTCGATTTTAAAATGCCGTGATAATTTTATTTGTAATAATATTAGTTAACTTTTAATAATTTAATAATAAAAGCATTCCATGATAGGATTAT
The DNA here is from genome assembly GCA_903632075.3 of Acanthosepion pharaonis. Taxonomy (NCBI): domain Eukaryota; kingdom Metazoa; phylum Mollusca; class Cephalopoda; order Sepiida; family Sepiidae; genus Acanthosepion; species Acanthosepion pharaonis. The sequence continues at coordinate 3,701,728 of CAHIKZ030004724.1, read as the reverse complement.
GACAAAATTAGTTTGAGGTCAAAGAAATTCAGCTCAAGTATGACGATAAAACCATTCGAATATTTCTCAGCCTGTCTGCTTTAAGGGACAATGCTGCTTCTATAATACCCACTTCTTCTTCCATGTACCGTCTCTCTTCATGACGATGGCGATCATGGCTCTCCACATTTTCCTGTCCTTTAATAAATGTTTTCTTTTTGTTATCTCTTTCTAAACCTTGTCCCGCCATCCATTTACTCAAACTCGCTAGGTCATGCACTGTTTTCCTCTGTCCCTCTTTGCCCTTGAAGTATGTCCTTGGAGTGTCAAATTTTCCAACCCCACTTTCCTCATTATTTGCTTTAGAAATTTCGTCTTGATGTTAAGTATAAGTATGCTTTCTGTTTCCATTTTCTCTAAAATTTCATCGTTGTTCACATGTTCAGTCTATGGCATTCTCAGCATTCTTCTGTAGAACTACATTTCCTTCACATCTTATCTTCATCTGCGTCCAGCATTCACTAATATATGAGAGGACTGGTATTACTTAACAGTTCAGTACGCTTTTCTTGTTTTTCTAACGAAAATTTTCTGTTTCTTAATACCTTGCTTAGGTTTTCGAAGGCCTCTTTCGTTATTCCAATACAGCTTCGGATTTCAGTGTTGCGCTTTCCGTCCTCTGTTAAAACGCTTCTCAGATATTTAGATTTTTGCACTTGTTTAATTTTGGTATACAACTTGTAATTTGTACGTTGAGCTGTTCCGTTTTATAACAATCATGTATTCTTGCTTTTTTGCAATTAATGCTTAGTCCTTTGTTCACGCTTTCCTTCACTGGCTACTGTAGGAGTTCTTGTAGTTTGCTGTCTGTTTCTGCGATAAACACTGTCTCATCTGCATATCTAATGTTGTTAATATTGTGGGTGCTAATAATTAATTCTGGTCAGATTTTTAATTATCTCAGAATCGTCTCACTCTGTAGGTTGAATAAGTCCGGTAAGAAGACACATCCTTGTGTTACGCTCCTTTCTATTTTTCTATATTTACTGAATTCATTTTCTATCAATATGAAGCGCTTTGCTGCCAGGATAGATCTGCATTATTCTAATATCCTTCCCAAATATGTTAAGGTTTTTCTTTAATTAATTTACCCTAAGCAAGGCGAGTATGCCACAAGTACGCAAAAGGTTACAGGCAGTGAAAGTGAGAGAAAAAAACTGATTATAGGGACGATCGAGGGAAGGACTAAACACGACGGGGATTGAAGTAGATAAAAGATGGCGACTGATGTTGCATTTCAATTTTTAATGACTGTAATTACCAGAGAAGCAAGTAAAAGGAAGGAAGTTTCACAGGCGGGAAGTGCGAGAAAATAAACTGTTTGAGTAAGTAAATTGAAAATACATATTTGCCTGGCATTCTTCCACGTTCGCCTGTCGAAGATAAGCAATTGAAAAGAGTTAACTTTCAACAAAGAGGTAATCTATTTACTTATTTATTATTGATATTATTCGCAGTCAAAGTTGATTAAAATGCTACTAAATGTTTCATTGCTATTGCTTTTGCAGATAAGGAAGATATGGGTGAGATGTTTGCGCAAATGAACACTTCTCGAACAACGATCGTAGCATGGCACTGATCAGGAATAGAATGCATGTCTTTCCTCAGAGCTGTCGTATTGATTGAACGCGAGCAGTTTCAACCAAAATTCTCCCTCGGTACTCAGATTCGGTTTACGTAAAATAACACCTGGCATCTCCACAAAATAAACAATAATCTCACCAAGTGAATGGTATTATGAAAAGGCTAATGTGATGATAATGGAAACCTTCCTTGTCTTTTTCATCTTTATTTTTATTTTCCTGGTGGAATTCTATCATTTTGCAGAAGCTGATGTTGGTGCTTGGTAGCTGAGTAAGCATCGAAGAGTAATATGTTGGCACCCCATTGTCAACTTCACTCATAGGTCTCCTCTTCTCTATCTGCTTTCATTGAAATCGCAAAGCTTATCTGTTTTATTTGGTCGCTATCTTCGGGGTTTCTTTATGTGTGGACAGTGTTTTCTTCACTAGGAATGTCTTTGTTTATGTTCTATCTTTTTTCCCCTCCAAGATTTTAATTTTTTTTTTATTTATTCCTAGTTTTTGTTGTTTCTTTTTCTTTCTTGTATTTATTTATTTATGTTTTATTTATTTATTTATGTTTTATTTATGTTTTATTTATTTATTTATGTTTTATTTATTTATGTTTTATTTATGTTTTATTTATTTATGTTTTATTTATTTATGTTTTCTTTATTTATGTATTATTTATGTTTTATTTATTTATTTATGTTTTATTCATTTATTTATTTATGTTTTATTTATTTATTTATGTTTTATTTATTTATGTTTTATTTATTTATGTTTTATTTATTTTTTATTTATTTATTTATGTTTTATTTATTTATCTATGTTTTATTTATTTATTTATTTTTTATTTATTTATTTATGTTTTATTTATTTATTTATGTTTTATTTATTTATTCATTCATGTTTTATTTATTTATGTTTTATTTATGTTTTATTTATTTATTTATGTTTTATTTATTTATGTTTTATTTATATTTTATTTATTTATTTTTTATTTATTTATGTTTTGTTTATTTTTTGTTTTATTTATTTATTTATGTTTTATTTGTTTTATTTATTTATGTATTTATTTATGTTTTATTCACACATTTTTAAAAATATTTTTAAATAAGCTTTCCTCCATTTTTTTTGCTTTCCTTTCTTAATTTTTAATTTAATTTTTCAGATTTAAAAAAATAATCTTGACATTTTTCTGTCTTTTTATTTTCATTTTTTTCTTTTTGCTTCTTTTTATTTGTTCTTCTTTATTTTTACGCCTTTTTTATCCTTTCACTCCTTTTATTCTTCTAAATTATTTTGTATTTCTTTTTTAAATTTTTCACACTTTTTCTTTTTTCAATTCTTTTTTTTTTATCTATTTTCTATCTTTTTTTATTTTTATCCTTCATGCTTCCCAGAAGTTTGTTTTTTATTTCTTATTTACATTTTTTTGTTTTGTTTTTGTCCCTTTCTTTTTATTCTTTTTTGTTTTACACCTTCTTTTTTTCGTATCCTCTTTTTATTTTATTTTTACGTTTTTTTCTTTCATTTTTTATTTTTACCTCTTTTCTTTTCTTTTCATTTTTCTAACCTTTTCTTTATCTTGTTACCTTTGACCATTTGCTTTTTATTATAACATTTTTTTAGCCTATTTTCCTTTCTTTTTATTATCAATTTCTCCCTGTCTATAATTTGCTTCCATTTTCCTTTTTTTTATTTCTCCATAAAGAACAAAGAAAATTGACTGAAGGTAATTAAGTCAACTTTCTTTGTTCTTTATTTTCCTTTCGTTCTGTTTTTATTTGTTTTCTTCCTCTTTATCTATTTTATCCTCTTTTTCATTTATTTTAATTTTGACCAAATTTATTCCATTTTGACTTTTAACATTTTTTATTGTTTTTTTTTAAATTTTTCCACCTTGTCTTTTTTAAAATTGTTTTTCATTTCGTCCCTCTTTTTCCTTTTTATTTTCAACAATTTTTAATTTTTTTTTATACTTTTAACCAATTTCTTTTCTATTTTTATTTTTACTTCTTTATTACCATGAAAATGCTTACATTCTTTTATTGTTAACTTTTTTCCTGCTTTCTTTCCTTTTTATTCCTTTTGCTTTTTATAATCTTTACCTTCTTTGTGTTTTTTTTTAAATTACTGTGATGGAGACAAGGGGAAACCCCTTCACTATAAATCTCAATGTCAATTCCCTACGTTGTTTCTCATGTAAGCTTTCTGTTAATGTTTTAACATTTGTTTATTTTCGCTTTTTCTTCTCTACTGTTTGTTCTCTTTCACAATATTTTTCATTTTATCGTTTTTTTTCTTTCCACGACATTTTCTTTCCATTTAATTTTACAGCTTTATCTTTAACTTTTATTCATTCATCTTTCTCCTTTTTATCTCTTTCATTCTTACCGATTTTAATGTTTTTTTTAAAGAATTGTCTAAGCTCTCAGCTGTCTATAAGCACTTTCTAAGATCGATTTGTTAAAAATGGCTGCCACCGTGTGAAGTTTACAGGTCTTACTGAGGGCACCCTCCTTTTTAGAACCACTTGGAAAAACCCTACATAATCGCGAGGTACTATATCAAATGAAATAAACAACATCACTTAGGGATTTTCAACAGCAGCAACTACTAAAATGGATATCATATCTCTAACCCGAAATGAAAATAATGACGTCATCAAGTACTTGACATTCGATACTAGCTCGACCAAGTGCTGAGGAAGGAAACGCAGATCAGTCCTGGAAAGAGCGATAACAGTTACTAGAAATGAGAAATCTATATTCCGGAAAATATCATATAATGATTTTATAAATTTTAACCGATAGAAACACTAGAAGCTTGGTTAATAAATACCGAATATTTCCTTATAAGGAAAAGGCAATATTAAAATTACAGATGAATAGGACAGATGTTACACATTGACCACAGTCCGAATTGCCAGGGAGTGAAGAAAAGTGTAACTCGAGTAGAACTGGCTGCTCGGTCAGTGAATACCGAATATTTCCTTATAAGGAAAAGGCTAATATTACAATTACAGATGAGGAGGACAGATACTATACTTTTATCACAGTCCGAATTGCCAGGGAGTGAAGAAAAGCGTAACTCAAGATACACCGGCTGCTCGGTCAGTGAATACCGAATATTTGCTTATAAGGAAAAGGCTAATATTAAAATTACAGATGAGGAGGAGAGAATACTACATTTTGTCCGCAGTCCGAATTTCTAGGGAGTGAAGAAAAGCGTAACTCGAGTTGCACTGGCTACTCGGTCAGTGAATACTGAATATTTCCTTATAAGGAAAAGGATAATATTACAATTACAGATGAGGACAGATACTACAATTTGGCCACAGTCCGAATTGCCAGGGAGTGAAGAAAACCATTATTCGAATAACACTGGCTACTCGGTCAGTGAATACTGAATATTTGCTTATAAGGAAAAGGATCATATTACAATTTCAATTAACATTTTTGTTTTCTTTCCATTTTTGATTTGACCATTTTCTTTCTTTCTTTTTCATTTTTCGTCTTTTCCTTCCTTTTTATTGTAATCTTCAAAACTACGTACAATTTTCATCCCTTTTATAGTTAACATATTTCGCTCTAGCAAGTTATCTTCTTTTCCTTTTCATTATTTACCCAATTTCTTTCTTTTGTTTTCATCTCTTTATCTCTTTTCTTTACTTTCTTTTTACACAGCTTTTTCTTTCTTCTTTCTTTCAATATTTTACACATTTCTTTTGCGTATTTTATTTCGCTCTTCACCTCCTTTATTTTTTCCCCCTCCAATTTTACAACTTCTTCTTTACATATTAAATGTTGTTACTAATTTTCAGCTTTTATTTTTTTCACCTTTATGCATCAGTTTTGTTTGTTTTGCATGTCTAGCTTGTTAACCATTCCCCCATGAAAAGGCGCTGAGTAATTGCGATATTGATGACTGACTGATTAACCTTCAACAGTGATCAAAGGAACACTTCATCATGGCTGAATAAATATGCAAACACACACGCACGCACACACAGACAGAAACATACTCAAGCACATCTACACAAAGAGAAAACAGAAACATACATACACATGCTTTCATATACAATACTTCTGTTAATTTTGCACGAGGTTACATCGGTTGAATTAACGGTTACCATCCTGACTGGTTCCTTATTATAATAATAATCGATTATGATCATTTGACGGCACTAATTAAGATTGTTTGAATAATTTTACGATCGAATATGTCTTTTTTTGCTAAACAATAACTGACATCGTTTGTCACAAGTCCTACATACATGAGTTGCATTTGAATCATCAAAAAATTGATCTGAATCCGTTCCAGAGTATTGCCATTTGAATCAATAACATTGTTAGTCATCAATGAGTTGGCTGAACCTTTAGGCTACGGCCAGCCTCTGTATCCTCATTTAAGACACCACAGTATCGAGCAATGCCTGTGTATGAAATTCTTTATGTTTTTTTAATCACTTCACCCTAAGCAAGATGATAATGACACTGAGGCACAAGGGACGCGGAGTGAAAGAGAATGAAAACAATTTAGAAGGAACCGGAATCCCATTCCTAAACAGGAAACAAAAGTTAATCCTTTACAGTTCGACAGATCGGGGAGGAGTATGAACCAGATGATAGGCGAATCTACCCACTATTATTGAGGAGAAGAAAAAAGTAAATAAATAGTACTTGCATTATTTACATTATTCGGGCTGTTATCCTCATCTTCATTGCCATATTCACAACGTTTCGGCCGTTATACGCTTCAGCCTTCATGTTCTATTTCTCTGTCTAGACAAGAAACCTCACTCACTCTTTAACTGACCAACAGGATTAGTTCATTTTTACTGGGACTATCATGAGAACATTCCTTTAATTTACACTTTTTTAAGGAATTATACTTGGACATTCTCTATACTAAAAACATCCAATAGAATATTATTTTCTGCCTCATTTTATTCATTCTCTTGATTTCTGTTTTCTCAATCAATTCAGCACTTGTAATTATTTTTCGTCATCACACGACATCATCTAAACCTCAAACAACGACCCCTAACCTAACATCAGTTATGTTCCATAACTGATACACGTTTAGATGATCATGTATCTTTCGATATATGACTAACAGGGCACATCTTTTCCCACAGTAGGTTGCCATTTATTTCTGTGGTTAACCAGTTGCCATCCAAGGCTATAGAACCCGGTCTATCCTGCTATTTACCCAAGGCTGGATGGAGAAGAAGAGTATTCATACCTTTCCCAAGGTTATAAGCACGTAAGTGAATGTAATGGATTCGACTGTAATTCGAACTCGGCTCTCCGATTCTTCAATCTGAGCCGCTATTTTGTTTCCACTCATTCGAATTTATAAACCTCCTGAGACAAATAATAATGACACGTTTTCATTATTGCGTTAAGAACTTTTTTCTTTTTAATTTCTTGGTTTCAGTCTATCTATCTATCTATCTATCTATCTATCTATCTATCTATCTATCTTCTTATTTAATAATTTTGTTTGGGAGAATTGAAGATTTGTTTCGTCTTCTTTCTTTTCTCTTTCATCATTGAGTTTGCTGAACCTTTAGGCTACGACCAGAGCCTCTGCATCCTTAATAAAGATTCCGCATTATCGATCAATGTCTGTGTATGAAATTCTTTATAGTTCTTTTTTAATCACTTCACCCCAAAGCAAGACGATAATGACAAGAAGCCGCAAGGGGGAAACGGGGAGTGAAAGAGAATGAAGATAATTTAGAAGGAACCGGAAACCCATTCCTAAACAGGAAACAAAAGATAAACCTTTACTTCACTTCAAAAGATCAAGGAGAATATTGAACCAGACGATAGGCGAACCTACCGACTAATATTGAGAAGAAAAAAGTAAATAAATAATTAGTACTTGCATTATTTACATTATTCGAGCTGTTCATCTTCATCCGGCCTTGATGTCATATATCTCTGTCTATACCTCTGTCTATATCTCTGAGATGAGGTATTATGATTACTTGCATTATTTACATTATTCGGGCTGATGTCTTCATTTTCATTTTCATATTCACAACGTTTCGGCCGTTGTACGCTTCGGCCTTGATGTCATATATCTCTGTCTCTTCCTCTGTCTATATCTCTGAGATGAGGCATTATGATTACTTGCATTATTTACATTATTCGGACTGTTATCCTCATCTTCATTGCCATATTCACAACGTTTCGGCCGTTGTACGCTCCGGCCTTTATGTCATATTTCTCTGTCTATTCCTCTGTCTATATCTCTGAGATGAGGTATCATGATTACTTGCATTATTTACATTATTCAAACTGTCATCCTCGTCTTCATTGCCATATTCACAACGTTTCGGCCGTTGTACGCTCCGGCCTTTATGTCATATTTCTCTGTCTATTCCTCCGTCTATACCTCTGAGATGAGGTATCATGATTACTTGCATTATTTACATTATTCGGACTGTTATCCTCATCTTCATTGCCATATTCACAAAGTTTCGGCTGTTGTACGCTCCGGCCTTTATGTCATATTTCTCTGTCTATTCCTCTGTCTATATCTCTGAGATGAGGTATTATGATTACTTGTATTATTTAGATTATTCGGACTGTTATCCTCATCTTCATTTACGTTTCAGCCGTTGTAAGCTCCGAATTTCTTCAGGTGATTGTAATTTCCAACCGAACCCTTTATTTCGTTCACCGGGGTAGATTGTTCTAGTTTCCCGTGCCATACCTCTTCCTTATGTCTCAGTTATTTCCATTTAATCCAATCACCCGAAGACTGCCGGAGCGTCAAATTTATAAACCTCCTGAAACAAATAATAATGTCAGGTTTTCATTATTGCGTTAAAATTTTATTTTTTTTTCTGTTTAATTTCCTAATTTCAGTCTATCTTTCTTTCTTTTTTCGTATTCAACCATTTTGTTTGGAAGAATTGAAGATTTGTTTGGCCTGCTTCCTTTTCTCTTTCATTTTTATTTCGATTACTTAATTTGACAGGGAAATGGAATTCATTGTCTCTGATTAGAATACAAGCATAAAGCGTGTCAAGCGAAAGTGGCTCTTCAAGGCTCTTGTGAAGAGCATCAAAAGTGAAATTGATCGTGGCGTCTGAACGAAAATTGGTGAATACACAATGAATCGGCTGACATTGGAAAAGCGTCAAAACAAAAACAAAGTAACAATCAGCGAATGGGAATCAGTGCGGGGAAAGGAAAATGGTCACCTGTCAGCAATTTTGAATCAAATACGAACGAATTAACAAATTGAGGAAAGAAAAATGAAGAAAGAAAATAAGTAAAACAAAATAATAATGCTCGCTATTAATACTAGCAATTAATATACATAAAATCTTATAATATAGCGTATTTCAAATTTAACAACAGAATTTCTGTCAATAAAATAATAAATGTCAGACTAGAGTGATAAGTATTATTAAATTAGATATAATAACATACAATAATTATCGGAAGCCAACTCAGAGTTTAATTTAACAATTTATTGCCTGGGAAATGAAAGGCTCTGTATATTCACGTATAGTACGGGATTTTATGATCAGTAGTATGTGGGGCCGCATTATACACAGATAATTTTTTTGAAGATGTTAAAAATTAAGCATGAAGGGAAACGAAAGTACGGTATCTAAATTTTTTATCAGATATTTTACGGTAAGTGTTTTTTTTCTATCATTTTGGGGTAGCTTCGTACAAGAAAGAATGAAGACAATGTATTTGTTATAAAATATATCCTGGATGATGCCTAGTACTACAATATTGGACTACGGTATGTGTACTAATATTAGTCAGAAGCTGGAAAATTATACACGAGCTATAGGGACCCCCCCGCCAAAAAAAAACAACAAAAAAACATAAAAATTAATGGGCGCACTAAGCATGAGTTCGACTTTTACACGAGTATAAAAGGTATAAAGAATACAAATATGGGTAATAAATATGTCAGTCTATCTATCTATCTATCTATCTATCTATCTATCTATATTCATATGTATCTATCGTTCTATCACAGTCTGTTCACATCTATCTCAGTGTGTCTATATCTATCTATCTATCTATCTATCTATGTCACTTTATTCATATCTATCTATCTATCTATCTATCTATCTATCTATCATGTTTGTCTCTCTCTCTCTCTCTCTCTATATATATATATATATATATATATATATATATATAATGTCTGACGCTCAACTTCTCGAGAGCACATCTCTGCGGCTGCTCGGTCTCACGTTGACTGCTGACCTGAGATGGAACAAATACATTGAGTTAATTGCTTCGTCCACCGCAAGGAAAGTTGGCTCCCTGTACCGCACCAGGAAAATTTTCTCCCCGGAATCGATCCTTCAAATCTACAAATCAACCATTTGCCCTTGGAGTTTTGCTGCCATATATGGAGCCCCTTCTGTTTGTCTCAAGGTTCATATAAGTGGCCCTGCTCTGGCATCTCGTCTACAGTCACTTTCTCACAGACGCACCGTCGCCTCTCTCTGTCTCTTTTACAAATACTTTCATGGTAATTGCTCCGAGGAGCTGCATTCGCTGGTTCTCAGACTGCATGAATTCAAGCGCCCTACGAGGCTGGCTTCCCGCTCTCACCCTTTCACTGTCGAAACTCCTAAATGTCTCTTCTACTCCAATAGCTTCATGTCTCGCACCTAGCGCCTGTGGAACTCCCTTCCCTATTCCAGTTTCCCTGAGAGCTATAATCTCCAACTATTCAAATGTAATGTCAATCGACATCTCCAGTTGCCTTGATCTATCCACTACCCTTCTCCTCATCCTTTCTTCTATCACTCCTATCTGATCTTGCTCCAAATTTTCTGTAACCCCTTGCGTCCTAGGGGCTTCTCGCCTTGCTTGGGGTGAAACACTTATATATATATATATATATATATATATATATATATATATATATAATTAGGAAATCGGCCCATTCCCCTCCTGGTCTCCTAATTTTTTATACTTAAAAGCTCTACATGTTAAATTTTTATTTTTTATATTGAACACTTTTTAATACTACTGCTTCCTGGTCTAATTCAACTCTGACCATTAACATATATATATGTGTGTGTGTGGGCATATGTGTGTGCTTTTTCGTATGAACGTGTGTGAAAAGTCCTATTAAGAATGTTGCGAAATTTACATATCAGAAGAATACTTTGTTTTATACAATTATTAGATAATTATTTTCCAAGCGTAGCTTAGATGTGACACAAGGCCGAAAGTATGGGGCACCCAGTGAGGATCGAACTCACTACTCAGTCGTAATTGTTCGAGCGAGACAAACTTGCTAACCATTAAACCATCTGGAGGTGCCCAAACAATTATCAGATATGCCCGTCTTCTAAAAATTACGAAACTCGATAAGTATTGACATTTATTATTTCTAATTTTATAATTAAAAAAACTTAAATAAGTAAATAAATGAACAAATAAATATGAATTAAAAAAATTCTTTCTTTATTTCATTTCATTTCATTTATTTCATGAGTGAATTCACTGCTGGTTTAGGTTTGGGTAGCGTAACGGTTACCGGTGAGGAAAGAGAAAACGCCAGGCTCTGGTAAAAAATTCAGCCACGTCTGCTACGTTCACTTTCGTATAAATGCCCTTGGAAAAGGCGTGAACCTTTCTCTTCACACCCGACCTAGATAATGTTTAAAGCATAGCGTAGGAGGGATTCTCGGGCCTTTGGCGCTAGCCAGTCTGAGAGATGGAAAATTCTGAACTCATAACTGTAGAAAAGTCAACGCGAAAATCGTTCCAACTGTATTTCGCAGCTCTGACCAGCTTGGATAAACTATGACCAGCTATGGCCAACTAAGACCAGCTTAGACCAGCGGCCCGAGTGAAAACCGACCTTGTGTCACAACCTGACTCAGTGGAGGATCAAGTAAATCTTTACATTTAATAATATAGCGCTGGAGATTAAAGTTATCTTTATTAATGTACGTTTGCTTTTGTTGATATAAACTAAACATCATCAATAATTTTAAATCTGTTTTTGCTAGTGGATTTATGGAATATGTTACTGAGCTAACATAACGACGATGAAAAGAAAATGAGTGACTTGAAAGACTTTTACATTTCTTTTTCTTCACTTGACTCTACCCACTCCTGAGGATGTGAGTCAAAAGCTTAGACACGGCCTTAATTTTTGGATCTGTATCATTGTTCCGTCCTGGGTATGACGATAAACTACATCCGCATCCTGGGTAAGACGATAAACTACGTCCAACAGCAAGGCTTCTGATCAGGAGGCTTTGTGGGGCGTGAAACCACCTCTTAATTTCTGGTGTTCCCAGGTCCACCCTGACACGGGGTGGTAACACCTGTTAGGGTCCCAGCTATGGGCAAATAGTTAACCCCAATCTGGGGTAAAAAGCATTTTGAAAGTGGAAAATAGGTTTTAATACCATAAATATTTTGTAAAAATTATTACCAGAAATAGATTTTTGACAAAAAAAATATATTACCATGGAAAAAGTTGTCGGCATTAAATGACCCATTGAGGTTGATGTGCCTTAAAACAAACCAAACCAAACCAAACCAAACTGTATCAATGTTATTATAGTTCATGCGGTGCTGCTTAATGTGTTATCTAACAGCATTTTATTATTTACGCTATTTATATTTGGACTATTGTCCTCATCCTTGTTGTTTTTATCACAACGTCTTGGCCGTTATTCTTTCCTCAGGCGTATATCGATCCGGGTAACACATCGTGGAAACTGGCGAGCTATATAACTGACCAGTGCTAAATAAAACAAAAACTCGACGATATCCCTAGATATGAGCAGTGGAACGAGAACAGTCTACCCCCATAAATTAAATAAAGGGTTCAGTTCGTAATTCACTGTAGATTACCCAAATCGACATGAAGAAGGCTGGAGAAGGACGGCAGAAACGTTGTGATAAAAACGACAAAGATGAGGACAATAGTTTGATTATAAATAGTGTAAATAATGATTACTCCTCATCCAAATTTCAGACAAAAATTAATAGCATCTATAAAGAAATGACATGTATGTCTGCGTGAAAGAGCGGTTGTTATGTAACCTATATAAGATATATTTTATATATGTTCCAGGCTTAAAATAGACCAGGCTCCAAACGGTAAACTATTAAGCTTTTTGCGCTTCTAAAAGACCGGCATTAAAAAATAAACAAAAATAGAAGCAAGAAATAACGTTGTGAAAAAACAACAAAGATGGTGGCAATAACCCGAATATAAATTGTGTAAATATGATAGCTCCTCATCACAAAAATTCAGAGAAAAAATAATCGTATCTTGTTAGGATAAATGACAAGTCAGTTTGCCTGAAAGAGTAGTTGTTGTGTAACCTATATAAAACATATTTTATATATGTCTAAGACTTAAAATAGGCCAGGGTCCAAAAGTTAAAATATTATTTAACTTTTCTAAAAAACCGTTGGTAAAAAGAAAACAAGACAAAAAACAAAATAGAACCAAAAATTAAAGTTGTGATAAAAACAAAGATGAGGACAATGATCCGAATATAAATAGTATAGATAATGAAAACTCCTCATCACAAAAGTTCAGACAAAAATTAATAGTATCTTGTTCATATAAATGACATGTATGCTCGCATGAAAGAGCGGTTGTTGTATAACCTATATAAAGCATATTTTATATGTCACAGGCTTAAATTAGGCCAGGTAATGTTAAAATATTAAAATGGTAAATAATAAAATATTAAACATTTAAAAATTTTTAAAAGACCATTGCTTCCCCCAACGAAATACAAAAGCAAGAATTAAACAAAATTAGGTAAGATAGTTTTTCTTTCTGATTTGTTTACTTGATAAAACTTTTTGAGAAGACATACAAATATATTTTTCAGTAAAGAAGAGTCAGTATTGCTCCACTCCATTCAATCTTAATTGCTCTAAGCAGACGGTAAGTGGCTAAAAAAGGTTTCCCCTGTCAGATTGTGATTAATCTGACCAAATATTAACTATATGATGTTTGTTGGTTTGTTTGTTTAGTGGCATATCAACTCCCCATGGATCATTTAATGCCGAAATTGAATTTTCTTGGGAGTACTGGTAATTTGTTTTTACTAAGAAAATGTATTGCTGGTATTTTTACTATAAAAATGTATTTTTATACTTTCATAATCTTTTGTTTCTGTTTGAGAGCTTCACTATTTGCCCATAGCTGGGATCCTAACAGGTGCTACCACCCGGGTCCAGGGTAGACCTAGGAACAACAGCAAATAAGAGTCGCAACAAAGGAAAATTATACTGAGAGGTGCCGGAGGCTGCGCCCTCTCATTGCACCAGAGAGAGGGATCGGTGTTCGCACCAAGGCCAGCGCAGCCGACTGTTGCGAAGGCTTGGCCAATTTTTGTTCCTAGCCCTGGTGTATGCACTCTGGCTCCCCACATTAAACCGACCATATGTCTGAGCCTGGTCTCGTGAGTGGGTGGTGGGATGAGTAAATACAAATTAAGAGGTGGTTCGATGCTCTTCAAAACCTGCCGATCAGAGGCCTTGCTGCCGGATGTATTTTACTGTCATACCCAGGACGCTTGCGTATATGACCCAAATAAGGAATTTGGTCATACCAAATCGTAAGCCTGGTGTATTTTTCTTTAGACATTTTTGGTGGTGGTGGTGGGGGGGGTCTTTATAATCGTTCTGTCCTAGGAAATAACCTTTTAGTTGTGAGAAAAAAAACCTTTCTTCAATATTTTTCGCTATTCCAAAGCATTGATTTAGTTCTTACATCTCAGCAGTACCAGCAGCTGAAAAGACCCCCTCTACGCCCCGGCACCATTAGACCTCTTCTTCCAGATGCATTATTTATAGTCCTTCTCGCCAAATCTTCGAGGACACTTTTCTGGTGTATCATCATAAACTTCGTCGAACCACTTTTCATTGTCTCTTTGATGTTTATCTGAGACATCAATAGCTTTTTAACACATCTTCTAGACACAAAACCTGCATTCAATAAGCTTCCAGTTATTGTCCTTTTCGAAAGAGTCTATTTTTTAAAAACTCTTCTGACAGTTTTGTTTTTTTCCTTGTTCTTTGAGAACTATAAATTTCAGCAGGTGGTCATCTTCCTTGAAGAGACTTTTATGCCTTCCGCATCCTTTCGTTATGGCAACATGAACTGTTCTTTCAAAGAGTTGTTCTCTCAACAGCTGATAAAAACAGAAATTTCTTCTACCTTTCAGGGCATTTTCACAATAGGGACAGTTGGCCCGACAAAGCCCAGCTATGCTTTTCTTCATAGGAGTCTCTGCGTGACATTTCTTTTTTTTTTACCGTAGGACACACAAGACTTTATCCAGCTCTCAGTGTTTACTTTCGTTGAGAAAAAAGTTATAAATGAAACATTTTGGTCAAGACAGAAAAATAGAGGGTGGGAGGATGTTGGTCTTCATTATCATCTCATAGCCCCATATCCCCCTGCCGTCAGTTTAAACGGACGCTTTCCCTTTTCTATATATATCTAAATTATAATTATAAACTATAATTTTGAGAGTGAAAGTTTCGCTGAAATATACACTGGGTCACAAAAGTAGGTATACAGTAAGTATCATACCAGTATTACTAATATTATAATAGTAGTTCTAGCATTCATTTAATATTAGAATTCATCTACTGTTTGTAGAGTTTGATGGCTGACATGTTTCTAAAAATGATGATCTCAGCTGCTGCGTTAGAAGCCATGTTGGATAAGTTTTCACCCCCACCTCAAAAAAAAAAAAAAAAAAACAAACAAACAAAAAAAACAACAAAAAAACAGAAAGTTAATATTTTCAGAATTCCGCCATGAATTGTTATAAATGGCTGCTGAAAATTCTCCTTTTGGATATGCCTAAACGGTAACAGCATTCAGGATTCAAAGAATGCCACACTTATTAAAAGATAAAATAAATTCCTTAGAAGGAATATCAAAATATCTTATCAAAATATAAATCTGCGACCCCAAATTTTTTTCAAATACTGTAGAATACCTGACAAGCGGACTTCCGGATTTGAGGAATTGGTTACAAAGTCCGGATATGTGGGGTTATATTTAGATTAAAATAAACGAACTGAAATCAGGTTTAACATTTATTTTCAATGTTTTATAGTAAACAAAATAAGCTAATGGTGAGTGAAATATAACGGAATTGATTTTAAGGAAAAAGAAGTAAATTATGTAATGTTAATGAAAATTCATTAAATTAAGTATGCCACGTATGCAAAACAAATAATGTAACGTGGATATTTTAATCGCTATTTCATGATGATTTTTTTCCTCTTCTAATGTCATTCTTAACTTTTCGTTTTGCTTTTGTTCTTGAAGTTTTTTAAACGAAAGACACCTTTTAACTCTGCATTATTGCAATCCTCATAGCTGAATGCTGGCTTTCTTTCCATAAAACTGACAAACTTTTCAATAGCTTTTTCGATTTCAATCCAGGTTTAATCACAACCATGGTTTTTATCTCCTTGTTCATTGTGACATTATGAACACTGAAGAATAGTTTCTTCGGAAGATTTTACATCATACAATGTTGACTTTCCTATGTTGAAGTCAACCATTACTTACAATGAACTTTCACTAGCGTCTAGTCTGTGTAAAATTTCCAATTTTTGCGATAAATCGATAAGTTATTCTTTTCCTCTTATTCTCATCATCTTTTCCACCAATACAAGCCATTAGGGTGAAATAAATATAAGCAATTATTCAAAGTAAATTACTTGAAAAACAGAAATTTCAAATCAGTTACATATCATCCAAATAGTTCAAATATACACATCAAAATCATGTCTGAATATGCAAGATTCCAAATATGAGGTACTCCGGATATGAGAAATTCCGGATATGAGGGATTCCGGATATGAGAGATTCTACAGTATTTCCATTTCTGAAAGAATATATATATTTAGTTGGATTGATGTGAGTTTGTGACCCTGGGCTTCACGCTCTCTGAGATCGTCAGAGAGCGTGAAGCCCTGAATAATTTTTGAAATATTGGATTTATTTATGGTTGTGGATATTGGTGTTTTATGGTAGTGGGAGGAAAAATTGTCGACAGAACGCTACTTATACGTACGCAGACATACATACTCGTACGTTCACGGATTGCAGCACACAAAAACATAAACATATATGAACAGTGTTGGACTGGGCGTACCAATTACCACAATTACCATTGCCGCATTAGTCCACAATTATACTTCCTACCCCCCGAAAAATTAATACCACCTCATAAATTCCAATAAGTATTATAAATTGTAGTTTCTACCATTTGCATAATCGCAATCGCCAAAAAACAAGCAAATAACCGGCTTTAAAATAATAACAAAACAGCATTAAAAAAAATTTAAAATAATAATAATTTTACCTAGCATAGTCTTACACAGACCCTATCTTAAGTAAAACAAAAACAACAACAAAAACAAATTAAAAAAAATCAGACAGATAGAAGTTGTATAAACGCGCGTGCTTACGTATATAAGTGTGGGCGAGAAAACAGTATTCCTTTACCAAAATAGACGAACGATCTGTTCTTTGACAATGCCATTTGGAAAAACGATCGCTACACAATTCAACATTGAATACAGCGAGCAATTGCGTACGTATGCACGCAACGACACATAGATGCGCATATACGTCCAGATATGAAACCCAGAGTCATAAACTCGCATCAATCTAACTAAATATATTAGCTCTATCACTGATATTGAGCGCTTTCCAATAAGTTCCAAGTATATATTATATATAAATAATATATATATAATTGCATATATATATATATATATATATATATATATATATATATATATATATATATATATATATATACACATTTTACACACACACACATATATATATATATATATATATATATATATATATATTGACTCCATCGATAAAACACTTATTAGTCTAAAGAAATTACTTTTAGGGAAGAAACACGTTACGTTAGTATCTTTTTTTTTACATTTTGTCATTCATTTACACACTATTATTATGATATATAGATCTGTATATCTTTACACACACACACACAAGCACACACACACACATATATATATAGATATATATAGATATATATATGTTTGTGTGTGACAGAGAGAGTGTGTGTGTGTGACAGAGAGAGAGAGAGTGTGTGTGTGTGTGTGTGTAGAGAGAGAGAGAGAGAGAGAGAGAGAGAGAGAGAGTGTGTGTATGACAGAGACAAAGTGTGTGTGTGTGTGTGTGTCTGTGTTTGTGTGTGCGTATATGTGTGCTCTGTGGTAATATCATATCTCTGATTGATGGTCGGGCATCTAGTCTTGCAGAAGACACGCTAGCATCATTAAACCACTTACAGAGACAAACGTCTTTCCTCCGACTCTGGTCGCCATCTTTGATTACGGGCAGAGCCTTGTGTCTTTCCAGAAGTTGGATACAAACGGAATTCAAAGACAATAAAAATGAAAAGAAGAAGCGATAAGGGAATCAAGAGAAAGCAGCGTTTCAGGATTACCGGCAAATGGATTAGCGATACGATTACCGGCACTATACTTTATCCCGGCAAGATAACGTTGAACGTGACCTTTTACGAGGCACCACTTTCTCGGCAGAATCTCTACTACCAAAAATTTTCGTTCGAAGAATCCAAGGAGAAGTCGGTTGCTCGTTTACTTGACATGACTAGTCTTTGTATACGTTCCGAATGTTTTTTGTAGTTATCTTAATGCAACAATGCACGGAATATTTTTTAACGTTGATTCTTTTTTTTTTCTGTTTTCACCCAATGTAAAGCCCGAGAAGCACTCAAGGTAGAGGGTTACTGAATGAGGTTATTGAAAGTAGATAACTTTGACCTTAAGCTTGTAGTAGACTGTAGAAATCGGGAAAGCATCTACTGGGGAGTTTGTTCCTCAAAGTATCGTTTCTTTGGGCCTTGCTTCTTAGCAATTGAATATGAAGGGAATTTGCATAGACTCTCTATTAATTTTTAAAATTGAATACATTTTTTTATATATTCGTGATCTGGGGTTTTTAATCTATAGTGATATGAAAAAAAGTAAAAGGTTATGTGTCTATTGGACAATAAACCATTTATTTAACCCGGATTACTTCATTTGTATAATAATAGCTTTAATTATTTTTTTTTTTTTCTTTGCAGTCAGTATCATAAACTATTTTTGATATTTTCTACTAATATAGGGTATTCCAATAACTTGGACCGATTTTAAATGTGAATTAAGTTTGAGCGTCTAATGCTTTTTTTCTTTTTCTTTCTGATTTAACAACTTAAGTCTTTGGCAATTTCAACCACGGAAAAATTAACAATCAAACAACGTGTTAAAAGTTATCGAAGCCTATTACAAAAATGGATGTTCAAATTTATAAATATACTGCCCAATGGTTCCGCTAGCAAAAAAAAATGCACACCAAACAGTGAACTTTTGTGGATGCAGTGGCTTTTCAATAATCTTCCTTGGATTTTCATATGTGAAAACGCGATAATTTTGCTTATTAACGAATCCACCAAGATGAAAATGGGCTTCATCACTAAAGAGGACTTTTTTACGAAAAATCTTCATCGACTTGACTTTGCTCGTGCACACAATTGACGAATGTACAGCGCACCAAATTGTCAGCAGGTTTCAGTTCTTGTGTCAATTGAATTTTGTAAGCGTGTAGAGATAAATCATTTGTCAAAATTCAGTGTACTGTTGTTATGGAGAGGTTTACTTCCTGTGTGCGATGACGAATAGAGGTGTTTGAACTTTCAGCCACATTCTTGTGCACTGCGGCAATGTTTTCAGCTGAACGGCGTAAACGAGCACGAAACGGTGTTTTTATATCTGCCACTGGCACAGTTTGTTTCAATTTACGAACAATTTTTTCCAATTGCATTCATGAAACTTTAACACGTTGTTTGATTGTTAATCTTTCCATGGTTGAAATTGTCAAAGACTTAAGTTGTTAAATCTGAAAGAGAAAGAAAAAAAATCATTCAACGCTTAAACTTAATTCACATTTAAAATCGGTCCAAGTTACTGGAACACCCTACTTGACTTATGTTAATAGATCTATTTTGGCTGTTTGTGAAATAATGATTGATAATTTCAGCAATTGGCAAGTTAATCACTGAGAGTGTGTGTTTCTTGAGTGACCAATGTAAGAATTTAACATATTGACTGAGATAACTCTTGATTTGCAGTTTTTAGTAAGAGGCTAACTGTGAGTTATCCCATTTTTGCAGCCTTGCCATCAAAGCTACAACCACAAGTGTTTTCATTGTTTTTAGAGCGAATAACTAGTACCTGGCGTCTAAAACAAGAATGAAAAATGGTATTGGCAACTAAAAACAAACTTTTTATGGGAAAATCCATTGAAAATATCACACATAACCAAAGCGTTTTGAAAAGCAAGAGAAATGTTCAATATCCAAACTAGGTGTCTGAATGAACGTTATCAGTTTGTGTTGACAGTCAGTTGTATGCCATGCGTGATACACGCGTAGGCGATTATATATCTTTCGATAGATGACTGACGAGGCAGATTTTGTTTCCCGCAGTAGGTTCCCATTTCTTTCTGCGGTAGACCAGATGCCATCCGATGCTAGAGAACCCGGTCTGTCCTGCTATGTACCCATAGCTGGGGGGGGGGGAGAAGAGGATTCATACCATTTCCAAGGGTATTCGCATGTAAGTGAATTATTTGGATGTGGTGTAGCTCCTAAATCAGGCCATGTTTCTTGGACGTTTTGTGTTATTTGCTCGTTGGTCACACATTGTGCATCCGGATGAGAATTGTGTATAAACTCCTCCAAATTTTAGCTTTTTACGGTTTTTGTTTGAATACTTTCAAGTATTTTTTTGTTCATTTAACTTTTTTTGCCATCCTGTTTACGAAATTCTTTTTCTTCTTTCATTATTTTAAATTTTCTCTTAATATTTGCCTCAGCTCGTGTACCCGTATAACGGATGTCAGATTTCATTGAAAAATACATCCCTACCCCTACCAAAACGTAACTAATAACTGATCCATCAAAATACAGCGACAATGAAGACGCAAACACCCCTAGTCTGGTTGAATGGATTTCTCTGTAACCTTGGAAACGTGAATTATGATTTTTGCTGTGTCTTTAAAAACCAGTAATTTCAAAAGTTACTCCAAAATTCGCTTGAGGATGAAATGGAAATAATGTCTTTAATTTAATTACAAAATCATATTCGGAGCTTTCAGCTTCCATTTTTGAAACATGCTTAGAACTGTGTAGCGAAAAAAAACATATTTTAAATCAATTAATTTATAATATTTATGCTCTGTAAATTTACATTGAGCACTATTCTGTAAAAATAAAAATATCTATAAGAACATCGGATTATATATCTTACTGTTCTTTATATATATATATATATATATATATATATATATATATATATAATTATTTATTTAAAAATATGATTCCAACACGCTACATAAGAGTTCTCATGTTTCAAAACAAGAGCCGAAAACTTCAATATAATTATTTGAATTAAATTGAATTAAAGTACTAAGCTCTGTTCCATCTTCAAGCGAAATTTTTTTTGTAATAACTTATTTCTGAAATTTACGTGTTTTATAAGCATATCCATTATTGAAATCAAAATTTCTATGGTAACGGCTAGGGTGTCTAAATTTAAAGCGGAAGATGACATCGTCTAGTCTTGTCGTGGTATAAGTATTTTATTCTCCTTGTCTCGCAAGATCTACTACGACTGAATAGTGAGTTTGATCCTCACTGGGTGCTCCACACTTTCAGCCTTGTGCCACATCTAAGCTATGCTTAGAAAATCACTATAACAATTGCTACCGTGTAAGTCGAAAAAATCAATCATGGTTCGTTGGAATGGGAATTCAGGGTTGGACGGCGCCATCAATAGTTCCTTACGCTGTGATGGGGCGATAGCGTAACATATCTGGCATTGAGATCTTGTCTGTCGGATGCTGGCATCCAATCAGGATCAAAACAGGCGTTTTCTTGCATTTACACCCTGGTATGCATAATATAGGGATTCAAGTATTTTCTCATCGAGTTGTCGAGGTATAAGGATTCTCCTTGGTCGGTACGCCTTCGACGCAGTACAATTCCTCTCACATGGGCCCAAACCGAGAGATCACCGACGGGAGGTCATGATGGGATTTGGGGAAACCAGTTCGTATAGTGATTTTCCAAGCGTAGCTTAGATGTGTTCCAAGGCCGAAAGTAGGGAGCCCACTTTGAGGATCGAACTCACTGCTCAGTCTAGCTAGACAAGATTGCTAACCATTACACCGCCTGGAGGTGTCCAAACCAGTTCGTATATATTTTGTCAGAGTCCAACACTCTTCATCAATGGCTGCCGCGGCAACGATCCTTTCCCATGTGATAGACATCAATCTAGGGTCATGCTCGTATGTAGATATGAATGTTGCTTTGATTGCACTGTCGATTGGTTCGACTGCATCAGTTGTAATCACCGCGTAAAATGACTGTTTACGCTTGTTATATATGGGCGGATGATATTTGGGAACGTTCTGTCGAGTTCTCTGATGGGATCCATGTTGGGTACCATGCAGTCGGGTGCTGTACCCAGAGAGATCTTTAATACTGAATTTGTACATTATTGTACGTTCCTTGAAATTGAAAAAGACGTGGATTCTTTGTTTTCGAAGGCCCAATCTGAGAAAAATTTGGTTGATGGACAACAGTCACTAGCAAATCTGGGCAACCGAATATACACACCCAACATGTTTCTAGCCCATAGACAAGTGCCGGGGCTTCCCCTTCGACCGGTGCATAGCGGGATTCTGCGTCGTTGGTAAAGCGAGATCTGGCCAAAATAATTTTCCAGTGACCATAACCGCAAAATGGGTTCGCTTCGTCAGGGCAATTACGATGTTCTTGAAGAAGAAAGTAACTGATTCCTATTTTACTGTAATCGAATGATCTCGAACATCTTGACCCCGTCCTCAATTTTCTGCACAGTTATTCACTTCGACTCTTCAAAAATTTGGTCAAGCGTTTCGCCCCAGTAAAATTTTCGGTTCTTCAAGCACATTAATTTCCAGAAGGTGGCCATTACCTCTGCTTGCGAGAATGTATAAGATACTTGGTTAACCTGGATGGAATGTCTTCCTGCAACACACACAAGGATTCTTATTCGGAAAAGAAGCGGGTACGTTAGTTGTTCTAGTTTGTCGACAGCTGTCTGTAGTTAGTACGGGGTTGACAGCCTAACATCATTTACTAACTGTGCAGCTGATTTGTTCGTCGTTTCTAAGCTAACGAGCCGGTCGAACTTTTGCTCGGGTGTGGTGAGGTTGGCAGCCTCGGCCAAAAATCGACTCTTGCGTTCCTTGTTGGCGAGTACCGCAGTTATGTGTCCAGCTATCATGTCGCGCGAGTGGTTGATTCGCTGACAACAGCCATCTGTGTTTGGACAATCAACTGTAAACAAACAAAATTTTGCTTGATTTCGTAGCCTTGCTAAAAATAGGTGATTAACTCACCTTTCACCTGTGGAATGAAACCTTGCCTTGTGAATTTCCTTGTGCAAACCTTTAACTGCAACAAATTGGATGCGTGACAAAACCTTTCCTCCGTAGCCGAATTTAATATTTCAGCTATATAGCCGAATAGGAGCCTGTTGACTTCCGGCGAGCATGTCGCTCTCAATTCGTTTTGTATCTCAACTGAGCTGGTAAGTTTACCCATCTTCTTATAACGAGTCCAAGCGTCAAGGAATAATGCCCAGTCGCCCGTTGAATTGGGTTCAGTGACACGACGGCCTGGTTTTTTCGTGTTGAACGTTTGCGTCGCTTTAGGGGTTCCATCCCTCCCAAATGCGATAGTTTTCCTTTGTTCCTCTATCATTTGTTGCATGAGTTGAGCAATCAAATCGAGGATTTCCGCCTGGTGCAGATGCCATATTTTATTTTCATAAGATCGTTCCACGTATTCACCAGATCCTGTTGACAGCGTCATGTAAAATAGCCACAAAGGCAATGATATTAAATCTCAATTACTTTATTCTCGTACCAACGAGATAGAAATACAATATATATATATATATATATATATATATATATATATATATATATATATCTAGTCACAGGTCACTCAGATGTTTATATAACACTGGACGAGACAACATGTCTTCCTCTGGAAGTCGCCCATTATCTAATGAGACCTTCCATTTCTACTCTACAACAACTAAACCAGTAAACAAAAGAAAAGCACCTAATCCGTCAACCTATATTTCTCTATCATTCGTGGTATCCGATCCAACCTCTGCATCGTACAATCTTTTCTTTTGGGACGGTCGCCAAATACCTTTGCCCTGTATGAAACGAATTTAAATTCTTCCATTGTTACCAATGAATTTTTGGTTCCAGGCTATCTTACCCTTTGTCGAAAAGATTCCAGCATTAACATGCATGACCTTGGTATTTACATCCGGGATAATCTTCCGATTGCCAGGGAATTGTGTCTCGACGCCTCAGACTAACCTTTCATGTGCTTCTGTTTTTCGTTATTAAACTCTGTTAGCTATCACTTTTTTTCTTTTATCCTCTTCCTATGACTGCAGTATATTCGACATAATATCTGACAGTATAGAAAAGACACTTCCTCTCCATCCATCTGCGAATATCTTTGTCTTAGGTGACTTTAATGACACATGGCTTAAACACTCTAAAACCTACTGATGTTGCAGGTAAACAGACATTAAATTATTCTATTGGCCAATCGCTTACTCAAATCGTGGAAATCCCTACTAGTTTCCCTAGCAAGACCTATCGACAAACTACTCTAAAGGATTTGTTTCTTACTTCCTCTCCTCGTTCTTGAACGAGCTTCGAAACACTGCCATCACCCAAGATTTATTGCTTAAACATACTGCAGTTGTGGCAAATAGTGATTTTCTAAGCGCAGCTTAGATGTAGCACAAGGCTGAAAGTATGGGGCCATCCAGTGAGGATCGAACTCACTACTCAGTCGTAAATGATTTAGTAAGACAAACGTTTTTAACCATTACACCACATCAAAGTGCCCTGGTAATTCCACCACTCTGTGGCATCTATTGACATTTCGTTCCAATCATCCATTAAACAAGGACCCCATAACCATCTTTCCGTTCCCAGCATGCTGATTGCGACACACTTCTTAATTTTCTTCGTGACGCTCCTTGGACTGACATCTTTAACCCCCCAAATGAAAATTGCACCATTGGGGTTTTTTCTTGGGTCAAAGCCTGCATGGACGCTTTATCCTTTCTCGGAAATACCATGTGAAACCTCAATCCTCTCCATGGGTCACAGCAGCATGCTCGTTCGCTATAGCATACAGAAAACGCTATTTCCGGCTATACCAGTGTGACAGCTCTTGTCACAAAAGGTGCCTTTTCGTTGCTGTTCGCAAAATCTCTATTCCTCCCCTCTTCAATCAATTTGAGTTATTATCTTTGCCCGTAAATTGTCCTCAAACTCTTGACTCATCCATACTTAACTTATCACCGATAACTGAGCCTCTGTTGAGTGATATGCATACAACCCCTTCCATGGTTTTTGCTATCATTTCTGGCTTAGATCCTCATAAAACATGTGAACCTGATGGTATCCCTGTAATAGTCATTAAGAAGTGTACTCCCGAACTGGCTCCTGTTCTCTCTAAACTTTATGATAAATGACTCACTGCCTCCTGTTTTCCTGCCTGCTGAAAGTCATCGTCTGTTCTTCCAAATTTTTAAGAACTCTGGTGGGCCATCCGGACTATCAATCTATTGGTCTATTAGCTTTCTGACACTTTGGGAGACTCTTAGAAACCCTAATCAATGCTGAATTGGCTCATCATCTCCCATCGCAGGGCCTTTTTTCAGATAAGCAATATGACTTTCGTTTCTCCAGGTCAACTGCTGATGTACTGACGATAATTGCGGAAAGAGAATATCATGCTCTAGATTAAAATGGTGAAGCCAGGGCTGTAACATTGAATTTCTCCAAAGCCTTTGACGAGGTCTGACACTCAGAACTTCTCCAAAAGTTGAAAAGTCATTTTCCCACCGCCATAAGACGGCCTCTATATGTCTTTTCGGTAAATAATTTCATGGTAATTGTTTGGATGAGCTATGGTACTTAAACGTTTTCTTTTTTTTATTTAAGTGCAGTGTTGTTGAGATTTCATCAGTTTACATTTGAACTGGCTGGATGTGCCTGTAAATTCTATACTAACAATTTCTTTTCTCGCAATTCTCGATTGCGGAACTCCCGGCTCCATGCTTTCTAGCCAACTTTAATCGGCAAAAATTTAATTGCAATGTCAATTGCTGTCTACTGTCCTCCCGATTACTCTTTTCTCTTTCTGCTCATTATTAATGTTTTTGTTCCTAATTCTTCCACACCCAGTAACCCCTTGTGTTTTAGTGGCTTTATTGCCTTGCATGGGGTGATACTGAAACAATAACAAAATTAAAGCAAACAAAAAATTAATGTTGTCAGTATCAAAGAAAAATGTTTTTTCTGGGAATGCTACATTTCAAATTTAAATATATTTGTGTCTCAAATGATGTCACGTTTTGAATGGTTTTAGCAAGCTTTAAAACACCAGGAAACAAATATATTAAATACTAGTCTAGAAGCCGACTTTCAGGTGGACTTTACGCAAGTTCCTGTAAAGTGTTTTGGGCCTTCGACCTTTTTACTTCAGCGTCCTATGTACGAAAAAGTTATAAGAATTTTTAAATAATAAAATGATTTTTTTTTTATTCTATACCAAGGGTCGGCAACCTACGGCTCGCGTGCTGGATCCGGCCCGCGAAGGCATTTTGACCGGCCCGCAAGCCTGATTACCAATGACTATTTCTAACATGAGAAACGAGGCTTTCGAATTAGACTATCTGCCAGTTATCTTTCATGAGTTGCGTTGCTTACGTTTAATGTCAAATAATGGATACATATTTGTTATGACCCTTGGCTACATTAAAAGATAACAGAAGCGAAAGGAACGATAAAGTGAAAAAGGCCAGGGAGGGACTGACATGCGAGGTAGCAGAAATCTAAAGACAGTTAAACATACGTGCATTATACATACATGCCGCATGAATGTGTGCATGATACCGCATGTGTACGTACGTAAGTGTATATGTTTGCAACTATTTGTACTCGTATGTATGGGTATATGTGCTTTGATTTTGTTTGATGTGTGTGTGTGTGGTTCATTTGTAGAACAATTTTCAATAACAGTTTCAAATCTACACGTCATAATTTCATCCATTTCACTTCGGTTGATTTGTTTCACTTTGAAGTATTTTGACGTTCCTTGAGGAAAAGTAATTTTTGTTAGGTGTTTTTTTTTAAATTTTAGATTTTCTTTTGTTTTTCTGATTTCTCAATGTTTATTTTCATTATGGTTTTAAATATTTAGGTTGACAGGGGTCTGCATATGTAATTTTCCTTAATTTTTCATTAATGACCTTCGTCCGGCCCGCGACCCGCCATTATAACACGATCCGGCCCGCGGGGGTCGAATGAATTGCCGACCCCTGTTCTATACCATAATCTTTCTTCGTATACGCAACTGATCCCCGTATTTTGCATAAATTTATTTTGTGTACAATTTTCTTTTAAAATCCCCATTCTTTATGATCCTTTCATATAAAGTCACACTTAAAAGACATTAAGGAACCCGAACTATGTAATATTTTGAATAAGACACAGTACGAATGCTAGAAAAAGGAAAAAAGTCACAGTACGAATGCTAGAAAAAAGAAAAAAGTCACAGTACGAATGCTAGAAAAAGGGAAAAAGTCACAGTACGAATGCTAGAAAAAAGAAAAAAGTCACAGTACGAATGCTAGAAAAAAGAAAAAGTCACAGTACGAATGCTAGAAAAAGGGAAAAAGTCACAGTACGAATGCTAGAAAAAGGGAAAAAAGTCACAGTACGAATGCTAGAAAAAGGAAAAAAAGTCACAGTACGAATGCTAGAAAAAAGAAAAAAAAACATATGAGCAACATACCGTGCCCTTCTTATGTTTTAATTACAACTTAATTAAACGATATCAATTGCATTTGCGACGAAAAGCGAAATTAAAGTTAAACCTTCAACAAAGAATCGTTTTTTTAAAACTTTCACTCTGTTCGATATTTAAATCTAACTTTAAATGAGTTATTTAATTTTTGATTGCGTGTAACTACAGTGGTTACTGTGGCGTAATTTAAGTGTCTTAAATTACAGGAGGGGGGAGAAGAAGTGAAGATGAAGGCTTTGTTTGTTTTGACGTCGGAACTGGTTAACGCGTTGAATTTAAAATTGATTTATTGCATATAAAATACAACAAAGGCACAAAACGAAAACT
This sequence comes from Acanthosepion pharaonis, assembly GCA_903632075.3. Taxonomy (NCBI): domain Eukaryota; kingdom Metazoa; phylum Mollusca; class Cephalopoda; order Sepiida; family Sepiidae; genus Acanthosepion; species Acanthosepion pharaonis. The sequence goes on along the minus strand of CAHIKZ030004724.1, from coordinate 3,673,759 downwards.
GAGGGGAGGGAATGGCTTGTTGTCACTTACTATCTCATACCTGGGTAATCGACCCCACGGCCCATTCATTCATTACAATTTACACATCCACCACAAGAACTCATCCATCATCATTCAATCCTCCATATAGCACAAGACCGCAATACTCTCAGAAAAACACCTCTTGACATGAAAATTTAATGAGCATAAACTACCATATATAACAATCTGCTGATGATATGCAATGAGGGGCGGATGAACCCCAAAACAAATTAAAATATTAAACCAAATACACAAAAATAAGGATTATTGATGCTGGTTGGATCCGTCAAACCCTCAAAAGAATTAAAAGAGGTCGTTGCATTTCGTCTTCAGGCAAAATCAAGAGGCTGTCTCACTAAGGAAGAGTGAAGGATAAAATAAATACGGCCATGGGGAAAAAGTGGCCAAAAACAAATTGAGGAGGTTTGAGAATCTCGACTTGAATCATTACTAAAGAAGAAGGCGGTAACAGGACAGAAATGGTACATTAACTAGGTACACAATAAGAGTCTACCATAACTAGATGAGGGCTCTACAGGAAACTACCCCAATGTGACTTAGGGAGACCAAAAAATGAAAATCAAAGCTCGCCCCGTTCAGACGAACCAGGCTCTCTTCGGTCACCCATCTTTCGCTGAAATCTGTCGAACCCAATTGCTTAATTCTAATATTCATCTTGAGTTGATGCTCAAAGAATCGGATTACATCCTGATGAGAATAACGGTCACCTTGCAAGATTTCCTCTAATCGCGTCGTCCAAATTACCACTTGGGCCGTGGCCAGTAGCGATAGAAACACCATCCGTTTCACCTCAGAATATGGGGGTGACACATTGTCAGACACACATGCACCATTAATTAGCACGAGCTTTTCGGGGGCGATACGAGCCGTCAACTCGCCGACATGGTCCCAGAGGACAATGGTTAAAGGCGTGTGAAGCCGTTTCTTTTAAGCCATGTTCACATTGTTGACAGTCTGGCAAATCCAACAAACCTCATATGAAGGCCTTGTCTTTGACAAATAGCCTGTTCCGAATCATTCGCCAGGTAAGTAAAAAGTTGCTGAGGTAATCCGCTGCTGGCGTCCAAGACTAAAACGTGCGCCACTCGCCCGCTAAGTTGAGTCCGCCGCGTAGCGGATCCTTCGCGACTTCCTCCACTATTTCACGATAGAAGATCTTCCTAGCCCAAGAAAAGTTACTGGACCGAGAAACGACCCTCAAAGAGGAAACTCAATTACGAAGGCGCTCAGCCCGGGAGATGGGTGGAGTGATAGTAAGGTAGGGAAAGCTTCCTTCAAAATACCCGCCAAAATCGAGTACCTTGTCAATGCGCGGCTTGGTAAAGCTAGCCTCGAGACGTGTTTGTGACTCGCAAAGTGCACGGACGCTGAGCACAGACTTCTCTGCCGACATGCTGCTTGCGTCCCTCCACAAGGGGGGGGGAGCAAGCGATCGATCACCTTATTACGTTCCTACAGAGAGGAAGTACAGACAAGCGTTAAAGGACAAGTGGAAAGACGTAAGTGGCATACGCCTCAGCCGTGCCTTTCACGGACAACATCCTACAGGCGCCGAGTCTCGACCGCCGCACCGACCTTTGTCTGTACTTCGGACCAATTTTTCTCCAGCTGGAGGTCAGGTCCAAACCACAATCCGAGAAGGCGGGCAGGACCGTCCGTCCAAGTGACTGGCTTCGGAAGATCGACCTCTTGTCAAGCACCCAACAGAATCTCGACAACTGACAGCAAATGCTCCGTCAGGATCTTGGCCAAAATCTTTAACTTAGTGTTTAGCAGAGTTATGGGCCTGTAATCATCTAAATCCCGCACAATACCTTTGCCCTTTTTTAACAGCGTAATCACACAACTGGAGATCTTGTTTGGGGCAACCCTAGCGGAAAAAAGATGTGCAACAGCCTCATGTACAATTCACAGGACAAATCATCAAGTCGCGTAAACCGCGCCCTCTATTTTATTGTTCTCTCTCACTTCTCCACATTGTTTCATTATCTTCAAATTTATAGTGATTTGCTAAGTGAAACTTAGATTTGGCACAAGGCCGAAATTATGGTGCACCCAGTGAAGATCAAATTCAATACTCAGTCATAATTGATCTAGCGAGAAAAGCTTGCTAACCATTACACCACATCAAAGTGCCCAGCGATTTACTAAGCGTAGCTTAAATGTGGCACAAGGCCGAAATTTATGGAGCAGCTAGAGAGGATCAAACTCACTCGTAATTGATTTAATAAGAAAAGTTTGCTAACCATCGCAACAGCTCGATGTCCCCGGCGATTTACTAAGCGTAGCTTAGACGTGGAACAAGGCCGAGATTAGGGAGCAACCAGTGAAGATCAAACTCACTGGTAATTGATCTAGTAAGACAAGCTTGTTAACCATTACAACACGTCTAAGTGTTCTCTCCAATTTTATATAGATAAACTGCATTAAAAAATATGAAAAATTCAAATAAAGAAAAACTATTCGGGAGAATTTTTAAAACTGATTTATCTCATACTTGTCATTGTGAGTTTATCGTTTGAATGTAGCGTCATTTATTTATATATATATATATATATATATATATATATATATATATATATATATATATATATATAAGATATTCTGTATTATAGTTATCATTATAAACAACAACAACAATGAAGACAAAAAGAAAATCACCTAAGAGACAACAATAGCAAAAATATCAATAACAGTAACGTTGAAAAAAAGAATTCTGACGATACGACAGTAAAAAGTTCACCTATTGTCTCGTCAATAGGCGAAAAGATAAGACGTTGTGTTATATCTGAGATTTTTGCCAATACATCATTCTTTATAAAACGGTGGCCACGTGTGAGGTTAAGGCTTCAAAAATACTTCTCTGTGGTAATATAATGACAAATATCGATATGAAATAGGAAATAATAATAATAATAATAATAATAATAAAAAACATCAGTTAATGTATAGAAAAATATAAAGATAAAATGGTCTAGTACTAATATCTGCTGTGCAATTTACTTTGAATCTTTTCAATACAAACCAATACATCAAATGCGTCAACGCCTTTGTAGGCTCTAGGCCGGGATGGTGGGTGGTGGGAATTGAGAATTTATGCAAGAGTCGATCTCGGGGAATGAAAAAAAGGGAGAGAGAACAAAAGTGGATGTATGTGTGTGTGTTGTGTGTGTGTGTGAGAGAGAGAGAGAGAGGGAGAGAGAGACAGAGAGACAAAGAGAGAAAGAGAGAGACAGAGAGAGGATGTAAAAAGAGGTGGCGGTGGGGGAACAAAAGAAAACAATGTAAGGAAGAAAAAAGAAAAATAACAGATAAAGGTAAAGATAAAGAGAATAGGAGGAGAGTGAAAGGAAATGGAAGAAGATGACGATGAAAGAGAACAGGAAAGGGGAGAGGAGTATGCGGAAAAGGAAGTAGAAGAAGATACCGATGAAAGAGAAGAGGATTAGGGTGAGGAGATGTTGGAAAAGGAAATAGAAGAAGATAACAAAGAAAGAGAATAATAGGAGGGAGAGGAGAAAAGAGAAAAGGAAATCGAAGAAGACAACAATAAGAAAGAATAGGCGGAAAGCGAGGAGAAGGCGGAAAAGGAAAGTAGAAGATGATAACGATAAAAGAGAACAGGAAAAGGGAGGGGAGATTTGTAAAAGGAAATAGAAGATAAATAGAAGAAAGAGATAAGGAGAGGGCTAGGAGAAGTTGGAAAAGGAAATAGAAGACAAATAGAAGAAAGAGAATAGTGGGAGGGAGAGGAGAAGAGTGAAAAGGAAATCGAAGAAGATGAAGATAAAAGAGAATAGGAGGGGAGAGAGAGAGAGGAGAATTTTAAAAGGAAATAGAAGATAACTATGAAAAAGATAGGAAAAGGTCTAGGAGAGGTTGGAAAAGGAAGTACAAGACAGAGACGAAGAAAATGAAACAGAATAGGAGGATGGAGAGAAGAAGACAGAAAAGAAAATAGAAAAAAGATGATGATGAAAGAGAATATGAGGAGGGTGTAGAGAGGAAAGAGAATATGAAGAGAGGTAGAGGGAAAGAGAATATGAAGAGAGTGTAGAGAGGAAAGAGAATGTAAGGAGGAGGTGTAGAGGAAAGAGAATATGAGGAGGGTGTGGGAGAGGAAAAAGAATAGAGGAGAGTGTGAGAGGGAAAGAGAATATGAGAGGAGAGTGTGGGGAGGAAAGAGGGAATATGAGGAGAATGTGGGGAGGAAAGAGAATATGTGGAGAATATAGGAGGAAAGAGAATATGAGGAGGTGTGGGGAGGAAAGAGAATATGAGGGAGGTGTATGGGAGGAAAGAGAATATGAGGAGAGGTGTAGAGGAAGAGAATATGAGGAGAAGAGGTAGAGAGGAAAGAGAATATGAGGAGAATGTAGAGAGGAAAGAGAATATGAGGAGAGGTAGAGAGGAAAGAGAATATGTGGAGAGTGTAGAGAGGAAAGAGAATATGGGAGAGTGTAGAGAGGAAAGAGAATAAGAGGAGAGAGTGTAGAGAGGAAAGAGAATAAGAGGAGGGGTGTAGAGAGGAAAGAGAATATGAGGAGGAGGGGTGAGAATAGGAGGGGTGTAGAGAGGAAAGAGAATATGAGGAGAGTGTAGAGAGGAAAGAGAATATGAGGAGAGTGTAGAGAGGAAAGAGAATATGAGGAGGGTGTAGAGAGGAAAGAGAATATGAGGAGGGTGTAGAGAGGAAAGAGAATATGTGGAGAGTGTAGAGAGGAAAGAGAATATGAGGAGGGTGTAGAGAGGAAAGAGAATATGAGGAGAGTGTAGAGAGGAAAGAGAATATGAGGAGAGTGTAGAGAGGAAAGAGAATATGAGGAGAGTGTAGAGAGGAAAGAGAATATGTGGAGGGTGTAGAGAGGAAAGAATAATATGAGGAGAGAGTGTGGGGAGGAAAGGGAATATGAGGAGGTGTGGGGAAGGGGAATATGAGGAGAAAGAGAAATATGAGGAGAGTGTAGAGAGGAAAGAGAATGTGAGGAGGGTGTATGAGGGAGGAAAGAATATGGGGAGGAGGGTGTGGGGAGAGAAAAGGGGAGAATATGAGGAGGTGTGGAGAGGAAAGAGAATAAGGGGAGAGTGGAGGGAAGTGGGGAGAGGAAAGAGAATATGAGGAGGGGTGTGAGGAAAGAGAATATATGAGGAGTGTGTGGGGAGAAGAGAATAGAGAGGAAAGAGAATATGGGGGAGGGTGTGAGAGGAAAGAGAATGTGAGGAGAGTGTAGAGGGAAAGAGAATATGAGGGAGGGGTGGGGAGAGGGAATGAGGAGAAAGGAGGAGAGGTGGGGAGAGAGGAAAAGAGAATATGGGGAGGGTGTAGGGAGGTGTGGGAGGAAAGAATGTGAGGAGGTGTGGGAGGAAAGAGAATATGTGGAGAATAGAGAGGGAAAGAGAATATGAGGAGAGGTGAGAGAGGAAAGAGAATATGAGGGAGAGTGTAAAGAGGAAAGAGAGAATATGAGAGGGTGTAGAGAGGAAAGAGAATATGAGGAGGGGTGTAGAGGGAAAGAGAAGGGCAGGGAGAGGTAGAGAGGAAAGAGAATAAGGAGGAGAGTGTAGAGGAAAGAGAATATGAGGAGGGTGTAGAGAGGAAAGAGAATAGAGGAGAGTGTAGAGAGGAAAAGAGAATACAGGAGGGGTGTAGGAGGAAAGAGAATATGAGGAGAGTGTAGAGAGGAGAACACGAGGAGAGGTAGAGAGGAAAGAAATATGAGGAGAATATAGAGGGGAAAGAGAATAAGGAGGAGAGTGTAGGGAGGAAAGAAGGCGTGGAGAGGTAGGGAGGAAAGAGAACATGGGAGGGGTGTAGAGAGGAAAGAGAATATGAGGGAGAGTGTAGAGAGGAAAGAGAATAAGAGGAGAATATAGAGAGGAAAGAGAATAAGGAGAGGTAGAGAGGAAAGAGAATAAGATGGACATATAGAGAAAGAAATATAATGAGGGTGTTAGAGAGGAAAGAAAATGGAAGAGGGACATGAGAGAGGAATAAACATGAGGAGAGTTAGAGGAAAGGAATGTGAGGGGATGGACAGAGGAAAGAGAATAAGGAGGAGGGTGTAGAGGAGGAGAGAATGTTAGAGTGTACGAAAATGGAATATGTGGAGGGGTGTAGAGAGGAAAGAGAACAAGGGAGAGGTAGAGGAGAAAGAGAATATGAAAATTGGAGGAAAAGAGAATAATGAGGAGAGGAAAGAGAAATATAATATGGAAGGGTTAGAAAGGAAAAGAATGGAAGAGACATGAGGAGGAAAGAGAAAGGAGGTGGAGAGTTAGAGGGAAAGAGAATGTGAAGATTGGATGGAAAGAATGGGGAGAAGAGAGGAAAGAGAATATGGGAGGTGTTGTAGAGAGGAAAGAAAAATGAGGAGAACAGAGAGAAAAGAGAATATGAGGAGAGGTAGAGAGGAAAGAGAATATGGAGAGGGGTGTAGAGAGGAAAGAGAATAAGAGAGAGGGGAGAGAGGAAAGAGAATAAGAGGAGAGTGTAGAGAGGAAAGAGAATATGAGGGAGAGGTAGAGAGGAAAGAGAATATGAGGAGGGGTGTAGAGAGGAAAGAGAATATGAGGAGAGTGTAGAGAGGAAAGAGAATATGAGGAGGGTGTAGAGAGGAAAGAGAATATGAGGAGAGTGTAGAGAGGAAAGAGAATATGAGGAGAATATAGAGAGGAAAGAGAATATGAGGAGAGTGTAGAGAGGAAAGAGAATATGAGGAGAGTGTAGAGAGGAAAGAGAATATGAGGAGGGTGTAGAGAGGAAAGAGAATATGAGGAGAGTGTAGAGAGGAAAGAGAATATGAGGAGAGTGTAGAGAGGAAAGAGAATATGAGGAGGGTGTAGAGAGGAAAGAGAATATGAGGAGAGTGTAGAGAGGAAAGAGAATATGAGGAGGGTGTAGAGAGTAAAGGGAATATGAGGAGAGTGTAGTGAGGAAAGAGAATACGATGAGGGTGTAGAGAGGAAAGAGAATATGAGGAGGGTTGAGAGGAAAGAGAAGATGAGGGTATAGAGTGAAAGGGCAATAGAAAAGACAACGATGGAAGAAAATAGTCGGAGAAGGGCGAGATGCTATTGGAGAGACGGAGAGGAGATACTGGAAAAGGAAATAAAAAAAGATAATGAGATAAGAGAGAGAAAGATGTTCGTGGAGAAGGTGGATAGCGATACCGGAGAAGATTCTGTTAAAGACAAAAGAATAGAGAGGGTCGGGGGATGCATCTCAACAAGTATGGGTGACGATTATTGTCTAGAAGGAAGAAAAGACTCTCGTACAAGTGAAGAAAAACCGGGTCGCCTTTGAAGAGTGGAGACTAAAGTACCTTAAATTGTTGCAGGAAGACATAAAAATGGATACGTGTAAAAAGAAAGTTTAGATAAGGAAAGATGAGATGTTAAATCTTACGACCCACCCCGAAAAAAAATAATTTTGAGAAAAAGTCAAACAGAAATTCTTGGTAAGAAGAAGACATAATGTTAAGTGGTTGCAAAAGTTGAAAGCACTTTTTTTTTTCAACTGTGTATTAAGTTCCCAAGGCATTTCCATTTTAGGCTACCTCAGGCCTCAGGAGTTGACACTGACACTTCCCCTTTAAGTGTAACAGGGAACATTAGAGAGTGAGTAAATGAGTTTGTGTGCATGTTAGAGAGAACGAGAGAGAGAGAGAGAGATAGATAGAAAGAAAGAAAGAGAGAGATACAGAGCGAGCGAGAGAGAGAGAGAGAGATAAATCAGACGAGGACATTAGGGAGAAAGGGAGAAACAAAACTGGAACATTAGAGAGAACGACAGAGATAAAATGCGAACGTTAGAGACAAAGAGAAACGTGGAGAAAATTAGAAAGACAGATGGGAATGACGTGTGAATGTTAGAGAGAAAGCAGTAGAGAACATCGGAGAGAAAGAGAAAAATAAAACGGAAAGGTTTAAGGAGAAGAATAGAAATTAGATAGACATAATAGAGAAAAACCAAAAAATATAAAGGGAATGTTAGAACGAAAAATGGAGAGAATATTAGGGAGAAAGAGAAAAAGAAACGGGGATATTAGAGAGGTGTGGTGAAATTGGATGGACATATTAGAGGGAAAGAAAAGAAATATAATGGGAATGTTAGAGAGAAAGAAAATGGAGAGAACATGAGAGAGAAATAAAACGGGGATGTTAGAGAGAAGGTGTGAAATTGGATGGACATATTAGAGGTAAAGAAAGAAATATAATGGGAATGTTAGAGAGAACGAAAAATGGAGAGAACATGAGAGAGAAATAAAACGTTGATGTTAGAGAGAAGGTGTGAAATTGGATGGACATATTAGAGGGAAAGAAAGAAATATAATGGGAATGTTAGAGAGAACGAAAAAATGGAAGAGAATATGAGAGAGAAATAAAACAGGGATGTTAGAGAAAAGGTGTAACGAATTGGATGGACATATTAGAGGAAAGAAAGAAATATAATGGGAAATGTTAGAGAGAACGAAAAAGAGAACATGAGAGAGAAATAAAACAGGGATGTTAGAGAAAGGTGTGAAATTGGATGGACATATTAGAGGGAAAGAAAGAAATATAATGGGAATGTTAGAGAGAACGAAAAATGGAGAAAACATGAGAGAAAAAATAAAACGTTGATGTTAGAGAGAAGGTGTGAAATTGGATGGACATATTAGAGGAAAGAAAAAATATAATGAGAATGTTAGAGAGAACAAAAATAGAGGGAACATGAGAGAGAAATAAAACGGAGATGTTAGAGAGAAGGTGTGAAATTGGATGGACATATTAGAGGGAAAGAAATAAATATAATGGGAATGTTAGAGAGAACAAAAATAGAGGGTACATGAGAGAGAAATAAAACGGGGATGTTAGAGAGAAGGTGTGAAATTGGATGGACATATTAGAGGGAAAGTAAGAAATATAAGGGAAGAGAGAACAAAAAAATGGAGACAACATGAGAGAGAAAAATAAAACAGGGATGTTAGAGAGAAGGTGTGAAATTGATGGACATAAAAAGAAAGAAATATAATTGGAATGTTAGAGAGAACGAAAATGGAGAGAACATGAGAGAAAATAAAACGGAGATGTTAGAGAGAAGGTGTGAAATTGGATGGACACATTAGAGAGAAAGAAAAATATAATGGGAATGTTAGAGAGAACGAAAAATGGAGAGAACATGTGAGAGAAATAAAACGCGGATGTTAGAGAGAAGGTGTGAAATTGGATGGACACATTAGAGAGAAAGAAAAAATATAATGGGAATGTTAGAGAGAACGAAAAATGGAGAGAACATGAGAGAGAAATAAAACGGGGATGTTAGAGAGAAGGTGTGAAATTGGATGGACATATTAGAGAGAAAGAAAGAAATATAATGGGAATGTTAGAGAGAACGAAAATGGGAGAGAAACATGAGAGAGAAATAAAACGTTGATGTTAGAGAGAAGGTGTGAAATTGGATGGACATATAAGGAAATGTCAGAAAGAAATATAATTGAATGTGTTAGAGAACAAAAAAAAGAAATATGGAAGAAACGAAAAATGGAGAGAGAAATAAAACAGGGATGTTAGAGAGAAAGGTGTGAAATTGGAACATATGGATGGAAATATTAATGTCAGAGAGAACGAAAAAATGGAAAGAACATGAGAGAGAAATATAATGTTAGGAATGTCATGACATATTAGAAGGAAAATGGGAATGTTAGAAGAACGAAAATGGAGAGAACATGAAAGAAAAAAACAGGGATGTTAGAGAGAAATTGGTGTGAAATTGGATGGACATATTAGAGGAAAGAAAAGAAATATAATGGGAATGTTAGAGAGAACGAAAATGGAGAGAACATGAGAGAGAAATAAAACGTTGATGTTAGAGAAGGTTGGATGGACATATTGGATGGAAATATTAGGAATGTCAGAAAGAAAATGGAGAAATATAATGGGAATGTTAGAGAGAAGGTGAAAATGGACATATGGAGAAGAAATATGAAAGAGAAATAAAACAGGGATGTTAGAGAGAAAAACGGGGATGTTAAGGTGTGAAATTGGATGGACATATTAAAGAGAAAGTAATTGGAAATATAATTGGAATGTCAGAGAGAAAGAGAAAAAAACGGAGAGAAGGTGAGAGAGGAAATAAAACGTTGATGTTAGAGAAAAAAATGGAGAGAACATGGTGTTGATGTTAGAGAGAAGGTGGGATGGACATATTAAAGGGAAAGAAATAAATATAATGGGAATGTTAGAGAGAACGAAAAATGGAGAGAACATGAGAGAGAAATAAAACGTTGATGTTAGAGAGAAGGTGTGAAATTGGATGGACATATTAAAGGGAAAGTAAGAAATATAATTGGAATGTCAGAGAGAACGAAAAATGGAGAGAACATGAGAGAGAAATAAAACAGGGATGTTAGAGAGAAATTGGATGGACATATTAGTGTGAAATTGGGATGGACATAATGGAGAAAATAAAAACGAAAGAAATATATGGATTTAGGAATGTCAGAGAGAACGAAAAAAAACAGAGAGAAATGAGAGAGAAATAAAAACGGGGATGTTAGAGAGAAGGTGTGAAATTGGATGGACATATTAGAGGAAAAGAAAGAAATATAATGGGAATGTTAGAGAGAATGAAAAATGGAAGAACATGAGAGAGAAAAATAAAACAGGGATGTTAGAGAGAAGGTGTGAAATTGGATGGACATATTAGAGCTAAAGAAAGAAATATAATGGGAATGTTAGAGAACGAAAATGGAGAGAACATGAGAGAGAAATAAAACGGAGATGTTAGAGAGAAGGTGTGAAATTGGATGGACATGAGGAAAGAAAGAAATATAATGGGAATGTTAGAGAACGAAAAAATGGAGAGAACATGAGAGAGAAATAAAACAGGGATGTTAGAGAGAAGGTGTGAAATTGGATGGACATATTAGAGGAAAAGAAAGAAATATAATGGGAATGTTAGAGAGAACGAAAATGGAGAGAACATGAGAGAAAATAAAACAGGGAATGTTAGAGAGAAGGTGTGAAATTGGATGGACACATTAGAGGAAAGAAAGAAATATAATGGGAATGTTAGAGAGAACGAAAAATGGAGAGAAATGAAGAGAAATAAAACAGGGATGTTAGAGAGAAGGTGTGAAATTGGATGGACATATTAGAGGAAAGAAAGAAATATAATGGGAAAATTAGAGAGAACATGAATGGAAAGAACATGAGAGAAATAAAATTGATGGGATGTTAGAGAGAAAAGTGTGAAATTGGATGGACATATTAGAGAGAAATAAAGAAAGAAATATAAATGGGAATGTTAGAAAGAACGAAAAATGGAGAACACGAAAAATGAGAGAAATAAAACAGAGATGTTAGAGAGAAAGGTGTGAAATTGGATGGACATATTAGAGGGAAAGAAAGAAATATAATGGGAATGTTAGAGAGAACGAAAAATGGAGAGAACATGAGAGAGAAATAAAACGGGGATGTTAGAGAGAAGGTGTGAAATTGGATGGACATATTAGAGCTAAAGAAAGAAATATAATGGGAATGTTAGAGAGAACGAAAAATGGAGAGAACATGAGAGAGAAATAAAACGGGGATGTTAGAGAGAAGGTGTGAAATTGGATGGACACATTAGAGTGAAAGAAAGAAATATAATGGGAATGTTAGAGAGAACGAAAAATGGAGAGAAATATGAGAGAGAAAATAAAAAAAACAGGGATGTTAGAGAGAAGGTGTGAAATTGGATGGACATATTAGAGAAAAGAAAGAAATATAATGGGAATGTTAGAGAGAACGAAAAATGGAGAGAACATGAGAGAGAAATAAAACAGGGATGTTAGAGAAAGGTGTGAAATTGGATGGACACATTAGAGTGAAAGAAAAAAAATATAATGGGAATGTTAGAGAGAACGAAAAAATGGAGAGAACATGAGAGAGAAATAAAACGGGGATGTTAGAGAGAAGGTGAAAATTGGATGGACACATTAGAGAGAAAAGAAAAAATATAATGGGAATGTTAGAGAGAACGAAAAATGGAGAGAACATGAGAGAGAAATAAAACGGGGATGTTAGAGAGAAGGTGTGAAATTGGATGGACATATTAGAGGGAAAGAAAGAAATATAATGGGAATGTTAGAGAGAACGAAAAATGGAGAGAACATGAGAGAGAAATAAAACGGGGATGTTAGAGAGAAGGTGTGAAATTGGATGGACATATTAGAGGGAAAGAAAGAAATATAATGGGAATGTTAGAGAGAACAAAAAATGGAGAGAACATGAGAGAAAAATAAAACAGGGATGTTAGAGAGAAGGTGTGAAATTGGATGGACATATTAGAGGGAAAGAAAAAATATAATTGGAATGTTAAAGAATATAATGGAAAATGTTACGAGAAGATAAAAATGGACATATTAGAGAAAGAAAGAAATATAATGGGAATGTTAGAGAGAAAAAAAAAAACATGAAGAGAAATGTTTAGAGAAGAAAATTGGAATGGACATATTAGAAAGAAAAAAAAATATAATGGGAATGTTAGAGAGAACGAAAAATGGAGAAATGAAGAGAAATAAAACAGGTATGTTAGAGAGAAGGTATAATGGATGGACATATTAGAGAGAAAACGAAATAAATATAATGGGAATGTTAGAGAGAACGAAAAAATGGGAGAGAACATGAGAGAGAAATAAAACATAATGGATGTTAGAGAACGAAAAATGGAGTGAGAAAATTGGATGGACATATTAGAGAAAAAAGAAAGAAATATAATGGGAATGTTAGAGAGAACGAAAAATGGAGAGAACATGAGAGAGAAATAAAACGCTTGATGTTAGAGAGAAGTGAAATTGGATGGACATATTAGAGAGAAAGAAAAAAATATAATGGGAATGTTAGAGAGAACGAAAAATGGAAGAACATGAGAGAGAAATAAAACGGGGATGTTAGAGAGAAGGTGTGAAATTGGATGGACACATTAGAGGGAAAGAAAAAAAATATAATGGGAATGTTAGAGAAAAACGAAAAATGGAGAGAACATGAGAGAAAATAAAACAGGGATGTTAGAGAGAGAAGGTGTGAAATTGGATGGACATATTAGAGAGAAAGAAAAAAAATATAATGGGAATGTTAGAGAGAACGAAAAATGGAGAGAACATGAGAGAGAAATAAAACAGGGATGTTAGAGAGAAGGTGTGAAATTGGATGGACATATTAGAGGAAGAAAGAAATATAATGGGAATGTTAGAGAACGAAAAATGGAGAGAACATGAGAGAAAATAAAACGGGGATGTTAGAGAAAAGGTGTGAAATTGGATGGACACATTAGAGGAAAGAAAGAAATATAATGGGAATGTTAGAGAACGAAAAAATGGAGAGAACATGAGAGAAAATAAAACAGGGGATGTTAGAGAGAGGGTGTAAATTGGATGGACATATTAGAGAGAAAGAAAGAAATATAATGGGAATGTTAGAGAGAACGAAAATGGAGAGAAGAGATGAGAGAGAAAAATAAAACGGGAATGTTAGAGATGTTAGAGGTGTGAAATTGATGGACACATTAGAGGAAAGAAAGAAATATAATGGGAATGTTAGAGAGAACGAAAAATGAGAGAACATGAGAGAAAATAAAACGGATGTTAGAGAGAAGGTGTGAAATTGATGGACATATTAGAGGGAAAAAAAAAATATAATGGGAATGTTAGAGAGAACGAAAAATGGAGAGAACATGAGAGAAAATAAAACGGGGATGTTAGAGAGAAGGTGTGAAATTGATGGACATATTAGAGAGAAAGAAAACGAAATATAATGGGAAATGTTAGAGAGAAGGTGAAAATGGAGAGAAAAATATGAGAAAATGGTTAGAAGAGAGGTGTGAAATGGATGGACATATTAGAGAGAAAGAAAAATATAAAACGAGAGATGAAAAATGGAGAGAACATGAGAGAGAAATAAAACGGGGATGGAGAAGGGTGAAATTGGATGGACACATTAGAGAGAAAGAAAGAAATATAATGGGAATGTTAGAGAGAACGAAAAATGGAGAGAACATGAGAGAGAAATAAAACGTTGATGTTAGAGAGAAGGTGTGAAATTGGATGGACACATTAGAGAGAAAGAAAAAATATAATGGGAATGTTAGAGAGAACGAAAAATGGAGAGAACATGAGAGAGAAATAAAACGGGTATGTTAGAGAGAAGGTGTGAAATTGGATGGTCACATTAGAGAGAAAGAAAGAAATATAATGGGAATGTTAGAAGAACGAAAATGGAAAAAAATGGAGAACATGAGAAATAAAACGGAGATGTTAGAGAGAAAGGTGTGAAAATTGGATGGACACATTAGAGACAAAGAAAAATATAATGGGATGTTAGAGAACGAAAAATGGAGAGAACATGAGAGAGAAATAAAACGGGTATGTTAGAGAGAAGGTGTGAAATTGGATGGTCACATTAGAGAGAAAGAAAGAAATATAATGGGAATGTTAGAGAGAACGAAAAATGGAGAGAACATGAGAGATAAATAAAACGTTGATGTTAGAGAGAAGGTGTGAAATTGGATGGACACATTAGAGAGAAAGAAAAAATATAATGGGAATGTTAGAGAGAACGAAAAATGGAGAGAACATGAGAGAGAAATAAAACGGGGATGTTAGAGAGAAGGTGTGAAATTGGATGGACATATTAGAGGAGAAAGAAAAAAAATATAATGGGAATGTTAGAGAGAACGAAAATGGAGAGAACATGAGAGAGAAATAAAACGTTGATGTTAGAGAGAAGGTGTGAAATTGGATGGACACATTAGAGTGAAAGAAAAAATATAATGGGAATGTTAGAGAACGAAAATGGAGAGAACATGAGAGAAAATAAAACGGGGATGTTAGAGAGAAGGTGTGAAATTGGATGGACATATTAGAGAGAAAGAAAAAAATATAATGGGAATGTTAGAGAGAACGAAAAAATGGAGGAGAACATGAGAGAGAAATAAAACAGGGATGTTAGAGAGAAGGTGAAATTGGATGGACACATTAGAGAAAGAAAGAAAAATATAATGGGAATGTTAGAGAGAACGAAAAATGGAGAGAACATGAGAGAGAAATAAAACGTTGATGTTAGAGAGAAGGTGTGAAATTGGATGGACATATTAGAGAGAAAGAAAAAATATAATGGGAATGTTAGAGAGAACGAAAATGGAGAGAACATGAGAGAGAAATAAAACAGGGATGTTAGAGAAGAGGTGTGAAATTGGATGGACATATTAGGGGAAAAGAAGAAATATAATGGGAATGTTAGAGAGAACAAAAATGGAGAGAACATGAGAGAGAAATAAAACGGAGATGTTAGAGAGAAGGTGTGAAATTGGATGGACATATTAGAGGAAAGAAAAGAAATATAATGGGAATATTAGAAGAACGAAAATGGAGAGAAACATGAGAGAGAAATAAAACGGAGATGTTAGAGAGAAGGTGTGAAATTGGATGGACATATTAGAGGGAAAGAAAAAAATATAATGGGAATGTTAGAGAACGAAAAATGGAGAGAACATGAGAGAAATAAAAAACGTTGATGTTAGAGAAAGGTGTGAAATTGGATGGACACATTAGAGAGAAAGAAAAAAATATAATGGGAATGTTAGAGAAA
This sequence comes from Acanthosepion pharaonis, assembly GCA_903632075.3. Taxonomy (NCBI): domain Eukaryota; kingdom Metazoa; phylum Mollusca; class Cephalopoda; order Sepiida; family Sepiidae; genus Acanthosepion; species Acanthosepion pharaonis. The sequence goes on along the minus strand of CAHIKZ030004724.1, from coordinate 3,658,108 downwards.
CGAAAAATGGAGAGAAACATGTGAGAGAAATAAAAACGCAGGATGTTAGAGAAATGTGAAATTGGATGGACACATTAGAGAGAAAGAAAAAATATAATGGGAATGTTAGAGAGAACGAAAATGGAGAGAAACATTAGAGAGAAATAAAACGGGGATGTTAGAGAGAAGGTGTGAAATTGGATGGACACATTAGAGACAAAAGGAAAAAAATATAATGGGAATGTTAGAGAGAACGAAAAATGGAGAGAACATGAGAGAAAATAAAACGTTGATGTTAGAGAGAAGGTGTGAAATTGGATGGACACATTAGAGAAAAAGAAAAAAAAATATAATGGGAATGTTAGAGAGAACGAAAATGGAGAGAACATGAGAGAGAAATAAAACAGGGATGTTAGAGAGAAGGTGTGAAATTGGATGGACACATTAGGGGAAAAGAAAAGAAATATAAACGGAAATGTTAGAGAACAAAAATGGAGAGAACATGAGAGAGAAATAAAACGGACATAGAGAGAGAAAGGTGTGAAATTGGATGGACACATTAGAGAAAAGAAAAGAAATATATAGGAATGTTAGAGAGAACGAAAAATGGAGAGAACATGAGAGAAAATAAAACAGGGATGTTAGAGAGAAGGTGGAAAAATGGATGGACATGTTAGAGAGAAAGAAAGAAATATAATGGGAATGTTAGAGAGAACGAAAAATGGAAACATGAGAGAGAAATAAAACGTTGATGTTAGAGAGAAGAAATTGAAATTGGATGGACACATTAGAGAAAAAGAAAAATATAATGGGGAATGTTAGAGAACGAAAATGGAGAGAACATGAGAGAGAAATAAAACAGGGATGTTAGAGAGAAGGTGTGAAATTGGATGGACATATTAGAGGAAAGAAAAAATATAATGGGAATGTTAGAGAGAACGAAAATGGAGAGACATGAGAGAGAGAAATAAAACGGATGTTAGAGAGAAGGTGTGAAATTGGATGGACACATTAGAGACAAAGAAAAATAATGGAATGTTAGAGAAACGAAAAATGGAGAGAACATGGAGAGAGAAAATAAAACAGGGATGTTAGAGAGAAGGTGTGAAATGGATGGACATTATAATGGGAGAAAGAAAAGAAATATAATGAAATAAAGAATGTTTGGAGAACGAAAATGGAAGAACATGAGAGAGAAATAAAACAGATATGTTAGAGAGAAGGTGTGAAATTGGATGGACATATTAGGGAGAGAAAGAAAAAATATAATGGGAATGTTAGAGAGAACGAAAAATGGAGAGAACATGAGAGAAATAAAACAGGATGTTAGAGAAAGGTGTGAAATTGGATGGACATATTAGAGAGAAAAGAAAAGAAATATAATGGGAATGTTAGAAGAACGAAAAATGGAGAACATGAGAGATAAATAAAACGTTGATGTTAGAGAGAAGGTGTGAAATTGGATGGACATTAGAGAAAGAAAAAAAAAATATAATGGGAATGTTAGAGAGAACGAAAAATGGAAGAGAACATTAGAGAGAAAATAAAACAGGGATGTTAGAGAGAGGTGTGAAATTGGATGGACATATTAGGGGAAAGGTTAAAGAAATGAGAGATATAGAGAATGTTAGAGAACAAAAAATGGAGAGAGAACATGAGAGAGAAATAAAACGGAGATGTTAGAGAAAGGTGTGAAATTGGATGGACATATATAAGAGGAGAAAGAAAAAAATGGAAATATAATGGGGAATGTTAGAGAGAACAAAAAATGGAGAAGAACATGGAGAGAGAAATAAAACATTTGATGTTAGAGAAAGGTGTGAAATTGGATGGACACATTGGAGAGAAGAAAAAAAAACGTATAATGGGAATGTTAGAGAGAACGAAAAATGGAGAGAACATGTGAGAGGAGAGAAATAAAAACGTTGATGTTAGAGAGAAGGTGTGAAATTGGATGGACACATTAGAGACAAAAAAAAATATAATGGGGAATGTTAGAGAACGAAAAATGGAGAGAAAATGTGAGAGAAATAAAACGAGGATGTTAGAGAGAGAAGGTGTGAAATTGGATGGACATTAGAGAAAAAAAAAATATAATGGGAATGTTAGAGAGAACGAAAAATGGAGAGAAATGAGAGAGAGAAATAAAACGGGGATTTGAGAGAAGGAGAGAAATTGGATGGAAATTGGATGGGAATGTTAGAGTAAAAAAATGAGAGAACAAAAAAAAATATAATGGGGATGTTAGAGAACGAAAATGGGGAATGTTAGAAACAAAAATGAGAGATAAATAAAACGTTGATGTTAGAGAAAGGTGTGAAATTGGATGGACACATTAGAGAGAAAGAAAAAAATATAATGGGAATGTTAGAGAGAACGAAAAAATGGAGAGAACATGAGAGAGAAAAACAGGATAAATAAAAATGGGATGTTAGAGAGAAGGTGTGAAACAAAAAATGGATGGACACATTAGAGAAATGAAAAAATATAATGGGAATGTTAGAGAGAACAAAAATGGAATAGAACATGAGAGAAAATAAAACAGGGATGTTAGAGAGAAGGTGTGAAATTGGATGGACATATTAGAGAGAAAGAAAGAAATATAATGGGAATGTTAGAGAGAACGAAAAATGGAGAGAACATGAGAGAGAAATAAAACGTTGATGTTAGAGAGAAGGTGTGAAATTGGATGGACACATTAGAGAGAAAGAAAGAAATATAATGGGAATGTTAGAGAGAACGAAAAATGGAGAGAACATGTGAGAGAAATAAAACGCGGATGTTAGAGAGAAGGTGTGAAATTGGATGGACATATTAGAGAGAAAGAAATAAATATAATGGGAATGTTAGAGAGAACGAAAAATGGAGAGAACATGAGAGAGAAATAAAAAACAGGGATGTTAGAGAAGGTGTGTGAAATTGGATGGACATATTAGAGACAAAGAAAAAATATAATGGGAATGTTAGAGAAACGAAAAATGGAGAGAACATGAGAGAGAAATAAAAACGTTGATGTTAGAGAGAAGGTGTGAAATTGGATGGACACATTAGAGAAAGAAAGAAATAGGGAAAGAAAGAACGAAAATATAATAAAACAATGTTAGAAGGTGTGAAATTGAACACATTAGAAAAATGGAATGTTAGAACATGGAGAGAACATGAGAGAAAAAAAACGCGGATGTTAGAGAGAAGGTGTGAAATTGGATGGACATATTAGAGAAAAGAAAAATATAATGGAATGTTAGAGAACGAAAAATGGAGAGAACATGAGAGAGAAATAAAACGTTGATGTTAGAGAGAAGGTGTGAAATTGGATGGACACATTAGAGAGAAAGAAAAAAATATAATGTTAGAGAGAACGAAAAATGGAGAGAACATGAGAGAGAAAAATAAAACATGGGGATGTTAGAGAGAAGGTGTGAAATTGGATGGACATATTAGGGGAAAAATAAATGGGAAATATAAAATGAGAATGTTAGAGAGAACAAAAAATGGAGAGAACATGAGAGAGAAATAAAACGGAGATGTTAGAGAGAAGGTGTGAAATTGGATGGACATATTAGAGGGAAAGAAAGAAATATAATGGGAATGTTAGAGAGAACGAAAAATGGAGAGAACATGAGAGAGAAATAAAACGGAGATGTTAGAGAGAAGGTGTGAAATTGGATGGACATATTAGAGGGAAAGAAAGAAATATAATGGGAATGTTAGAGAGAACGAAAATGGACACATTAGAACGAAAATGAGAGAGAAATAAAAAAACGTTGATGTTAGAGAAGGTGTGAAATTGGATGGACACATTAGAGAGAAAGAAAGAAATATAATGGGAATGTTAGAGAGAACGAAAAATGGAGAGAACATGTGAGAGAAATAAAACGCGGATGTTAGAGAGAAGGTGTGAAATTGGATGGACATATTAGAGAGAAAGAAATAAATATAATGGAATGTTAGAGAACAAAAAATGGAGAGAACATGAGAGAGAAAAATAAAACGTTGATGTTAGAGAGAAAAGTGTGAAATTGGATGGACATATTAGAGACAAAAATGAAAAATATAATGGGAATGTTTAGAGAAAAATAAAAAATGGAGAGAGAACAAATGAGAGAGAAATAAAACGGTGATGTTAGAGAGAAGGTGTGAAATTGGATGGACATATTAGAGGGAAAGAAAGAAATATAATGGGAATGTTAGAGAGAACGAAAAATGGAGAGAACATGAGAGAGAAATAAAACGTTGATGTTAGAGAGAAGGTGTGAAATTGGATGGACACATTAGAGAGAAAGAAAGAAATATAATGGGAATGCTAGAGAGAACGAAAAATGGAGAGAACATGTGAGAGAAAATAAAAACGGGATGTTAGAGAGAAGGTGTGAAATTGGATGGACATATTAGAGAAAGAAAATAAATATAATGGGAATGTTAGAGAGAACGAAAAAATGGAGAGAACATGGAGAGATAAATAAAACGTTGATGTTAGAGAGAAGGTGTGAAATTGGATGGACACATTAGAGACAAAGAAAAATATAATGGAATGTTAGAGAACGAAAAATGGAGAGAACATGAGAGAGAAATAAAATAATGGGAATGTTAGAGAGAAGGTGTGAAATTGGATGGACATTGAGAGAAAAAAAGAAAGAAAATATAATGGGAATGTTAGAGAGAAACGAAAATGGAGAGAACATGTGAGAAAAATAAAACGGATGATGTTAGAGAGAAGGTGAAATTGGATGGACACATTAGAGAAAGAAAAAAATATAATGGGAATGTTAGAGAACGGAAAAATGGAGAGAACATGAGAGAGAATAAAACAAAATATAATGGGGATGTTAGAGAAGGTGTGAAACTGGATGGACATATTAGAGAGAATGAAAGAAATATAATGGGAATGTTAGAGAGAACGAAAAAATGGAGAGAGAGAAATAAACATGAGGATGATAAATAAAATGACATTAGAGAGAAAAAAATGGAAATGTAAAACAGGGATGTTGAGAGAAGTGAAATTGGATGGACATATTAGAGAGAAAGAAATATAATGAAAAAGGGAAAAATATAAGAAGGGAATGTTAGAGAAAGAAAGAAAATAATGGAGAGAGAACGAAAATGGAGAGAACATGAGAAAAATAAAACAGGGATGTTAGAGAGAAAGGTGTGAAATTGGATGGACACATTAGAGAGAAAGAAAGAAATATAATGGGAATGTTAGAGAGAAAGAAAAATGGAGAGAACATGAGAGAGAAATAAAACGTTGATGTTAGAGAGAAGGTGTGAAATTGGATGGACACATTAGAGAGAAAAGAAAAAATATAATGGGAAAGAAAACGAATGGAGAAACATGAGAGAGAGAAAAAATGGACAGGGAAAATTAGAAAGAGAGAAATAAAATATGAACATTAGGACATAAAATACATGAATGATAAGAAATAAATGGAAAGTGATATATTACGATGATATTAGAGGGAAGGAGAGATATAATTTGCAAACATAAAAATAGGAAATAAAACTAAGGATGTTAGGGCATTGGAAAGAAAGAAAAGATGGAATCAGTTGGAAAGAAAAGAAAAAAAAAAAAAAAATGGGAATCCTTAGAATTCGTTTCTATGGAGACAACATTATTTTAATTATCTCTACCGGTTTTACTCCATGAAATTTTCACTGTTTTCCGATTTGAAATTTCTGATGAATTTTAATCCGCCAGTTAAGGTTTTCATTAGATCATGGAGATAAAATACGACGATAAAATATCTGTATTTCTGTATCGCATCGATAAATATTTGAGCTTAACAGCATTAACAAAATATTGCAATAACAATCATAAATATAAAGGCAGGTTGTTATTTTAAGAAGTAAGGGGATACAAATGTAAAGATTTGAAATTAACAACTTTTTCCTTTCACTGCAGCAGACGTTAAACAATTCTATCTTCCCTTTTTTCTTTCCTTTTCTCACTGAAACCAAGTAGCGTGTTTGACACTTTGACACTTCAACATTTAAAAAATAGTGAACATTAATCCCATAGAAAAAAAAATCCTAGAAAAATTACCGGGCGAAGCCTGCTAATTATTAATAATAATAATAATAGTTAATAATAATAGTTAATAATAATAATAGTTAATAAAATTAATAAATAATAATAGCAAATAAAACTAAGAAAGGCATTGATAATAGTTAATAATAATAATAATAGTTAATAATAATAATAAATAATAATTCAGTTAAAAAATAATAATAAAATCCTTAATAATAATAATAATAGTTAATAATAATAATAATAATAATAGTTAATAATAATAATGGAATAGTTAATAATAATAATAATTAATAATAATAATAATAGTTAATAATAATAATAGTTAATAATAATAATAAATAAAATAGTGTATGAATAAAATATTTTCTGTATTTTCTAGTTCTAAAATTCTCATTGGCCAACAAACACACGCGCACACAATCATAAATATAAAGTTTACTCCATTTTAATTTTCAAGCTGTACAAATGTGATTTTGAAATTTCTGTTTTGGTTTCTTTCTTCTTCTCATTCTCGTTTTCCAATTCCTGTCATTCATTCGTTTCTTCTTTTGTTTCTTCTCTTTTTTCATTCCTTTTTTTTCTTCTTTATTTATTTTCATCTTCCTTTTCATCTTATTTCTTTTCTTCTTTTTCTTTTTCTTCTCTTTTGGCATTTCTTCTTCTTCTTTATTTCTTCTTCTTCTTCTTCTTTTCTTCTCCTTCTCCTTCTCCTTCTTTTTTCTTCATTTCTTCTCCCTTCCTCCTTTCTTCTTCTTCTTCTTCTCTCCCTCCTTCTTCTTCTTCTTCTTCTTCTTCTTCTCCTCCCTTCCTTCTCCCTTCTCCTTCTTCTCCTCCTCCTCCTCCTCCTTCTTCTTCTCCTCCCTTCTTCTTCTTCTTCTCCTCAGCTCCCTTCTTCTTCTTCTTCTTCTTCTCCTTCTCCTTCTCCCTTCTTCTTCTTCTCCTTCTTCTTCTTCTTCTTCTTCTTCTTCTTGCCATTTTGTTCTTTATCCTTCTGTTTCTTCTTCGTCACCTTCTTCGTGTTTCTCGCTTCTTCGTCTTCAGCTATTCTTTATCGTTTCCATTTTTTTTCTTCATTTATCTTTTTCACAGTTTCTTTACTTCATTGCTTCCTACTTTTTTTTCTCACTAAGCTGCGATTAACATTTAAAGACGGCAAAAAAAGAAAGTCATTGGAAAGAAAAAGATAGTGTTACGTCAGTTTTTCTGGTTACGGGTTTGGGCTGCTCATCTAAATAAGAGACATTGGAAACCCCGTCTGTTATAGGCGTTCGTACCTACCACGAGGCAGGCTACCATTTTCTTTTCTTTCTCTCTTCTTTCTCATTCTCTTTCAAGCTCGTTCTTTGCTGATCTTCGGCAGCAAAAGGTCGCGGGAAATATAAATTGTTTCCATTTCGACTTTGAATGGCAGAATATACAAAACTAATGCACTCTCACTTGACAATATTAGCCACGATTCTTCACATCAACTTCTTACCCATAAAATCGTCGCTCCATATAGTTTCACACACACACACACACACACACACACACACACATATATATATATAATTTCTATATATATTATATACGCAGGTACTTTTACTGTTTGATGAGATAAGCTCTGATGAAACCCAGGGTTACAAAATAACCATACAACAATATATATATATATATATATATATATATATATATATATATATATATATATATATATATACATATATATATATATATATATATATATATATGTGTGTGTGTGTGTGTGTGTTTATGTTTGTGTGTGTATATATATATGTATGTGTGTGTGTGCGTGTGTGTGTTTGAATGTGTGTAGCATTAGCGCCCCCAGGCCACGCCACGATCTACTCAATCATACACTGAAAGCAAGAAAATTTTTTCTTTCTTTTTCGTTTTGTACACAGAAAATAGCAATAAAATAAACACACGCATGCATGCATGCATGCACACACACAAAAATACATACACAGAGTCGCACACATAAATACACACAAGCAGACACACAAATACACACAAAATACTTCTACAAATCATGCGAACAAGAGAAAGCTGTCCTCTGAGAGGGAAAGGGAAAAAATGAAGAAAAAAAGAAGGTAAAAGAAGAAATAGTGTAAAAAGAAAATGAGTAAAAACAAGAGAATAAATCAAGTAAAGTAAATATATATATATATATATATATATATATATATATATATATATATATATGTTTCTTTGAATAATCTATATATATTTTGTCTATTTATTTTAACCCTCACTAAATCACGGATTAATTTCTTAGTTATTAAACTTTCTCAATATGTTATTAAACTTATTAAGAAATTCGCCGTAGTTTTGGTTAGTTCTTTTGTTTTCCCAGGTATTTCAGATGTGAATTCCTAAAACAACAACCAAAAAAAATAATGTAATTGATAACTGTGATTTTTTTGCAAATACGCATGAAACGCGTTACGTTATAGTCAATCACAAATGAACACTTAAGAATATGCAAGGAGATAAGTTCATTTATATTTTTTTATGATTAATGATTTAAGATACTCATCTTTTAATTAATTTTTTTTTACAGTTTGAGTATCCCAATACACTGCAGTACTTCGGAAAATAAAAGATTGGCCAAAATCTAAGGCGTCATTCATAATCAGTATTATGACAACACTAAGAACTTGATTCGAGAATTTGAGAGGATTAAAATAAAAATAAATAATCATAATATGTCTAGATTGTTCAACCAAACATGTTTGAATGAAGACATGCAGCCTAAATACCCCCCATATATATATATATATATATATATATATATTAATTATATACATATACATGTACCTACGTTTTGGTGTGCGACTATAGTTTTTCTGTTTGTTTCCCAGCACACGTCCGGCACACGTTAAGGTTAGCTACAGCTGCACCAAAAACCTTGAAGTGTATGTAACTCTGCATAATAATGTAATCTTTAACACATACTTAAACAACACTAGTAGAAATAGTAGTCCGGAAAGCAGACATGCAATTGCCGCAACCGTGATCTCTGCCCCATGAACGGCAAATGCATCTGTAAAGGAATTATATATAAGGCTAGCATCACGCACAATGACCAGACCAAATTTTATTTCGGATCCACCGCTATCAATTGGAATAAATCGTTTTCATCATCACAAGATGACACTCAACAACAAAAAATATGCAAACGTCATAGCACTCTCTAAGTTCTACTGGAATATTAAAACAAATGACTACACACCTAATATAAAATAGGAATTCATAGAACAAGCCAAATATTTTTCCGGTAAGGGAGGGGGACGATGAGATTTTTGTTTATTAGAGAAAAGATTTATCCTCAAAAACATTAATACGCCAGGCCTATTTAATAAACGGACTGAGTTAATCATAGCATGTAGGCATAAAAAATCGTATATCTTAAAATATTGGAAACCTGACAAATAGCAAACCCCCATTATTAGGATATAGGTGCCATACCCGAACTTAACCTGTTCACGACACTATAACAAATCTACAACAACGACCCTAGCATTGCCTTTTTCTCCCTATGGCCACCTTCATTTACACACTTTTTTTTATTTCTAATTTTACTTTCAGTTTTTTACCACTTTTTAACCTGTAACGGTTTACTGACTACGAGAATGCAATGTCTTTAATTTGAAATTTGTCATCAATTTTTTCACTTATACTTTTTTTTTTACTCACCTCACATTTTGGTAATATTCTAGAAAAATGTAACTGATATAATGGAATATGCATACACCTGTATTTCTCCTCACTGGAATGTGATTGACTGGTGTCCGTCATAAATACCGACGGACGTGTAGGAGAGTCAAGAGCCTTAGTCTGAGAGCTAAGTCTATAACGACGCCCATTGCCAAAACCACTTACCTACTTCGTTCAAAATATATCCCTTTTCCGGGACATAACATATATATATATATATATATATATATATATATATATAATGTAATATATATATACCTGTTTCCCCCCTCACTGGAATATGATTGGCTGATGTCCCTCATAAATACCGACGGACTTGTAGGTACGACAGAGAGGAAAGCATTCGTCTGAGAGCTAAGTCTATAACGACGCCCATTGGACTACGCCATTGATGTACACTTCTTACCTGCAACTACGACGCGTACCAATCGATTACTGCTACCATATTCTACTTGGTTATAGTAGCCAAAACCACTTAGCTACTTCGTTCAAATATATCCCTTTCCGGGACATATCAGTAACACACCAGAATCGCATTTAACACACCTCTGTCCAATTTTATTTTTTGTGCTACGTAGCAGTCTCATAGAAGCTCTCATGAGCCATTTGTTTACTTCCAACAACATAGATCTGTGTCCGAAAGAGCCGGGAACTACCCAGCGAAACTATAGTCGTACAAATCCAAGAAAAGAGCTCCATGTATTTATTATAACAGAGCATATAAATTACATAAGAGGGAAATTCACAATTACCTCGGCAAAATAAGCTGTATTTTGCTTTTAAATCTGATTAAATCGTTCACTCGCCAGTAATTTACAATCACCTGATGAGATGCATTGATAACGATTTTGACATGTTTTTGATGTAATATCAACACTCAGAGGTGACAGGCTGTTTCATGCTAGGCGCAATCGTCAGACGGCCTCCCGATTGAGTCCAGCATGAAACAGCCTGTCGCCTCTGAGTGTTGACTTCAATGTTCACTTTTATATTTATTTTATACGCTCTATCTGTGATATTGAGCACTTTATCCCATAAATATAGCACACCTTCAAACTTTTTATCTTTATATATATATATATATATATATATATAAAATAAAAATAAAAGTTTTTTACTGTGTACTTCTTAAAAAGATTTGCACTTATTCTTTACCGAAACGGAAGTTAGCGATTCTTTGGTATTTGGAGCTGTTACGGTCTTTTAATAAAGCGCATTACAAATCAATTTTTGCAGATGAACGACTGTTTTCTTTGTTTCTTTTTCCTCTATTGGGAGAGTTCTCTCTTTAGTGATGTGCACTTTATTTTCTATTTATCGCAGCGTCAATATGAATAAAAATCACAGCTAAAAATCAATGTAGTGGCGTAAATGCCTTTTACTCATTAAATTTCTCTTTTTCGCTCTGTTTTTTTTATCATTCCTTCAGTTTTGTTAAACAAAAATATGAGACAGAAGATGTTTTTCTTTCGTTTACCAATATCTAGAGAAGCCAAAGTATGCACGAAAACGGCGGTGGCCCAAATAAGAATTCCTTTGGGAAGCATTGAAGGAACAAGTGTGGGTTAAACGAGACCATTAAAAAAATTAATCAATAATTCTATCTATCTATCTATCTATCTATCTATCTATCTATCTATCTACTGTTCAGCTAAGTTCAGATCTTTCTCGGTTTCTTCAGATCTATCTATCTATCTATCTATCTATGTGTAATTATTATTTATACTCGGACAAATGTTTTATCAGTCTCCTCTTTTTTTCTGGCACTGGACAATTTTGATGAGAGTGACGTACGTCGAGACAATTGTTAAAATGGTTCATACACAAGAATCTTTAAAGAATTTCGACCTCCGCCACGACAAGTTACTCGTACCAAATAGCAACTTGAAATGTTAACCCCTCACGATATGTTTTTTTTATACAAGAATTTTTTTTCATTTCCTAGATTGGCTTCCATCTATCTCATTCATACAAATATGTCATCAATCTGTTGAACATATATCATTAGTTTGTTAAAATTGCTCAATGATTTTATTTTGTGAGCTGTATAGAACTTAGATAAAGTAGTGTCCAAGAAAATATTAACTTTATTTATATTCGGAATAATGTCTTCTTTGTTATTATTATTATTATTATTGTTTTTACGGCTTATCAACCCTTTGGAAGTTATTTTAAACCAGGAAATATTTTTAGATTCTAAGATTATATTTTTTAGATAATAATGATTTAGTGACAGAAGTTTGACTAATTAACCCATAGCTAGGGGAGAATAGGTAGATTCATACCTTTTCCAAGATTATTTGTGCGTAGGTGAATATAACGAACCCAATGGGAATTGGAACTCGGCCCTCCGATTCACAATACCGAGCAATTATCCAATACACCACCCGTACACTCAAGGTTACAGCACCTGGTATTCCCAAGCTGTCAACCATCTATGTACTGACCAGGCTCGATGTTGCTTAACTGTGGTGATCGAACGAGAATCGATGTTTCAGCGTGATAGAGCCGTAAGCCACCATAGTGTGAAAACGAAAGAAAAAGTAAGACATCTCGCAAGAGAACTTTGGAAATTATGGAAGGAGAAAGTTAGATCAGAGTTTATAGTTTCTGTTGCTTAATTAGTATGGCACAAGGCCAATAGTATGAGAAATCCACTGAGAATTGGTAATGGTTAATCAGAGTAGCTCTCTAAGTATTACACCAGGATGAGTTGCCCGTCGTGTCTATATGAGTTGACGTAATTAGAACTGGGTCTAAAGACCAATAAATAGAAATTGGTGTCTGCTAGGATACTGAGAAATGTACTGAGCCTCTGAAGAGATTGTCTCTCAACTCATAGATAACCACCAGACAGCTGTTACATAAAACGGGATATAATAAGGACCTATATGTAAAATAATAATAATAATAATAATAATATAGAAATCTCACAAATTTAGCACATGGGAACATCAACAACCCCTGTTGTAGTTGGAGCCCTAGGACTGGTTGGAAAATATTCTAGTAGACACATTGAAGGGATTCCTGGAAGTCCATGCATCAAAGAGATACAAAAAATTGTTCTGACAAATACAGCCCACACTTTACGAAGTGCTTTATCTATGTAGTATTTCTTTTGTTAGTGGAAAGTGTCATGATGCCATTTCTAACCTTAGGTCCCTGAGCGGCACCCGGTCAGAAATGTGTAAACGCCAAAAATCAAAGAAAATAATAATAATAATAATTGTAGAATTTTCGTAGGATCATTGACCATTTCTTGAAGCTCTTTGGCTAGGTTTTTGTGTGCTGCATTTAGATAATAGAGCCAAAAGGTAGGAATTAAATAATAATCCGGTTAGAGAGATAGGAACTGTAACAATTTTATGGCACATTACAATACACACAAACAAAACAATCAAAGCTAATCGCCCAAACATCGTGATCAAAGACAACAAAAACAGAATGTGCTTTCTTATTGACATGACAGTCCCTGCAGATTGTAATGTGTCTAGAAAGATCTTCAAAAAAGACTATCAAAATACAAGGAACTTGAAGTGGGAATCTCAAAAGTATGGCACATGCGGACATTAATAATTCCAGTTGGAGTTGGAGCCCTCGTATCGATTGGAAAAGGTTCCGATAGACTCAGTGAAGAAGAGATTCCTGGTATTCTAAGCCTTAAAGAAAAAAAATGTACTCACAAATATAACCCAAAAGTTACGAAGAGCTTTAACTATGTAAAATGTATGTGATCTTATTTTTTTTTTATATATAAAAATGATCAGTAGAAAATGTCATGAAGACGTTTCTGACCTTAGGTCTCTGGTTTGGACCCGGGAGGAAATGTGTATACATCAGAAATCCATGAAAATACAAGAAACTGGCCTGAACATTACCCAGACCTGGTTACAGTGATAGGACCTGTAACAATTTTATGGTACTTTATAATAGACATAGACAGAACAATGAAAGCTAATCTCCCAGCCATAGTGATCAAAGACCTCAAGAAGAGAATGTGTTTTCTTATTGGCATGGTAGCCCCTGTAGATTGTAATGTATCTTTGAAAATCTTTAAAAAAAAATTACAAAGATCTTGAAGTGGAAATCTAAAAATTGTGGTACATGAGGACATCAGTAATTCCATTTGTAGATGAAGCCTTCGATTGTAAAAAGGTTGTAGTTGGAGCGATGGATTGCAAAAGGTTCCGATAGACTCTTTGAAGAGATTCCTGATAGTCCAAGCCTTAAAGAAATACGAAAAATGTACTCACAAGTACAGCTCAAACATTACGAAGAGATTTATCTATGTAAAATGTGTGTGATGTCAGTTTTTTTGTGGAAAATACAATGAAGCCATTTCTGACCTTAGGTCTCTGGTTGGAACCCGGAAAGAAAAGAATATGCAGCAGAAATCAAAGGAAATAATAACAATAATAAAGAAATTACCAAGCTATCATGAAAATAATAAGGCTACTTAAGACTTTGAAAATGTACAAAGACTCCTCGGTGTTAATAATAATAATAATAATAATAATAATAATAATAATAATAATAGAAAACTAGATATACTCACTGAAGGGATGCCTAGTCGCCCATACTAAAAATTGTACAGCATACACATTACGAAGAGTCTTATCTACGTAAAAGGTGTGTGATCTTATTTTTTTTAAATGAACAGTGGGAAATGTTATAAAACTATTTGTGACCTTAGGTCCCTGAGTGGTTGGGACCCGGAAGGAAATGTTTATACAACAAAAATCAAAGGAAATAATAATAATAATGTCCACGTAGATAGTATTTACATGTATACATGAAATAAGAATTAGGGTAATGGTTTATAAAAAAGAAAACACTATTGAAATTGTTATGGGACCTTACCCATAATAACACAATGGACTATTCCATACGTAATAAATAGTGCGCCTCAAGAGGAAGCAGAGAGTTCCGTCTGGGGTCTGGAGTTCAGTCTGAAGTCTGGAGTGAGTTCTGTCAGAAGTCTGTCAGTCAGTCAGAGCGAGCGAGTCAGTCAGTCGAGTCAGAGGCAGACCGAAACAGATTCGCGTTCAGACAATTACTACTAGACCTAATTGTTCGTACTAACACTTTCTACTTCTCTGTATATATTCCTGTTAGTAATATATCTGTGTTATTCCATATTCGTATTCGAGTTCTTCTTTATTGGTTCTACCTTGAACTATCACCGTAGTTCAAGGAACCGGACCATAACAACAACAATAACAACAACAATAATAATAATAATAATACCAGACCAGGCTCTCATGGCTTCTGATAATAACAGATTGAGAGTTCTTATCAGGTACATAATTGTATTAGTGAATTCAGATGGGCTACAGTAAATATCTTATACAATAACACAGGTTTGCTTATCAGTTGCCTGGCCTTAACAATTTTGGCATCTCCCTAAGGGACTGATGCTCTGTCCATGAGCGGGAATATTGAGAGGATTGTCTGAAGGATGAGTCAGCCAAAGCGACTTGGGCATGACATTAAGATACTTGAGAACAGCCTTAGTCAGAAAATCTCTGCGCGAACAGGTTTACCCGACCTGAAAGTATTTCTAACAGAGCCCAACCTGCAAGGTTATGTACTGCTTCTATCAAAACCTCTCACCATATCGCACACATTTGGCTGTGGTGCATGTGCCTGGTATACTCTTATCAGAATGGCTGGTATGATCTGTCTACTGGGCTTCATATATTTGTAATCGTCACTTTGTTAGCGCTCTGATCTCTCACCCTTTAATAATAATAATAATAATAATAATAATAATAATAATGCCAGAAATGGTGATGGAGTGAGGATACTTTGGAATTTCCCATTCCTCACAGAAATTTGAAAACAAATAAACCAGAGATATTCATAAAAAAAGGAACTTGTCAACGAATCGATAGGAATTGCCCGCAGGTTTCAATGTTTCTAAAAAGGAGAGTCAAAAACTGTCAACTTATAAGGACCTGCAAATCGAAATAACAAAAATGTGGAAACTTAAAACTACGATTATTCCTGTTGTGATGGGGTCATTGGGTATGATAAAGAAGGGTACCGGAAATCACGTGAGTAAAATTTCTGGACATATTCGTACCTCAGAGTTACAACAGATAAATTTCGTTTAGAACTGCGCATATCACCCGCAAAACCTTTTCCATCTAAACAAAACGGCCCAAATATGGATACATAACTTTCCTATAACGGTTTTTTTAATTGTAGACCCCAGAGGGGACTTGGTAACTAGACACCTAAATAAAATAATAATGTTTTTTAAACTACTCAGTGGAAAATCTCATTATGCCATTTCTAACCTTCGGACTCTGGTCGTCACCCGGAAAGAAATGAGTATGCACCAGAAACCAAAGGAAATAATAATAATAATAATAATAATAATAATAATAAAAATACTTCAAAATAGATATCAGTAGAATGTGATAATCTCAAGACAAAAACATTGCCTATTATTAATGGAGTCTTTGGAAATGGTATCAAAAAGAGAAAACGATTATGCGGAATAAATTTATGGTAGCTCTAAAATGTGTGAATTGGAAAAAAAATCCTTCTTATGAGTCATTCTCATTTCTCTCTGTTCAGTGACCACAATTATATTTTTATCCCTGATTGCATGGCACCTCATCGGTTTGCATTTTCTAATGCAAAAAACTTGTCTATAGAAGTCAATGCTTAAGAATTGGGTGCAAAGCAAAGGCAAAACATAACAAAGAACAAAAACGACAACACTAACAAGAACAGCAATAATAATAATAATAATAATAATAATAACAGTAATAATAATAACAACAACAATAACAATAATAGCAATAATAACAGCAATAATAATAACAATAATAATAATAACAATAATAATAATAATAACAGCAATAATAATAATAACAACAATAATAATAGCAATAATAAGAGCAATAATAATAATAATGACAATAATAATAATAGCAATAATAATAATAGCAAAATAATAACAACCACAATAACAATCATAATAACAATAATAATAATAATAATAACAACAATAATAATAATAATAATAATAAAAACAATAATAATAATATCAATAATAATAATAACAACAACAATAACAATAATAATAATAATAATAATAATAATAATAATAATAATAAAGTTTTTATTACGTTACTATGCGGTTCTATATGGCGGGATTTTCTTTCGCATTTCTATATTGCGTTTTGTCTGTTTAATCTCGAAGTGAATCTTGGTCTTCCTCTGTTTCCGCAAAAGTTTCCATTTTCGTTTGCATGCAAGAACATTATAGAAAACGTAGCGTCTTCCTGTGCGCCCTTTTTTTGTCCGATCCGAAACGAAGTCCAGAGTGGATGGTGTGGCGGAATCTACTTGATTGGTGATCGAAAAGACTTTATCTAATTTCAAAGAAAATAGCTACTTCACGTACGACATGTCTCCAATTACATCGTCAGATATTTGTTTATCTAGACAGAAAATCACCCTTGAACAACTTTCCCATCAGTTACATACAGGCAACGCGAAGGATATAATTACGCGGGCACCCCCAACATATATATATATATATATATATATATATATATATATATATATATATATATATATTTTGAACAGTAATCTTTCATTTATACATGTTTGGTTAAAAGCCAACAACAGTACTTTTCTTTTGCTTATATTTTCCATATTTCAGTGAAATTTTCTAATTTTCCGTGGAAGATAAAATATAAATTTTGCGACGATCTCTAATATCGGATTTTACAAGCCATGAACAAATAGTTTATTTTTTTTGTTGTTTCAGAGTATCACGTATTGACACGCCATAACTATTAATTAAATATCGTGTCAGTTTATATTGTCGTGATATATATATATATATATATATATATATATATATATATATATATATATATATATATATATATATATATTTTTGAACAAAGTCTTCACGACTATAATCAAATCATCTGTGCAGGTGTCTGGCTCTCGGCTCCTAGGAATTGAGTTGCTTGCCACTCATACGATGAAAAAAAGACAGGAAGTCCAGCATATATATATATATATATATATATATATATATATATATATATATATATATATATATATTAAATGCTATATATATAATATAAAAAAGTAAACATACAAACAATTAATCAGTAAAGTTAATGTAATTAATGGTGAAATCACTTCGCTAACAGATTTAATAAAACACTAACTTACTAACCACTCGTTAAATGATGTGATCCTTATATTTAAAATTGTAAATGGAGTAGAATTTCCGTAGCTGCTAGTACTTTCGAAAATCATCACATTTTCATCATCAGGCGTCAATATTTTTTCATCAAATCAAGATAAAAATAAATGCGGTTTTAAAGAATGCGTTTTTATTATTACATAATTTTGGAACGTGCATTCAAATTTTTTTTTTAAATATTTCTGAGAACATTTGAATAATAAAATCCACGTTTTTCTTTTTTGTTCTAAGTGTTTTTCAGTTAACGTGACATGAACAAAATAGTCCAATTATTAGAGTAATATCTTAGTAGTTTTTTTACAGAAATTTTGTACAGCGGTTCACTCTTTATACATATATTAAATGGTACATATATTAAACATAAGGATCACATCATTTAACGACTGGTTAGTAAGCTAATGCTTTATTGAATCTTTTAGGGAAGTGATTTCACCATTAATTACATTATTGATTAATTCTTTGTATGATTAATTTTTATAATCTATCTATCTATCTATCTATCTATCTATCTATATATGATGGACTCTCCCGTCGGTTTCGACGTATGAGGTTCCGACAACTTTCTTTATTTAACCTTGTATGTGAGTCGCAAGTGACATTTCAGTCCTGCTAGTGATTTGCAAAGAAGTCCACAGATTGTGCAAGAGTGTGGATTGTTGGAGTATCTGGCTGGAACAACAGCAGATATTTTATTCCTTTCCCTAGTTTGACGAAGCTTGACAATGTTTGATGCTGCCTTGTTCTTGATGCCATTGTAGCATGTAATCTTCCATTCATTACGATCAATTACGATGTTCTCAAAGGTAGTGTGATTTATATTCGCAGCTAAGACGTTACTCTTCAGCTTGTCCCTGTACCTAAGTAAAGGCCGACCCATGTTTCGATGACCATTGTAAAGTTGACCATACATGAACATTTTTGGAATTCTGTTGTCTTGCATACATAACACATGACCTGTCCAGCGTAATTGTGATTTCATGAGAAAGGACTCAATCCCATCAATATCACACAAGGTGAAAAGGTCTGCATTTGCCATTTTGTCGCTTAGGTTTACCCAACAGATTTCCCGAAGACAGCCTTTGTGAAAAATATCTAATTGCTGAATTTGCTTTCTGTATAGTGTCCAGGACTCTGAGCCATACAAAAGGGTTGTGAGAACTACAGCCTTGTGTACCTGTATTTTGGTTCTAAGCCTAATACCACGATCTTCCCAAAGTCGATGACAAAAGTTTTCCAAAGGCACTAGAGGCTTTTTTGCTATTCTATTGATTATTTATTATATATATATATATATATATATATATATATATATATATATATATATATATATATATACGTGTGTGTTTGTTTTTGCACGCGAGTGTGTGTATGCGTTAGTTTACCGATGAAAGAACTTTGAGAGATAAAAAAAAAATAATAATAACAATATTGATAATAAGACTAATAATATTTATGGCATATTAGTAGGTCTTTAGACCAAAAAGAAGCATTATAAAAAATAAAATAAAAAAAAAAACGGAAATTTGGGATACGTCTATGTCCTTTCGCTAAGAGAAATAAAATAAAGTTGGAAATCTTTCCGCGTTTATTATATTACTGATAGGGCACCTCGAGGCGGTGTAATGGTTATCAAACTTGGCTCGCTAGAACAATTACGACTGAGTAGTGAGTTCGATCCTCACTGCGTACCTCCTAATTTCGGCATTGTGCCACATCTAAGCTACGCTTAGAAAATCATTATTATATTACTGATGCAATCTAGTAGTTTTCGGTTGCTTGCCGCGATTCGGGTTGGAAAGCATTTACTGAAGACTTTTTTCGTGGAAATTACATTAACTGAGAACACTTAAATTCCTATTTAAACCAAGAATATGTGAATTTATGTTTAAAATATATTGTAAGTTGGATATTCAGCATCTTTGTTGAAATTTAAACAAAGACGCTAAAAGGACTCATCTATACTATGGATATGTATATATGTATGTGTGCTTAATGATAGGACATATATCTATACATAAACATATATTTCTTATTACTACAAAACTTATTTTTAGTGTGTACGTGAATTTGAGTTGGTAATGCGTATTTTTGTTTTAATTAACTTAAATAGTGAAATTTACAACAACCGGCCGTGACTGAGAAGTTCTACTAAAATATGATTGTGCCTCCAGGAGGAATCGAACCTGTAACACCTTCTTCATAAAAAAAAAGGGTTTATAGCAATAAGAAATAAGCACCACACACACACACACATATATATATATATGATTAAAAATCAAGCAAAGGTAGAAAAAGACATTTATGTATCTATAGAAAATTTAAAGTGCTCAAAGCCTCTAGAATTTAGCTTAAGATCAGTAATATTAACAAAACAAAGTTGCACTCAAAAACTCCGATCAGGGTCCCTGATGGTTGAATATATATATATATATATATATATATATATATATATATATATATATATAAATATATATATATATATATATATATATGAAAAAAAAAACAAACAATAATCCCAATATGCAATTATGCTGTTTTAATGTTAATATAATGTCAACGTCGGACGTTTCGGTCTAATAGACCATCTTCAGGACATATTCATAAAACATAATTAACATTAGACTATATTCAATTCAACATGAAAAAAACGATGAACACAAGAGCAAGACTAATCCAAACAGATAACTGAAATTTTTATAAGATCAGCGTTCCGTTTTAATTCCGTCACGTGGGCGATGTTGTGAAAACGTATTCGAAGATGATTTCAAAATATTAGATAAGCTTGATTGAACGATTTTCTCATATAAACAGTTCGTTAAGAAATCCTTTCTGTTCTTATAGGAATACGCGGAGGTATAAGGCTTATATTTTCGTAAAACACTTCCCATGTTATAATGTAAATTCAGGTTTTTTATTTCCAGTAGACAGTATGTAAGCAAATATATGGATATAGATCCGACAGTATATTTTTCTTCATACTGTCGGATCTATATCCATATATTTGCTTACATACATCATATATATATATATATATATATATATATATATATATATATATATATATATATATATATATATATATATATATATACTACTAGTAATATAATGTGTGTGTGTCTGTTTGTGTATTTATGCAATATATTTTCATTGAAGCATGTTTGGCAGAATAATCAAGACATATTATCTATTTTTATTATAATCCTCTCAAATTCACGAATCAATTTCTTAGTACTGTTACAAAATTGAGTAATAAAGACGCCGTGGTTTTGGTTATTTCTTTTATTCTCTCAAGTATTTCAAACTCATCTCAACCTTGGGTCTCGTCTTTCATCTCATCTTAAACTCATCTTCTTCACTCAGGTTACCGTGTTGGCGTTGATCAAATACCAACATGTTACCGCCCCATGTGTTGTGTTAAAATATCAATCGCAGAATGCAAAGAACGATTGCCATGAAAATGAATAGGGGCGCTTTGTTACGGCGGCGGGAAAGTAACTCTAGCCGAGATGCCAGGTCAAAACATTCAAATGTGCCTCAATATCGAGTTAAAACCATAGAAGGAAGTGTCTCTTCACGCATACGTAGTTTGATTGGGTGCTGCGTTACATCAAGGCGACGCAAATGGTTCTGGATATATTCAAAATACCTGTATACATCACGAACTGACCTTATATCAAAAAATGAATCCCATTTCAAAATTTTTCCTGATTAAATTGATTCATTGATTTTGCCAAACAGGCACAATTCAATCATCGAATTCAAGGTCAGAAAATAAAACAATATCTGCGAGCAAAAGCTTCTGTGCTTAAGCAATAATTAAAACCAAACCCACTGTCTTTGCAAGGATTAATTTCGAAAAGCTCTCACGATGGTTTCCTTCAACTTGGAATAGCTGATTCCAGTCGGCATCTTTGTAGTCAATCAGACTCACAACGACGTCGACAGAAAAGCAATGCTATTTTACAGAGAGTCACGCCACTCCGCAGATAACGCTAATGCGTCAGCACAAAAGAAAAGAAGGTAAAAAAATGAAATGCAGCTAGAAATTATGCATGAGGCGATGTAGAATAGAGATATGTTGAGACGAGAAAAGGTGGATGAATCTTGGTGATTAGAAAGAGTCGATGGTTGAAATGAGCCAGCCAAAAAGGAATCGCGAAGATAGCATATATATATATATATATATATATATATATATATATATTAGGACAGAAGATCATTATTCAAACATATATTGTTAAATATGATAGATAGCAAATATAATGTAATATATGATGTAATATATAATGTAATATATAATGTAATATGTAATATCCATATAACCACTCTGATGATGGCTCATGTGAGCCGAAACCTTAGAGCTAGCACCGGCATATCCAAGTGTTGGACAGTTTTGTCTTTATTTTATCCTGAAACTAAACCCACTATTAAAACATAATGGCTCATGATCAAACATAATAGACATTGTGTTAATTTTAATATATATATATATATATATATATATATATGTGTGTGTGTGTGTGTGTGTGCGTGCGTGTGATTATCATTAATAAAAAGAATATCAAACACTTAAAATCCCAAACCTGTAATTTTGTTTGTAGGTCTTGAAGATTGAGAGCTGTCTTTTAGAGCTCTCATGAAATAAAAATTATTACCTATAGGATGTTAAGTGTTTGATATTCGTTAATTAATAATAATTTTGCTCTGTCTTTTGACATAGAGCTCTCCCTGGATTTATAACCTCCTGGAAATTCCATACGGATTACTGTTGTATTATTACTCTCTCTCTCTCTCTCTCTCTCTCCCCTCTCTCTCTCTCTCTCTCTCTATATATATATATATATATATATATATATATATATATATATATCAGGAGGAAGTGTAGGTAATGAGTGAAAAGATAAAAATGTATGAAACAGAACAAGATGAGAAAAGAAAATTTGGAATGTAAAGTTATATGAAATCGATTAAAGTCGGAAGAGCTACGGAACAAAAATCAATAAAATGGTTGGTGATTAGCAGGCTTATTTTGTGTTTGATTTTAAAACTGAACGAGTGAGTGTACTTTAAAAGATACACGGAGCCTTGTTTGATTGCGAAGCTTCTTCGTAAAATAAACGGAATATCTACTTAAATAAAATTATCCACCAAAAATAGCTTTTGAAGTAATAGAAATGGACCGGATTAAAAAATAACATCCATTAATTCTTTAGAAATTGCTTTGTTTACGTTTCGGATAGGAAATCGAGCAGAAAAAAACTGAACTAGTGAGTGTGACTTAAAAGCAAATACAATCTTTTTTATTTGTGAAGTTCTTTGTAGCTGAGCGGTCAAAGCACGTCGGATCAGAATGGAGTCTATCTACAAATTGAGACGCAAGATCAAATGATTCCTGAGAACAATTTTTCTAGGGTTGGCAGGTTTGTAGACAAAACAAATACCGTTTAAAATAATCATAGTTTCAACCATCACACACACACACACACACACACACACACACACACACACACATATATATATATATATATATATATATATATATATGTAGGAAAGGTAATTAATCCGTTGGTATATAATCCAAGTGGATCCTAGTAAAATAAAATATTAAAACTTAAAAAGCTCAATGTATTTATTATTACAGAGCCAATAATTAATACACAATAAAATCCAAAATCACCTCATATAGAGAATAAGCTTATTTCGGCAAACGAAAATATAATTAATAATTTAATTTTAAAATAATTTAACACAGACGAATTATATTAAATAAGCTTATTTCCCATATGAGTAGATGTTAGATTTTTATTTTTATTGTGCATTAATGTGCATGGCAAAATTAAAGTCGCTATACGAAGATTAGAATGGCCCATGATCAATCATAATAGGCACTTGTTGTCTGTTATATTGAAAAATATATGTTTGAATAATGATACACTATATATATATATATATATATATATATATATATATATATATATATATAAATAATTATATATATTAATTATATTTTATTATATATGTGTATTATAATTATTTTTAAAATTATTATATTATGCTCTACTTTGTATCGAGCACTGTTTTTAAAATAAAATAAATGTTCTTTCCTATTATTTTAATATATATATATATATATATATATATATATATATATATATATATATATACAGGAATGTAATGAGAATGAAATTCATATAAAATTCTAACGTTCACAAAATTAATTCAAAGGCGGGCTCAATACCGATAGTAGAGCAATAATCATTTATTATAATTTTCTCCTATGCACAAAAACAGTTTACACACTACAAAGATGCAACTTAGTTTCAGAGCATTTCAATTGCACTTCGACTGGTGAGAATCAAAATGGTTATGAACAGTTCGGTTTGTAAACAGGCCGTATGTGAAATGTCACTTCGAAGTGCAATTGAAATCCACTGAAACGAAGTTCCATCTTTGTAGTGAGTAAACTGAAAAATTATCCATATAAAATTATATATATATATATATATATATATATATATATATTTTATCTATGCGTATGTACATACTAATAATTTATATAAATTTGTCTCTCACATTTGGTGCACTTTGTGATGTGCGTGACAATCATCGAGCTCAAATAATAAACACAGTGATCAAGTTCTGCCTAAGCTTCATCCTTCTTTAATCTAGAAGTGGAGAATGGGATGTCATAGGCGTTACTGCTGTGGTAAGGTTTTTAAGGGATGGAGTTTCTCGCCTCATGCACAACCAGTTTTGTCACTATTTCGCTTACAGTACCCCGTATTTCTCTCTCTCTCTCTCTCTCTATATATATATATATATATATATATATATATATATATATATATATATATATATATATATGGGATAACGATAAATAAATAAATATGTTTTTATGAATCCATAACAGATTTGAAAGAAAAGGTGTATGACAAACGGGAAACAAGATTTTGTAACGTGTATAAATCATTAAGACTTATTCGGACTAGATTTATTCCCGTTCTTCTTACTATACATGCTCATGAACGAGAGACGCTGGCAATTAAATTGCTTGTTTTTTTTTTAAGCTAGCAGATTTCGTCTAGATTCTTTTTCGTTCTATCAATTTAGTGAATATCCCACATTGTGATAATAGAAGTTCTGCTAGGATTGGTGAAATGTCGTAAGAGCCCGGGCACAGATTAGCTCTAGATTACCTTGTAATCAATGCATGCATATATATATATATATATATATATATATATATATATATATATATATATTTTGAAATTATCAGACATTCTTAGTGTTATCGGCCTAGGGAGGCAATCCCGGCTTGCGTTACAGTTGGAAAACTATAAACCTCAAAGCCATACGACGGGTTGGCCCAAGTCTTATGAGTGAATCTGGGTAAATGGAACTGCTCAGAAGCCGTCTATGGTCGTGCTTGCATGAAATCGCAAGTCATCATGACTGAGGCTTTGAACGTATTGGTGAAATGTCGTAAAAGCCCGGGCTCAGATTAACTCTAGATTACCTTTTGATCAATGCACTATATATATATATATATATATATATATATATATATATATATATATATATATATATATGAGTTAACTAGAACGTTCGCTTTCCGATCATGAGACTCGGCTTCAAATTTCCCCATGTGAAATTGTCAGACTTTGTTAGTGTTATCGGCCTAGGGATATGTGTGTGCGTGTGTGTGCACGCGCGTGCGTGCATGTGTGTGTGTGTGTGTGATAACGTTATGCTAGAGATAACGATATATATTTTTATATACGAAAAACAATATTGAGGAAAATGTATGACAAATTGGAAAAAAGTTTTCTCGTGACGCGTTTCGTCCTTCAGGACTTCATTGGACTTAATTTGTTGTTTGTACGACGACACATGCGCAAGAACGAGGGATGCTGGGAATTTTTAATTTCAATTTTCTTTTAATCTCTCTCTCTCTCTCTCTCTCTCTCTCTCTCTATCTATCTATATATATATATATATATATATACTTTAATTGATTTATTCTCTTCTTTCTACTCATTTTCTTTTTACACTATTTCTTCTTTTACCTCGTTATATTTTTTTCTTCATTTTTCCCTCTCAGAGGTCATCTTTCTCTTGTTCGGAGTACTTTGTGCGTATCTGTGTGTGCATTTATGTGTATGACTCTGTGTATGTATTTGTGTGTGTGCATGCATAAACGCATGCGTGTATTTACTTTATTGCTATTTAGTGTGTACAAAATGAAAAAGAAAGAAAAATATATTTGGTTTGGATTGATGTGAGTTTGTGACCTTGGGTTTCACGCTTTTGCGATCGTCAGACAAACTGATTAATTTTTAAAAATTGTGTTCATGTAGATTGCGTGTATTGTATATATATATATATATATATATATATATATATATATATTGATAGACATGAATAGACTGAGATAGATAGATAGATAGATACGAACAGTCTTTATAAACAGACAATGACATTGAGATATGCAACGAGTAATCTATTTTTAATTACAATTCATTCATTACATCTCTTCCAGAAAGTGTACTTTTGTTCCGGTAGCTGACCAGAGGGTACATCTTCTCGTTGTAAAAAAAAACATGACAACCCAACAGATCTCTGTCCTTGTCTTGTTCGTTTAAAATATTAATGCATTCTGTTACCCGTTTCAGGATTTCTTATAACACCCCTGCCTTGTTGTAGTGTTTCCGATTATACATTTTCCCAATCCCGTTTGTTTTTCTCTTTCAGACGAAAATTTGCACCAATCTTGCGCAATCTCGTGATATTTTAATATTACCTGCATTTTCAATTTTACTTTCGACATATTTTGACAGCACGTTGTAAAATGAATGACACTAAGGAAGAGAAAACCAAAGCGTGCGAGGAATTTAAGCAGAAATACAAATACATTTTTTACTAATAGTCATATAATTGGCAACAAGAAGTCAAGAGATGATATATATATATATATATATATATATATATATATATATATATATATATATATATATATATTCAGAGAAGCATAGATCCATCCAGCTCTTATCTCAAATAACAACTTAAAAGAGACTGTTTGACCAACACAAGGAATGTTAAAAGATTCATGTTAAAAAGATTAAAAAAAAAACAAATGAAAATTACTGACAAAAGTTCATTTTCTCCATCAAGACATTCATTTCTGTAGTTTACTGCTACCAGCAAGCAGAAATATTTCTTCTCCCGATGATAGCAATGTTGGCCGAAACTAGTCGAGGAATCTAAATGAAATAATAATAAGAAAAACGAAAGAATATTAATCTACAACTCAGTGTGTCTGAAGATTTTAATTTTTAATATTTTTTATTGTTCAATATATATATATATATATATATATATATATATATATATATATATATATATATTGACGTTCCACACTTATGTAGGTGTTGAGGTCTCACACTTATACACGCACTGACACAAATATCTACAGATAACGCTCACTCTTAAAGAACTAAAAGATAACATACCCTTTACACACACATTCCATTCCCAACAAGCAATAAGACTGTCAAAATGACCAGAGAGCAAATTCTTAGTCAGGAATCCGCCATTCTCTATCTTAAAAACAACCTGAAAGAAGCCGTTTGACCAACACAAGGTCTAACCAAAATTAACATTAAATACAGATGAAGTTCACTTTCTTCAGAAACAGTCATTCACTCCTAGAGTTTACTGCTACTAACAAGCAGGGATTTTTTTTATCCTGATGATGGCCAAACTGACCGAAACTAGTCGAGGCACTTCATTGAAATAATAAAACAAAAAATTATTAATATACAACCCAGTGTGTCTGAAAAAGTTAATTTTAATATTTTATTATTCAAAACACACACACACACACACACACACACACACACACACACACACACACACATATATATATATATATATATATATATATATAGAGATATATATATATAGAGAGAGAGAGAGAGAGAGAGAGAGAGAGTACGCAAAATATACACCGGGTGAAAGAGCAAAATTGTCCAAATCTTGTAACAGTAAAATTGTCCAACTGTTAGATTACGTTTGAACCGTTGTATCTTAGAAATGATTAAAGATACATTACTGGAATTCTGCGAAGTTTTATAACCCTATTGAACTCTACTTTGAACAATAACAATGTATAATTACCCTACAAGCTTAACAGAGGATTCGTGATGAAATCAATGATAAATGAAAATGAAATGTTCATCATTAATTAATCATAGTTAAGGATCGGAATCTCATGAAAGATTGAAATAAAGTTCATATATATATATATATATATATATATATATATATATATATATATATATGTTATTCCATGATCATTTTCCAACTTATTCAAGATGATTTTCACCCTCTCTAACTTTCTATCTTGGAGTGACAATGAGCCTCACAGGTTTCACGTGCGATGCCATTTTCAAGTCTTTTTTCACTGCTCTTTGAACTCTCAAAACTGTAACTTCCCTCTCAACTGACAAACATCTTATGGATCGAGTTGGATCTTTTCTAATTGCTTTCTTTATCTCTAAGTTGAAATGATGATCCCTCTTCCTGTTGTGACCTCCTGATCCAGTTTTCCTCTCTACTGTTGCATCTCTTTCAAACTTATTCATCGTTCACTTGATGGTTTTTTTTATGGACTTTAAAGATGAAGCCAGACACATCCTGCCATCGGTAAATAATTCACAGCCGGGGGAGGGTCATTTGGCGGCCTCGTGGCACAGGATATGAAACATTTCTCTGCGTTCGGCTCTTACAAAATATCTGGTAATATCGGTTATGATCAAATCATGGTGTGAACTCATACATCAAAAACGCTGGATTTGTCCAGTATATATATATATATATATATATATATATATATATATATATATATATATATATATATATATATATGTGAAAATGCATATATATATATGCAGATCAAACCATATTTATGAATAAGTATATTGGACAAACCACTACATTCATATCAAGAAGTCTCACATTACACCGCTCTGTGCAAAACTCAAAACTCAAGGACTCCTTAAGACACACACGGAAACCTAACGAACTCCACCCTCAAGTATAATACCCTCATTCACATGTAAACAAGACTAATAATATTTAAAACACTAATAATAAAAAAAATGAATAATATCAACTATGAACACGACCACAATGTGTTGATCGTGTTTGAAAAACAAACCAAACAAAAAGCATTCCCATAGAAGCATATATAAATATCTACGCATTCAGCTGAAAATTAAAAAAAATCTTGATATTGGCTAATAGAATAGCCAAAAGCGTTCAGATATATAGTATATTCGGAGAGCTTTTACACACTTTATGTCTAGAATAGAAATTACTTAAACGAACGCAAGAAAAATTGAATAAAATGCTTAATCGCAGTATCTTGTCAGTCGTCTTTAATAATAATAATATATATATATATATATATATATATATATATATATATATATATATATATATATATATATGTATGTAGATAAGCGGATATATATATATATATATATTACTGAGTATACATAATATGCCCCGTCGATAACATTACACTGAATTTCATGCAGGGATTCATGCATGGATAGGTGTGGATCCTGACCCCGTTATCTATCGTGTTCTCGTGATGATGATTCAAAATTCCGTATACAAACTTGTTTATTTAAAATATAGAATTAACTATTAATAATTTATATTGTTCAAATTTCGAATATTGTAGAATTAAAAATAATAATTAAAAATTAATTAAATTTGAATTTCGATTCGAAAATAAACAATATATCAAGGGGTTCCTTGAGATGGTGTAATGATTAGCAAGGTTGTCTCGCTAGAACAATTACGAGTGAGTAGGGAGTTCAATCCTCACTGACTGCCTCATACTTTTGGTCTCGCGCCACAACTGAGCTACGCTCAGAAAATCACTATCTAGGGGGATAACTCTCGATTTTTAGCACTAATAACAAGTTATGTCTATTAACATAAAATATAACGCAGATTAGAAATATAACATAAAGGTACACAAATAAATAAATAAATAGATAATAGGTTGGAACTTTATATACCATGTACTTATAACGGTTAAATTATATATATACACACGTTATAAATTAATCGAGTACAGTAATATTGCTTTGTAGATGTGTATAGGTATAAATGAAAAGTTATAGATAACGAGTTCTGAGAATATTAACAGTTCTTGCATATTAATATTCGTAAAATCTATTTTGCAATCACTTTTAATCAGGGTCGATATTTTTGAGCAGGCTCTTGGATTTGTGAATGCGTATAGACATTAATTTGGACCTCGTGTTCATCAAGTTATGAATATTTAAGTGCTTTAATATAATAAGCTTCTCCAACGAACATAAGTTACATGTCTCCCTTTCCGCTGTATCGCTTACCTTTCGCGATTATCAAGCAGTTAATGGCTGGGTTCATATGGTTGCTTTTTAATCGCCAAACATACTTGTACAGTTTTTGTATTTGGTATTGCTCCGTGTCATTTTGTGGTGGTAGAAACACGATTTCCGCTATTTTCAGTCGATCCAAAGTAATATTTCACATCATCATGTGATTTGATGCTAACTCTGTATGTAATTCTTTCAGTCATGCACTTAATGGGCAGGTTGCGCTTTTACAGCAGTTGCATTGACATTTAGTAGTATTATGTTTTAGTGTTTGGGAGCCAATGCAACATAATATGGTTCAACCCACCACACCACAGTAATGTCAAAACCAGCGTAAGTAGAATTTCCCCGAATTTAATTCATAAAAACTTTGGTCATTCTCCAACACTGAAAAAGATTTTCAACAAAAATAACATTAAGGTAAGCTATAGCTGTGCAAAAAACATAGATAATTACATATCCCAACCTAACAATAATTTCTCATAATAATTTTTTTCTTTTCAGATAAATTATATAAAATCTGCCCGAATGGAAGCCTTATTAATAAAAGCAAAAAACAAACAAACAATAATATCAGCCATGAACATGGACACAATATCTTGACCGTGTTTAGAAAAGGAAAACTTTATATAAATACATACATACAACAAACTATTTCTTGTTAATATATTTCAATCTTGAAAATGGCTAAATGTATGGCCGAAAGCGCTCAGAGAAAAGAATTGCATAAAAACTAAATCAAAGCACCTTGGCAGTCGTATTCAATGAAATGTTCATATATATATATATATATATATATATATATATATATATATATATATATATATATAATTTGGTCGAGGAGAAGGTCAACTCTGAATTCAAAACCTGCGGAGGGTCGTTTGGGGACCTTGTGGCACTTAGTGCACCAGGTCTCTGAATTCAACCCTTCAAAAAGTGTGGATGGTCCTGCACGAAACCTTCACCACTATAATCAAATCTCATGTGCTGTTGTCGGGCTGTCGGTTTTCTTGGAACTGATCTGCTTGACCCTTTATACGTCGAATTCGACGGGAGAGTCGAATACAGTACCAGTATATATATAATATTATCGAACCAAATACATTGTCTCCACATGCTGGTAACATCGATCACATTGAGATTTGTACCAATGTCTCAGACAAAGAATCGTTCTGGCCATTTTTGTCACGAGTCCATGTAGAATTTACATGCAAGTATGCAGACATATATATATATATATATATATATATATATATAGAGAGAGAGAGATAAGCATATATATACAAATGTGCATTAATATACACATACCTATCCTATTTTGTTCATATCTATCTATCTCAGTCTGTTCATATCTATCTATCTATCTATCTATCTATCTATCTATCTATCTATCCATCTATCTATCTATCTCGGTCTGTTCATTATCTATCAATTCTATCTCAGTCTGTTCATATCTATCTATCTATCTATCTATCTATCTATCTATCTATCTGTTGAATAATTCTCGTTAATTGTTCAGCACGAGAATATTTCAGCACACGCTCGTGTGCGTGTATATATATATGTGTATGTATATGTGTGTGTGTGTGCGTGTGTGCGCGCGCGTGTCTGTGCCTGTCTGTATGTATGTGCGTAAACTGGAAATTTTCCTAAAGAATTTGATTTCGTCTGATTTTATGGCATAAGTCGTGTAGTAAATCTCTCCCTTACAGACGTCTGTCGAATGTATAAGTCGAAATGTATCTGTGTAAACTTTGTAAAAATACTTTGATAAGATAATGACCCTTTTCAATATTATAAAAAAATGAACTGAATATATTAAAGAACCTTGTAGAATGCATCAACCGTATTTGTTATAGAGCAAGAGAGAGAGTTGAATTATCTTCAAATAGTTTGAAAAGATTAAGGATTCTTCTCAAAATTATAGAAGGCTGTACTATATCAGGTTGCTTTTCTGGTGTGCACACACAAGACGACAATGTGGTGTTGGAGACAATGTAGTAATATTGTCGACATGATGATAGAGGCGGCGGCGTAATGAAGACAATGGAGTGACGGCAGCGAAGTGATGGCGGCGGAAATGTGGCGATGGCATGCAATAATGATAGCAGCCACAAAAACAAAACAATTGCTTTATAAAACTGCGCAATTTCACGAGGGAAAAAAATCAAGCCGGTGGTGCAGAAAAAGAAAGTTCAATCGCCTGTTAAATGCTTACGTGTGAATCGAGGGTGTTATTGCTCAGCCACTCTGAAACAAACAAAATGGTGCGAAAGAACGCAAGCGAGAATGGCGCATCTTTTTTTCTCTCTCTCTCTTTTTTCTCTCTATCGCTCTTTGTTTTCTCTGTCTCTCATTTTTCTCTCTATCTGTCCTTTTTTCTCTCTGTCTTTTTTTTTCTCTCTGTCTTTTTTTCTCTCTGTCTTTTTTTTCTCTCTCTCTCTGTCTTTTTTCTCCTTATCTCTATTTTTCTCTCTATCTCTCTTTATTTTAACTCTGATTATTCCAGCGAAAAATTTCCAACGAAGCAAGAGGTAGTGAATTTACAGATTATATATATATATATATATATATAATCTGGATATATATATATATATATATATATATATATATATATATATATATATATATATATATGTGTGTGTGTGTACGTGCATGTGTATGCAGTGTGTGCATGTGTGTGTGTGGATAGATATGGGAAAAGGTGCAATAGGCCTCGAGGCATAAATTTATTTGTTTATACAGTTATTTTTTAATCTCTGATTTTAATCAAAATTGTACAGTACGTAGCGTGAATTAGATTTGACAACATTCATCTCGATGTTTCTTCGTGCAATAATAATAATAATAATAATAATATTGCCCAAGGCTTCACACCCCAGTGAATATATCGACAGCCTCTTTGTGGTGAAGAATGGTAGAGGAAAAGAACCAATCAGTATTGAAAATGTGTTCAGTCTTTAATACTGAGACTTCAAAATTCGTTCAGCAGATAAACGGGCGTAACAACATCATGCAACAGCAGAGTAAGTAATACAAGAAAAATTTTACTTATCCATTTTCTCTTACTTTTTTTTCTGTTACTTATTTTTTCCTTTTAATCAGGAGTAGGTACACCTTGTTCAAATTAATTAAAACAAAACAAATAATTCCGTTATTATTTGCTTTTTTCTTATTTTTTTCTCCAATGAAACATGACCCAGTCCACATATTGGTACTTCGTATGTCCGCCTTTATTTTTTAGAAGCGATACGATTTGGCATGGAATCCACTAATATGGAGCAGTCTCCATTGATCTTGGGGTCACACATCTATAAGGGCCGTCACGAAGTTCTCTTTAGTCGTATAGTCCGCGATCTCTCCGTAAGGCTTGCCAGTGCGTTCGTGCAGCGTTACATTTTTCGTAAGCTTCTTTAGTGTAACGTCCATCGCAGACAATGGCCATAGGACAACAAATCGACAGCCGAGACAATAGTGTCTGGGCGTGAAAAAAATCTGATGCAATAACGGATGACGTAATATTTCAAGGCCAAACAAATTTCATCATACACCCCCGAAAATAGATCCGTATTACTATACACGACTACAAATAACCTAATCTGAGGAAAAAATAGATTACACCCTGTCACTTCAGTAGATCTAAAACTGACCGCATGGTGAAAGAAAGGAAACTAAAGCAGTTGTTTCAATTAATTTGCATAAGGGTGCAGGTTCGCCTCTGGCCTGGTTCACACGTCCTCAGTGGTCTTTTAAACAGGAGTAGAGGTTTATCCCTTTTTTCCTGTTTAGGATTAGGTTTTCGGATCCTTCTAAAGTATTGTCATTTCCCTTTAATTCCCAGTTTGCGTCTTAGTGGCTTTATCACCTTGTTTTGGGGTGAAATGATTAAAAATGAAAGAAAACAAACAATGGAAAAGTGGAGAACCGTAAACAAAAGGAAACAGTGTACGAGAACTTAAAAGATACTGATTTTCTAAGCGTAGCTTAGATGTGACACAAGGGCGAAAGTATAAGGCAGCCAGTGAGAATCGAACCTTGTACCACATTCTGTTCACCAGGTGTCAGTATTCGGCTTTTCCACAAAGTGCAGTTTGTTCTGTACATGCCTTCACCACTATAATCAAATTTTATGCTCATGTAGTCTGGCTGTTTGGTTACAAAAACTGAGTTGTTGTACCCTTATAGATTGAAAACGACAAGAGAGTCCAGTATATCTCATTCTGTTTCTATGTCTGCTATTCTCTTTACATATATATATATATATATTCACACGCACATACATACATATATATATATATATATTTATTAAAGACATTTTTTTATGTTTAACGTTGTTATTTATAGATACAAGTATTTAAGCAAATGCTCTGTTTATGATAAACAGTATTAAATCACATTTACCGGCCTGAATGTCCGAGAAATTTTCATAGAAAATATTCGTTCTTTGACAGGATTCGAACCTGCATCCTATACGGAACCGTCATTTACGCTGACGTGCCTTAACCGTCTCGGCCACAAAGAACCTTTCGTTAGACAAGGTCGAATTTACTGCTTATAAACTTCAATCTTCCATGAATCTCGTACATTCATAACTGCTCTGGCGTATCAAATGTAAACAAATGACGTCATATATTAAGAAATGGACAAGGTCCGACAATTTATTTATTAAAGACATTTTTTTATGTTTAACGTTGTTATTTATAGATACAAGTATTTAAGCAAATGCTCTGTTTATGATAAACAGTATTAAATCACATTTACCGGCCTGAATGTCCGAGAAATTTTCATAGAAAATATTCGTTCTTTGACAGGATACGAACCTGCATCCTATACGGACATTCAGGCCGGTAAATGTGATTTAATACTGTTTATCATAAACAGAGCATTTGCTTAAATACTTGTATCTATAAATAACAACGTTAAACATAAAAAATGTCTTTAATAAATAAATTGTCGGACCTTGTCCATTTCTTAATATATATATATATATAGTCAAGTGGACAGAGTGTACGTCTGTGAAATCGGGATATTGAAAGTAACATCAATCAGCTAAATGAGAAATCTTTTACTTGTATTAATTCTCTCTCTCTCTCTCTCTCTCTCTCTCTCTCTCTCTCTATATATATATATATATATATATATATATATATATTAGAGAAAGTAATGAAAATTTCGATGTTCCCATGAAAATACCTAACTATATATATATATATGTGTGTGTGATAGTATTTTTTATATAAGGGAGCGTGAACCGTCATTTGATAGTTGCGAATATTTTCCCTTGGGCATCAGTGATTGATATTCGAAACTTTGTGAAGATCAAGAATTTTGAATCATGTTTTTCAAGACATCCAGCTTCTCTCTACTTGGAAGACTAATGCAACGTAATCTTCTTATCTTCTCCGTCCAGTTCCCTATCCAATGTGACCTTGTACCAAACTACAATTAACTAAATCACAGTGCGTGTGTTTGCGTCTCTATAACTGTGCCAGATTGCGTTTCGAGCATCACTTAATGGTCCAATAAAAACAGCCAGGGATCCGCATCCATTTGCAAATCTAAGTGCCGACTAATCGATCAAGGAACCGATTTGATCCTCGCTAGCCAACGGGTCGAAAGGAAAAGACAAGAAGCCGAATTCAAGAAAGCTGACCAAAGTGTAATTGACGAACAGGTCTTCTTTGACAGATTTGGCAAAGATTGAATGAACGCAGAAAATGTTGCCCAAGGTCAGTCGAATGCTTATAAGAATGAAGGACGAAATGTTAATTTCCGATAAAGTTCGTGTGAAGATGGAATTCGTTGTGCCCTAAGGAAATTTTACAAGAGTGGAAAGCGCAGGGATCTGTCATTTTGTGACTTATCTCCACCTTCTGTTCTGACACGCGAATTCGAGCCAAGGTGGCGCCATTTTGGAATTCTATGGCCTGCAAAGAATCACGACTATAAGATGGCAATAACGGGAATAGTGTCTTTGACAGAAAAAAAAAGTCTTTTGGGTATTATCAAACGATATTGGCACCTACTTATAATAAATCGTAGAACGATGGATGAGATCAAAAATAAGTCGATAGTCCTCCAAGGCAATCTATCCATAAACTATCAATCGGTTTTTGCGATATAAACGAGAGAGACAGACAGAGAGAAAGAAAAACACAGGCACATATAAGTGAGATAAAGAGAGAGAAAGAGAAAGAGTGTGTTTGTGTGTTTGATGTTATTTATGAAGCATCTGTTCGTGAGAAACTAATGTAAAAAGCAGAACAGATTGTACGCACAACATCAGTGAATTGGCCTTTGTAACAAATCTACTAAACAGCATATCTCTGTAAGTATTATCTAATCATCATTTATCTGTCAGAACGCAGGAGATTATCAGTTCAGTTACGTGCCATGCATGATACACGCTTAGGCGATCATGTATCTTTCGATACATGACTGACAAGGCAGATTTTTTTCCCGCAGTAGATAGCCATTTCTTTCTGTGGTAGACCAGCTGCCATCCAAGGCAACCCGGTCTGTCCTGCTATTAACCCATAGCTGGGGGAGGGGGGACGAGGATTCATACGTTTCCGAATTGTATTAGCGCGTAAGTAATGATTGTAATGGATTTGACTGGAATTCGAACTCGTCTTTCAGATTCCTCAATCCGAGCCGCTATCCTCCTCATCCCGGCTCTCTAAAACTTCCTGAACTTTGCTAATTGTTTTATGCGATGGGCATCAACAAATAAGTTTGTTTGTTTAGTGGTATATCAACTCTTTGTGGGTCGTTTAATACCAAAATTTAATTTTCTTTGGAGCATTAGTAATTGCTTTTACAAAATATATTGCTGGTCATTTTTTTCTTTTGAAAAAAAAATGCATTACTTGTAATTTTATTTTACAAAATTTTATTGTTGGTAATATTCTTTTTCAATCTTCAACAAAAAATCTGTTGGTATTTTTATTACAAAATTTTGTATACTTTCATTGTGTTTTGATCCCAGTTTGGGGGTTAACTATTTGCCCATAGCTGGAACTCTAACAGGTACTGCCACCCCGGGCCAGGGTGACCCTGGGAACAACAGCAATTCAGAGTTGATCCCACGTTCCTCAAAACATCCCGAGCAGAGGCCTTGCTATCTGATGTAGTTCATCGTTATATCCTGGATGGGAGAACTAAGTTTGAGCTATAAGTATAGTACTGAGCTGACCAATGAGGACTTGGTGAATTGGTCTTCCGAGTGAGTTTGCTCACCAATGAAATGGCCGACTCACTGCATTTCTGCATACAAATTTAATTGCAGCAATGAAAATCTTATTTTTTTAAAGCGTATTTGCAACTGTTTTTCAATTTATTATTATTATTATTATTATTATTATTATTTCCTTTGATTTCTGTTGTATACTAATTTTCTTCCGGGTCTTAACCAGTGAGCTAAGATCAGAAATGGCATTATGATATTCCCCCTAAGCATTTACCCTAAGACTTCGTACATTTAGATAAAGCTCTTCGTAATGTGTGAGCTGAACTAGTGAGTACAATCTTTTTTTTTTATTTCTTTAAAGCATGGGCTACCAAGAATCCCTTTAATGATTCTATCGGAACCTTTTCCAGTCAATCCGAGGGCTCCAACTACAACTGGAAATATTGATTTTTCAGAGTTTTTGAAAATCTTCAAAGATGCATTACAATCTGCAAGGACTGTCATGTCAATAAGAAAACACATTCTGTTTTTGTGGTCTTTGATCGCGATGTCTGGGCGATTATGTTCGCTTGTTCTTATAAATCTGATACAAGATCAATTATTTCTGCAAACTTATCACACAATCTGCATTCCAGGTTAACACAATTTTTTCAGTATGTGTGCATGGTAATATCTAGTTAGCAAACATTGGTCCAGGGCAGCAAGAATGAAACCAGTGACGGATACGGGTTCGGGGTTTGTTTAGCTTATTTGGTACGGGCAGAGTATTGATCGCGGAGAGGCTTATCTTGGCATCGTTTCAGCATTTGTTACATTGAATTTGTTTTTGTTTTGTTTTTAGCTTCTTGTGCCGCTGCAGTAGGTGCATTATGGTTTATTTCTATTTCTCCATCTACTTGAAATTTCCTTTTGAATTTGTTGGCTTATTTATTGCTGAATAAAGTTTTCTTATTTCTTTCATGTTCTTTGACACGGATCATCATCCACTCCTATGCCTTTTCCAGGTATCTTTGAAGACCGATTGTTGTAGTTTTGTAAGACAATTCTAGTTGAACTAATCCTCTGCCTCCACCGGATTTAGGTACATGCAATCAATATCAGTCTTAGGATGATGCATACAGTGGCAAGTGAGAAGCTTTCTCGTTTTGACACCCATTCTTTTAATTTCAGCTATTGTCCAATTAAGTATAATGAAACTGTATTGTACCACAGAGACAGCCAAAATGTTTATGACTGATATTCTATTTTCTGAATTCAACTGGATATTTAACACCAGACACACACGCCTGAAGTATTCTTTTCTTACTTTCTCCTTCATTTCGGTATGCAGTATTTCATCTCCTTCGCTGACTCATACCTATTGTTCTTTTTCCAGTTCACTAATCGTTGTGACAAAATAATGATCATGAAGAGGTTTATCATAGTCATTAAATTTGATTTTGCATTTTTTGCATCTTTACCGCTGCAGTAGGTGCATTACGGTTTATTTGCACTTGTAATTTCATTTTGAATTTGTTGGCTTCCTTTATTACTGAATTAAGTTTCTTATTTCTTTCATGTTCTTTGACGCAGATCATCATCCAGTCTTTTGTAGTTTCCAGGTATCGTTGAAGATCGATTATTGTAGTTTTGTAAGACAATTCGAGTTGAACTAATCCTCTTTCTCCTTCGGATCTGTTCATATACAGACGATCAAAACAATTCTGTGATGATGTATGCGAAGGCAAGTGAGAAGCTTTCTCGTCTTGGCTCCCATTCGCTTAATGCCAGCTAGGTTCCAGTTAATGATGTTAAAACTGTATTGCACCACAGGGACAGCCAAAGTGTTTATGGCTGAGATACTGTTTTGTGAATTCAACTTCGTATTTAACTCTAGACGCACACGCCTGAAGTATTCTTTTCTTACTTTCTCCTTTATTTCAGTATAATCTATACCGTCTCTTTCAATGACTCCTAGGTATTTATATGCTTCTTGTTCTAATTTCCTAATATTTTTGACAAAATCTAGATATATTGATTGTATTTCTGCAATTCTCCCTTTCTGAAATGGTTCTTTTACACATTTAACTAATCCGAAATCCACACCGATGAAACATTTTACAGTATTGAAGGATATCTTCAAATCATTGTCGTCTTTGGCAAAGAGTTTGAGATTGTAGAATAGGGGATTAAACAATCTCCTTTTTGCTTTTATCCATAGTTATTACTGTTTAGTTCATGCGAATAGGGGGATTGAGGACACACAAAAGCTAAGGGGCGGCAGGAAGTCTCCTTGAAAGATTCCTCGTCGGATATTCAGGCGATTGGAAGTGCCGTGATTTAGGTATAATGTGCTTTTCCACAGTACCATGCTATATTTAAGGAAATTTACTATCACCGAGGAGACTTTGTCCATTTCCAAAGCCTTTAGGATCCAAGAGTATGGCACATTATTAAAAGATTTACGGTAATGTATCTGTGCTGAAATGTTTACCTTTTTTCCTGCAATTTTCCAGGATCTTTTTATTTATTAGTAGTTGATCTTTTCAACCATATGAACCTCTTCGACATCCCTTCTGTTCCAGTTGAAGAATGTTGTTATCACCGAGAAAAGAGTAAATACCGTTCGTCAGGACTGACGTAATCATTTTATATGTGGTGGGCAGTCATGTTATTGGCCTATAATTTTTTGGATCATCTGTTTCACCCGTTTTTGGTAGGAGATATGTAATATCTTCAATGATCCATTCTGGAATTTCATTGGGGTCATTAATTAGCACGCACATGTATTTTATGGATTGATGACATGTGATAGCGTCAAAAATTGGTTACCTTGTCATTTCCTTTGGATTTCCATTTTGGGATTTTTGTTAGTGCCTTATATTATTCCTGGTTATATTTTCACATTCTTGTAGAGAGGTTTATCAATCATTCTTCTTCCCATTGGATCCATTCTGTATTGGGATTATATTCTTTGGATTGCTCCAAATATTTTCCCAAAATGTTTGCACTTCTTCAATAGATGGTTTCTTTATTGACTTCTATAACTGCTTTTCCAAATTTCCTATAAAACTTCTTCAAGTCTGTTTGGAATATTTTATTTTATCGATAGAATCTACAACGCTTTTCATATCATTTTCTTCTCTTTGATTTTAATTACAATATCTGTTCAGATATCACCTTTGATGAGTTGAATTTCATTTAGTGATTTAATTTTACATTTCTGCTTGATCTTCTTGATTTTCCTTGTTGAAATATTTGAATTTCTCAAAATCTCATCTAATATCGATAATTCACGTGTGATTTCCTCAATTTCTCGCTTCAATATTGCCTTCTGAGCTGGCAATTTTGTCTGTTTTTTGATCTTTTCTTTGTCTTGATCCAAGTAACTGCTAAATGCGTTGCATATATGGCATTATTTACTTCTGTGATGTTTCCCAGTGGTTTGTCCGCTAACAGTGTTTGTAATGCAACGTTACATATTTGCACAATATCTTTAATGGACTCTGTCATATCAAGTTTTGGGGGCTGGTCTTTTTCTGATATTTGTATACGAGTACCTTTACTGAGTATTTGAAGGATGTGGTTTTTCGCTTCAGTGATTTCAACGCCGTTGTTTTCAAGGAATTCTTCCTTAATATCATTTGATTCATCTTCATCCGTAACAGAATCTGAATCAATTCAATTGTTTATGTCACAGTAAGAGTCTTCCGTCTTATTTCCTGAGAAATAATTATTTCGTATTTCATTTTCTGTCATTTCCACTCTATGCCTCATTTTTATTTGGATTATGTCTTTATCATTTCATCTTATCTATTTGTGTATTTGAGAGTTCTTTTATTTTGTATGATGTCCCTGTGGATATTGTCAAGCATATTTGCCTCTCTCGATAGAATCTTATTTTAGTCCCTACCATATCTCTCCATATTAGGTATATCAGATCGGTGATGTTCTTTTGTGGATTTTCGAATGCCGTGGAAAAAGATACCATGGCTTGTTTATACTCAACGTTATTATTATTATTATTATCATTATTATTATTTCCTTTGATTTCTGGTGTGTACTCATTTCTTTCCAGGTCCCGCCCAGAGACCTAAGGTCAGAGATGGCATCATGACATTTTCACTGACTAATTAAAACACACACACACACACACACATTTTACCTAGATAAAGCCCTTCTTAAGGTGAGGGCTGTATTCATGAGAT
The DNA here is from genome assembly GCA_903632075.3 of Acanthosepion pharaonis. Lineage (NCBI taxonomy): Eukaryota > Metazoa > Mollusca > Cephalopoda > Sepiida > Sepiidae > Acanthosepion > Acanthosepion pharaonis. Next base: position 3,616,326 of record CAHIKZ030004724.1, on the reverse strand, counting down.
TATTATTATTATTTTAGTTTGTACCTCATCTTCTGTTTTATTATTTATTTCCACTCTTTTATTATTATTATTATTATTATTATTATTATTATTATTATTATTATATCTACGATTCTTATTTCTGAATTTGAAATATTCAACCAGAATCAATTTGTGTCAGGTCATGCTACTACTGCTACCGGTACCGTATAACTTAGTACAACCTGCTGCTAGATCATCGGCTGGAGAAGAGGATGGCTAGAAAAAGCAAGTCCTGTCAAAGGACAAAGGGAATTTCTTATAGGGCCAACTGCCATCTAGCACAGTGGAAGCAGTCAGTGGGATGATGACACGGCATCGCTGGGCAGAATGCTTACTAGACAGAAGCCAACGGCCAAGGGTGGTGTGTTCCGCCTGATGGAATCATCGGCCCTGTGTCCAAGAACAAGGCGAGCCTTCGAGGTTTGAATTCGAACTCGGCTCTCCGATTCCTAAATCCGAGTTGCAATCCATTACTCCGAAAATCGTACCTCCAATCGGCTCAGTGATACAGTTAAATCGCGTTGAATGCACCATCGATTACCGAAGTTCAGCAGCGTCGATCCTGGTGATTGCTTAGATGAGGAACAACTTAGGGACACCGAGTAATATAAACAATAGAGGTGCAAAACGAAAATCCCAGTAAGATAAAGTAAAACTTCCCGGTAAGTAAAAGATGATGTTGCATATTACGACAGGCTATTGCTTTCGGATCGCATCTTAAAACTGCTGAGTAGAGGAACATCACTGACAACAGCAAGGAGACAGCGTCTCTAAAAAAAAAATGAAGCAATGCAACCATCAATTAGAGTTGCGACCGCTAATTATACCAAATCACTTGGTATGTAACTAATAAACTTTCAGATAACTGGATCTCAGTGGACATGTGTTATATAAGAATAAAGGGTTGCTGCCGACACTTGAATTTGAACATAGATCGCTAGTGAGCAAACACAGGCAATCTTATTATCGAATTAAGTAGATCACGTGACCATAGAGGAAACGCATGAATAGAAAGTGGCGTTCCATTCTATCATCTATTACTCTTCGGATCGCTATTTCTAGTCTATCCTCTATTACTATACGGATCACCATTTCTACTCTATCCTTTATTACTATTCGGATCGCTATTCCTAGTCTATCCTCTATACTATACGGATCACCATTTCTATTCTATCCTCTATTATTATATGAACAGATATTCTCTACTCTATTCCCTATACTATTTCTCTATTCGTATCACAACACGGACTACTGTTCGAGCGAATATTATTGAGTAGTTACTATTAGTGCGAGAGATATTCGAAGGCGTCTGTCACCAGTATTGTTCGACGGCGTGCTATAGTTGTATCTAAAGTCTCTACTACAACGAGCATTACGAAAGTGACAACGAGTATTCGTTGGCACTACAAAAGTGGCAACGAGTATACGTTGACATCACGAAAACATGTTCATTTAAGGATGAATCAAGAGGAAAGTATTTATTGTTACCCACTAAGCTATAAGATGAGCATGCTGTTGATAATGTCATGCTCGGTACTGATACTTGAGTAATCATGATATGTCGCTCGGGAAACATAGACTACTTATGCAGATTTAATATTATAAATGATATATTTGGGGATTTAGAGGATTTTGAAAAGGATAAAAGATAGCTGAAGATATCTTTAGAAATCTGTTTAAGAAGTTTAATCTTGGAACGACCATGATTAACCATTCTTTTAACAAGGCTTGTAGCACCCAGAAGTATCGATCTGAAATACGATAAAATTCTAGAATGAATAATCCATAAATGTTGCCAATTGACAAAATTCAAAGAGGGGTCTCTAATGTAATCGATTCTGACCTGGTAACTCGACTTTCTCAGTCACTTTCTCACCAACATGACGTGATTTTCCTCTGTATTTTCTACAAATATTTTCATGTTGTTCTAATAAACTTGTTTCTAGATTGGAAATTAGGTCTCATTATTGAACTAGCTAAATGCAGCTGGTTGTTATATTCTAATAGTTTATATTCTCGCACTTCTTACCTGTGAAACTCACTTTCAATTTCTTGCTTCCCAGTCACCTACAATCATTAGTCAGTCAATCATGCACGTTTAGGCGATCATGTATCTTTCGATACACGCTTAGCCGGTCATGTATCTTTCGATACATGACTGACGAGGCAGATTTTTTTCCGCAGTATGTTGCCATTTCTTTCTGTTGTTGACCAGTTGCCATCCAATGCTATATAATCCGGTCTGTCTTGCTGTTTAACCATAGCTGTGGGGAGGAGAAGATGATTCATACGTTTCCCAAGTCACGTAAATGAATTCACTGGGTTCGACTGGAATTCGAACTCGGCTCTCCGATTCCTCAATCCGAGGCACTATCCATTACTCCATCGTGCCTCCCATCTTAAAAAAATATAAATGCAATGTCAATCATCATCTTTTGTCCTCTTGAACCCTGCTCCTTTATTTGTCCTTTGTCCTCACTTCTCATCACGGACGTGTTCTTATTTTCTTTCATACCCTGTAACTTTTTGCGTCTTAGTGGCATTATCGCCTTGATTGGGAGTGAAATGATTAAAAAGAAATGAATCCAATCACTCATTCTGTTGAAATGAATTCTACTAAACAGAAATACAACATTTTGAATCAAAATAAGTTTAAAAAACAATGTAGTGCACCTATAAAATATAACTTCAATGTATCATGGTCGAATATAGCAGAAGATACAAAAGCTGGTATGACTCGTTCAGCCGGTGAAGGCAGCGTTCTCTAACTAGCCACAGTTGTCTGACTATATTTCTGAGATGAGATATTATGTACACTATTTACATTATTTGGAATATTGTCCTCATCTTTGTCGCCATATCTATTACAACGTTTCGGCCTTTCAGTATCTGTCTATATTTCTGAGATGAGGTATTATGTACACTGTTACGAACTTGTAGCATATAGATGAACCACGGGTTTAAAAAAAAAGGAAAACGTGGGATCCTTTCTCGGTCTTCACTCAGAAATGGAAGCGACACAAGGGAGTCAACGAAGAACAGACACAAGGCGATGGATTTCAAAATAAAGCATTTATTTATAAATATATAAACAGATAAAGAAAGAAAAAAAAAGAACATTCATTTAACAAAGGGGAAGGGCACCATTAAAGAACAGAGGGCGAGAGCGAATATATACATATATAAAAAGAAGATCAAGCCAAGAGAATCAACTTATCTGTCAGTGGAGTTGATATTTTCACACAGAATTCTGATTCGCCGAAGCGAGAGTTCTTGTGCTGAAACAATATTTTGGTCGGCCGGCAATTTTCCTGGGTTCCTTTTATTTCGGAAGTGTTCGGGGCTAACAACATCTCGCACGGGCGCTTCGTTGGGTCGATTCAGTTTCATAGCAGTCCTTTTATTTCTAGTCGACAGACATTGCTGTCTTCTTCATCTCAGTGGGCAGCCTATTTGGAATCGGGACAAGTTGCCCAGCGACGTTCATCTGCCACTGGTCAGAGGGAAATTGAAAATCCTTTTTTTAGATTTTTGCTGTCTCCAAAGACAGTCACGTGGGTCCCCTTCGTCCTTGACCGGGTACGCAGGAGGATGGGGCGCAAATCACGCAGTGTTTGTGTGATGGTCAAAAGTTCAATCCACGCTTAGTATGGTCTGATCACGTGAATCGCAGCAGGAGACCCTGATGGTGCCTGGAATTCACTTATGGTCAAACGCCTGATAGCTGCGAAATTTTGGAACCAGGTCATTCTCGCGTCGGGTTGCTTCAAAGTTCACGGGCCCTTGGTTTGTGGGTGGAAGAGTAGGGAAAGAATTTGTGAAGAGAAGAGGAGGGTATGGCTGATCATGGAACATATTCGCTCGCAAGTTGAAAGCATTGAATTTTATCTATTTTTATTTTTTTATTTATTTTTCTTTTATATCTAACTAATTTTCGACTAGAATTTGAGATTTTACTTTGGGGTGCTTTTTAGCCTTACGCCTATGTGGTTAATGAAATTGGGGCTACGTCACAACACTATTTACATTATTCGGACTATTGTCCTCATCTTTGTCGCCATATTTATTACAATGTTTCGGCCTTTCAGTATCTGTCTATATTTCTGAGATGAAGTATTATGTACACTATTTACATTATTCAGACTATTGTCCTCATCTTTGCTTCAGTATCTGTTTATATTTCTGAAATGATATATTATGTACACTGTTTACATTATTCGGACTATTGTCCTATTCTTTATCGCCATATTTATTACACCGTTTCGGCCCTTCAGTATATGTCTATATTTCTGAGATGAGGTATTATGTACATTATTTACATTATTCGGTCTATTGTTCTCATCTTTTCGCCATATTTATTACAACGTTTCGGCCGCTGTACGCTCCGGCCTTCTTCAGGTGGTTGGAATGTCAAACTGAACCCTTTATTTCGCTCGCTTGGGGTAGACTGTTCTAGTTCCACGTGCCATGTTTAATGTATGTCAATTATTAGTTATCTTCTGCTTAATTCCTCTCACCAACTTCTCTACTGCCTTAACCGGGTATTGAACTGTGGATATAGGCGTTAGTTAGATTCAGTGACAGGACCCAAAGAGTGTGAGTTCAACCACCCTGGGTCAGGGTAGATCTGGGAACACCAGCAATTAAGAGTTGGTTCCACACTCCTGAAAACCTCCTGATCAGAGGCCTTGCTGTTGGACGTAGTTTATCGTCTTACCCAGGACGCGGATGTAGTTTATCGTCATACCCTGGACAGTAGTCACAGTTGGGCCGTTTTATCTTCTAAATAGCAATTGTCAGTTAAGCATATCCAACCGAGGTGAAATTCTCCAACAAAAAGTACAGAAATGATTGTAGCGTAAAGAGAAGAGCGAAATAATCATCCTTGTCGCGGTCAGTCTATATTCGTCCAAGTTCAATACTATATACTATACAAGCGATATAAGCAGTCAGAGTTAAAAAAAAAATATATGAAAGGGAGGTAATGTGGTTTGTCTGTTTTAGCCTTTCTTATTTCTTTATTTATAATTTTTTGTTCATAGCAGCGGTCATCAGTGTGAAGAGTCGTCGGTAGAGGGCGCTCATCAATCTTCTCATGCTGATTCGACGTGAAGGAAATGTCTTTGTCTCCGCAAGGCGCGTAAAACACCGTCAAAAAGTATGGATACATCTCAGTGCCCTGTGTACTTAGCTCAGCAGATATGAAATGCCGAAAATATTAATCTGATCTCTTCCCTCTTTCCTAATATCTATCTATCTATCTATCTATCTATCTATCTATATATATATATATATATATATATATATGTTAGTTGGTCTCACGCTTCAGTGTTATCTATCTATCTATCTATCTATCTATCTATCTATCTATCTATCTATCTATCTATTTGTCTAAGTCTCTCACGCTTTAGTGCTATCCATCTCCGTTTTTCATATCTATCTATCTATCTATCTAAGTGACTTTCACGCTTCACTGCCATCTCTCTGTCTCCGTCTGTCTGTCTGTCTGTCTGTCTCTCTCTCTCTCTCTCTATATATATATATATATATATATATATATATATATGCACATATATATATTATATATGTTAGTTTGTCTCACGCTATCTATCTATCTATCTATCTATCTCCGTTTTTCATATCTATCTATCTATCTATCTATCTATCTATCTATTTATCTTAGTTTCTCTCACGCTTCTGTGCTATCTCTCTCTCTCTCTCTATAGATATATATATATATATATATATTATATATGTTAGTTTGTCTCACGCTTCAGTGCTATCTATCTCCGTTTTTCATATCTATCTATCTATGTTAGTTTCTCTCGCACTTCAGTGCTATATATCTATCTATGGTAACTTAGACATAGAGCCCACTTTATTAGTATTAGATCATTGCAAAAGTTTGTGCCCAATTAGAAAATTAAAACTAAAATTTTACATACAAAAATCATTTACATAGTCTCCTTTGATTTTAACAAATGTCTCACATCATTCTACAAGCTGGTTGATACCATTTTCCTGTTTTTTGTTGGAAGAGATTCTGAGGTCGTTTACCACTGCCTTCACAATTCTTTTGTCAGTTAAACTATTCTATAGACATCGGAACAAACATCGGTTTTAATGCAAATCCGTAGAAGGCAAGTCAGGAGAAGATGGGTAATGGAGGGTTTCCCATTACAACTCTTTAAGCTTCTACAAGGGACTGTTTTGCAACATGCACTCTTTGGGTTGTCGTGCTAGAAAAAGACACCTTTCCGATTTACCAAAATCGGGCATTTTTCTTGAATAGCCGCGTTGAGGTTGGTGAGTTGGTCGCAGTACTTCTTTGTACCTCTTGTTTGGCCGGCTGGAAGACGTTCAAAGTAAATTATCTCTTTTCTATCTAAGTAAACGGACAGCCACGTCTTCATTGGATGCCAACCCGATTTAATCACGAGTTCTGCACATTCATAAGCTTGTTTTCGGCTCCGTTTGCATCATAATGCATTTTTATTCGCCTCTGAAAATTCTCTAAAAGAACGGTTCCTTTTCGTGGCGTAACAGCAAAAGAATCACCGCGGCAGCACGATCGAGCTTTTTCCTGTTCTGCCAGAGAATGTGACATTCAGGTTTCGTGTTTGGAAACGAATCCAATTCTTTTTAAATGACGATGGAGAGCTGAGTTATCGATTTTCAAACTCTTAGACATCTCTTCTCTATAGATCATTAAAATCTGGCACGTGTTGTGGATATCGGCTCGGCAGAGAGACCTCGGAGAGACGAGTTCGTATTCTAGACGACTTCTTTGCGTACATTTACGCACAAATACGCTTATCTTCTCACAGCTAGGAGTCGAATTGCAGGACAGACTGGGTTCCTGCAGCCTTCGCTGGCAACCAGTCTACCGTAGAAAGAAATGGCAACGAACTGTGGGAAAAGCTCTGCCTAGACAATCTTGAAAGAGACATGATCGTCCAAGCGTACGTCACGTATGGCAATTAACTGACTGACTGCAATGATTTTGAGGGCAGGTGTCAGTCTTTTGGTCACTTTTTCTTCTTTTTTTTTGTTACGTTTCATCTTTTCTTTTTCTTAACTTTTTCTTCTTTCGTTATTTTCTTTTTTAATTGTTTTTCTTCTTATCAAGTTATTCTTCAGTCACCTGAATGTCTTTCCGTTGGTTTTAATGACACTTTTTATGTTATATATATATATATATATATATATATATATATATATATATATATATATATATACAGTGGGTAGCAAAAGTATTTAACACATTGGTTTTTCTTACATATCTCAAAAAAATAACAGATCAATTTCAATTAAACTTATAGGAAATATTTAAACGAACATTGTCGATCAAAACATAGAAGGAAAAATTAAAACCACTGTTTTGAGAAACATTTATTAACAATAAATAAAATAATAAAATTATTTAACGCAATTTACTAATATTTAGTACAGTAGCCTATGTTCTGCTTTACAGCCTCCAGTCGTTTCCCGTAGGCTTCAACTAGTTTCTTGCAGGTACTTATTGGCATTTTGACCCATTCTTCACAAATTTTCTTCAATTTTTTTAATTCGATGGATTTCTTTTATGAACTCGTAACTTCAATAGTTTCCACAAATTTTCGATTGGATTTAAATCCGGTGACTGGTTTGGCCATTTCAGGAAATTAATGTCATCATTATTAAATCAATTCTTAGTTGTTTTAGCAGTATGCTTCGGGTCATTGTCTTGATGAAATACAAAATCACGACCATGTCCCAAAGATGTGACACTGTTCAAGAGTTGAGTTGACAAAATTTGAGTGTATTTTGCAGCATTCATGGTTCCTTCGATGATTTTCATTTTTCCTACTCCATTTGAGGAAAAACAACCCCACATCATAATATTTCCACCCCCATGTTTGACTGTACGAATGATATTTGCTGGCTCGTATTCCGCTCATTTTTTCCTCAATACATGAGTGCGCGTGTTTCGTCCGTAAAGCTCAATTTTCGTTTCGTCTGACCAAATTACTTTCTCCCAGAAATCATTAGATTCAATTTCATATTACTTTACAAAATTTAAACGGGCTTGTACATGTCGGCGTTTCAGTAATGGAGTCTTTCTCGATGATCTTGAAGTGAGACCTGCACGATTCAGTGATCATTTAATTGTAACTTTACTAACTTCAATTCCGGCATTTTTCAAATTATTCTGAATTTCTCGACGAGTTTAAAATGGATTTTTTTTCACAGTACAGGAAATGTATCGTTCATTAGCCTCATTTAAGATACAGAGACGACCACTCCTTTGAATGTTTTCAATAGTATCAAATTTTTTCCATTTTCGTGCTCACAAGTAAATTCAAATCTTGAGCGATTTTTCTATATCCCTTACCATCTTTGTGATTCTTTATGAACTTGCGCATGTCGTTCGACAATTCTTTCGTTTTCACCATTTTCTTGCAGTAGTGGCAACAGAATAGCTGCAGTGTCTCGGAGCTGTTATCTGATAGCCAGTTGAGTGTCGTGCAGTGCTGTCATTGGTCGACATATCACATCATATCAATATGGGTAGGAATCATGACGACACGTCTCTTCTAGCATAATATTTGCATTGGTGTTAAATACTTTTGCATATGGATTATTTTATTTATTGTTAATAAATGTTTCTCAAAAGTTTTTTTCTGTTTTCTTTTTGAATTTGTAGGTCTGATGAATTGGATCGTATTTACGATTCCAATGGAATAAATTATGACCATGGAATATTAGTGCTTAAGCCTTTTTATTATATATATATATATATATATATATATATATATATATATATATATATATATATATATATATATACGAAGAAATATAGTTAAGTATAAGTATAGTTAAGTTGTGCTATATTTATGGGATAAAGTGCTCAATATCAGAGACAGAGCGTATGTAAATATAAAAGTGAACACTGAAGTCAACACTCAGAGGCCATAGGCTGTTTCATGCTAGACGCAATCGTCGTATATATTAAGACATGTCTCATTGAATAATTTAGACTAGATTTGTCTAGTTATTTTCAATATGATCCTGTCATATTCACGTACAAGCTTCTTGGTATCCTTACTAAAGAAAGGGAGAAAATTACCATGTTGATACATATTAATTTATTCCGAGTACTTTCGACATTATCACAATGTCATCGTCAGAATTTTGTTTTTTTCTAAGAGAAAAAAAATTGTTGTGTTCATCATTTTTTAAGACATAATTGGTGTTCATCTGAAAGTTCATTTTTTTTACCTATGAGGTGAAAAACGCTAAGGTTATGTACTGTACGATGTAAACGCCAGAGGAGGTAACTAAGTTATGAAATGTTCAAATGATTTTAAGAAAATGTATATATATATATATATCTACGTAGATGTATAAACAAGGCTATAGATAAATATAGTTGTAATACATTGTATATTTTATCATTTCTTTGACATGTATACCTCACTTTATATGATTGAAATTCGTATAAAGATAGGTAACAAATATCGAAATATATAGATATTCATATAAAGATTGTAACAAATATCGAAACATATATATATAAGTATTAAGATGCCTACTTACACACATATATATATATATATATATATATATATATATATATATATATATATATATATATATTGATATTGATAATTATGCTTACAATTTTATCTATCCTGGCCGTTATAGCGTTTCTAATGCTCGTCACGACCTCAACATATCTTTCTGTGATCTAATCAGTTCTCCTTTGGAATGTACGTTGACGAATGTCGAAGCGCATATCTCCGTTCAGCATCTTGGAATATATATTGCCATCAAAATCCTGGCCCAGAATTAAGCCGTGTAATCTTGTACTGAATTAGAGTAATAAGACAACGACGATGCCGTTTGAGCAATGTTCCGTCTGCCATATTTAAGGTTGGGTCTGTAAAAATGCCTTTTCAGTCAGGGTCCGGCGCTTATCACTACATCCGTGGATGAAAATTTCTCGTTCTGTCTGAGCAATCACTTTGCTTTTCCTTTTCTCTTCCTTTTTTTTTCTTTTTCGTCTTTCTATTTTCCCCACTGCACGCAAGCACATTTGTTTTCTATATATGTTCGAAGGGAGAAGTAAAAGGGTAGATCAGTATGTCCGTAGCCTGAGAAAATTATTAACTATTTTTATGAAATTTTCACTGCATAATGCTCGATCTGTGTGATTAAAATATCTCAGAATTAAGTGCATTGACACAGAAGCAGAATATTTTGAGAAATAAATATTATTATTATTATATAAATTACACAATTTTTCACGATTAATGGCGGAGCTGGCGCGTAATACTCTCACCCCACTCCCGAAGAAGGTGGGGAAACTTGATTGGGGCCCCGGGCAGTGCTTTCAGAACCTATCTATCTTAACAACATTTGCTGTTTTTCTACTTACATTTAATGGACGAGTGGTTAGAATGTTCGCATTCTGACAATGAGACCCGTGTTCGAATATCACCATAGTCGATTTGACGGGAAGGAGATTGTTATCGGTCTTGAGGGTTATCGGACTGGAGGGGTCGATCCCAGCGTGTGGAAAAGTGCCTGAAAACCATACCAAGCCTTGTTAGTGAAATTGGGTAGACGGAACCCTTGGCCGAGGTCTTGAGCGTGCTGGCCTTGTTGATCACGCTACCTAACATGCTCTTTCCAAGAAACTGTAACTAAGGTCTGCTCAGCATAATTGCAGTATAAATATGTGGGTCCTAAAAAATCTGAAAACCGAGACATCTGGTCTCAATGATTTCGGAAAAAGAATTCTTTACCTATAATAATAAGAAGAACTACATTTTTAACGAGTATATAATGTCCTGTCAATTTTTGGTTGCGTTCTCTGGCAGGTTTACTCACTGGCCTCATTCAATGACTGGAGTTAAGCAACGTCGATCCTGGTCAGTAATTAGATGCGTGGCCGCTTGAGAAAACCTGGTATTGTAAACAACCTCCAACCCGAAATAATTTTTTGGCTTTAGATAACACATAAAGACTTGACAACCTGTAAAAAATAATTAATTAATCAATCAATCGTAAATTTACTCTGGCCATCGATTTACGGCAGTGTCTACTTATCTGCACGCCCACGCCATTACAGAGCGTGGAACGAGGTCGAGGTTTATTGCGGGAACTCGTTCACAAATTATTCGAGCCCCCTTGGAATATATCGTTTTGGGGATACCTCAGGTGCCGGTAAGGACTCCACCCCCTCCCGAAGGACATATACTGCCGAGAGGGAATGGTTCTCTGGGGGTAACCCCCGATCTTTGAGGTAATATTAATTTCAAACTTCTCCGACTGGTGCCTTTTAAGTATTGACAGCAGTAAGTAGACAGCATAGGATCGGAAATAAAAGTTAGACCATTTTTGAAATGTGAACTCATGTCCTATGTGCCCTAGAGAAACCTGTTGATTGCCCAGCCACGTGAAATTTATAAGTTTTTTGAAAATCCAATTCAACCTATAATTCAACATTCCATTCTGCAAACTCTCGCACCAGAATATTTGTTCTTCTAATGTCTTTTATACTCGTACTATTGTAGGATTAGTAGTAATATTATGATTTTTTGACTTATAGTCTATTTCATCTTAATTTCATAGTTTGGGATGTCTCTGATACTCACTATTTATTTACGACAAAGATAGGTCTTCTCACTGCTGTAGATTGACAGTCTGAGTAAAGTTGTGGTAAAAAGTAAATACAAATTAAGTAAATACTTGTCAAAATTAATAATAATGACTGTCCAGGCTTGTTTTAATAAAAAAAATGAAGATGAAAGTAAATACAAGCCACAAATTACTAATAATGGTTGACAATACTTCATCAAATAAAAAATGAAGCTGAACCTAAATGCTAAACTAAGAATAATAATGGATGACAATGCTTCGAGATATCCAGTAGACGTCATCATTTAATTTTAGTGATATAACTATATTTTTAGTAATATAACTATATTTTATTTTATAATAATTTTAGTAATATAACTATATTTTTAGTAATATAACTATATTTTTATTTTATAATAATTTTACTAATATAACTATATTTTAATAATATAACTATATTTTTATTTTATAATAATTCTAGTAATATAACTATATTTTTAGTAATGTAACTATATTTGATTTTATAATAATTTTTGTAATATAACTATATTTTAGTAATATAACTATATTTTATGTTATAATAATTTTAATCCAGTTTTTACGTCAACGACATATCGTTTGTTGATATTCTGTAGTCGTAGACTTATGTTATGCGAATTTCTTAGATGAAGTATTTTCGGCAAACTTTGATCTGCGTTCCCCCAGAAAAAAAAAGCGTATCAAAAGAAGGTTTTTCCATTGACACCGCTATTATTTTTACTACCTTTACTCCTCCGCAATGTTTTTTTTAAGCGATGATTAGAATTGTAATGATCTAAACATGTGATGAAAGTGAATTTATACATTTTCTTTGTTCCTGAGAAATGACAAAAAAAAAAAAAAAAAAAAAAAAAACAAACTAAAAATAACAAACACTATTTATTTATTAAATTGTTTATTTAAACTATTTATTTACTACATTGAAATGATTGGTAAAATATTGGCTAATTGCCAATTGATTCGAACTTTATATAAGGGTAAATAATAAGCATTTCTTTATAGTTGGTTCAAATATTTTATTAATTTAGTAAATGTTTATGAATTTATGGATACAAAATTAATGTTATTTTTCTTTATAAATAGGTAAATGATAAATATAGCATTGTATTAGTTCTAATTGTATTAAGTTTTAGAATGCTTTAAATATAAAATTATTCTTGTAAATCTAAGAAATAGTGTTTAATAACTCTGTTAAAAATGTATTAACTTTCATGATGCCTAGGCTTTATTACAATTCTAATCCTCACTTTTTTGAACTGAAGCTATAATAACGGTGTCAATAGAAAGATTGTCCTTTACTGTGATATTTGCAGGCATGAAGGTCCAAGTCTGGTTAAGTTTATTATTATTATTATTAATTTCTCACAAAGTTTTATACTTACTTCTAACTGTTAACAAATAGTATGCCTTCGAAATTAAAACTGGATAAATTTGAATTTAACAACCTTAATTTTGTTGGTAAGGTAGTGTTTCGGACAGACGTGCTTCTAAGAAGAGGGCATGTGATTTCAAATATGTAATTATTTTCTTCAAGATCCATGCCGTTTATTTAACGATCGTAAAATTTAAAAATAGACTTAGCGTTACAATAAAAAAAAGCATGTGAAAGACATTTAGAATTATTAATGCAGAATTATTAATTACTATTTAATTATTATTAATTAATGACAACTTATTGCCTTGATCAATGCATCCTGCTGAGTGGGTAAGGTATGTGCGTATTTTATTTGACAGGAAATGCCTGCCTATGTCATTGTATTGGGCAGATAATTACTGAACAAAAATTCAACCCGACACTTTAAAAATTAAGATATATCGTTCTAAGCACGAAACATTGAAATATCATAAACACAAAAGAAATTTTACTTATAATTTAAGTTTAACTTTGTATGATAGCCACTTACGGCTAGTTTATCGTCGTCGCTGACTGGTTAACCAATTAGAAGAAAGAAAAAATTAATGCAATATCCATCTGCAAAAAAATTTTAAAAAAAAAGGGAAAAGAATTATTTTTACAATTCAAAATACATTTCGGCTTTAAATACCACTCAAAGGGTTGGTAATCCGTAAAAAACAAACAAACAAATATATTGTATTAATAGAAAACAACAGTGGCTCTGAGATATTGATGCCAGGCTAAACCATGGCTCTTAGTCTGTTAGGATGTTTAATCGATTCCTCTCTTGGCCCAATTCACGAATGTCCTGCGTTCGATTCTTGGGGATGACTCATTATTGCAGCAATGTGAGAGAATCCACGGTGTGTGCATCAGTTATAACAAATTTAGAAAATTAAACATAGTATAGTTAGCATTACGAATAGTCCAGGATCGCAATTTGCTACAAAGTCCAAATACAAACCTAAAAACAAGATTCAAGCTTTGTAATATCTGCAATTTCATATGGATGTCATGGCTGGCGTCAAATTCGTTCAGGGATGTTGTAACTCTAATCTATAATGCAACTGCTTTTTCAGATCCTTGGTTAGAAATGACTTCAGGCGAATGAATCCTATGAATCTTAAAAGAGACGATACTCCATCAGATTCTATAGACTGGCGCCAAAAAATTCACAAAGAGCTTTAGTAAATAACACTTCCAACAACCAAATAGAACATGTATATAGAAGAGAAAATAATAATCTCTCTGAAGCGGAGTAAATTTTTATCTCTTGTTTCCTGTTTAGGATTAGGTTTCCGGTCCCTTACTAAAATGTACTTCAACTCTATACTTCTGATGTCTCCGTCTAAACTCTGAAATTATTTCATTTGTTATTCCTACTGAGTTGGAGTAGATAAGTTCACCCATCGCCCGGTTCACACACCTCCGCGGTCTTTTTTAACAGTTTATCCCTTGTATCCTGTTTAGGATTGGGTTTCCGATTTCTTCTAAAGTCTTTTCATTTTCTTTTACTCCAAGTATCTCCTTGCGTCTTAGTGGCATTATCACCTCCCTTTGGTTGAATTGATAAAAAAATGTATTTTCGATAGTACCCCCCCAAAAAAAAACGAACCACCCCACAAAAAAACAAAAAAAAAAAAACAGTTTCAATGAAAAATCTTATCAATATTAAAACTATAAAACCGAACTTGAAAAATTTATTTTCTTGAAAGATTGCTAAGAATTTTTTCAAAATAAAATTCGGCTGACAGTAATGTTAAGTGTAACAATAAATCTTCCGTCAATGAATGTTGCATGTTTCCTGTACAGAAAGGCTAATTACCATTACCATTAATTTTACGATTACCATTTATTTTACGATTGCCATTAATTTTATGATTACCATTAATTTTACAATTACCATTAATTTTACGACTACTATTAATTTTATGATTACTATTACTTTTACCATGACCATAATATGCACTCAGTAAATAAACTTATAAATCTGAAACATTTTCGCTGCAGTAGTTGCAGGCTACATTTTATTTTAAATAAAATAGCAGAAAGGAGGAGTTACGTTGATTCAGCCAGATCGGAGGGAGCTACCCCAACGTGACAGGCCCGTCAATGTTTTTACCGATTGTGGGCAAGCAACAGAGATAGATAAGAAAGTGTTGAAAGTGATAGAAGGTTGGCCAGATAAATGGGGACTTTCTGGGGTGGTGGGTAGCTGCCGGAGAGGTAGGGTTGGGCTTGACAATTGGGGTGTAGTGTGAGATGCCTTGTCCCAATGCATATATATATATATATATATATATATATATATGGTAGAAAGTCTGTGTACTTGAGACCATATGAGTGTAATACGCTTGCATATATGTATGCCCGAGTCTGGGCGCGCGTTCGCGTGCGCCCACGCGCGCGTGTGTAAGAGGTCTACACCTTCGATCTCAGCTGCTCATTCATCACTAGACTTGCCAGGTCCAATCAAGCGTGAACCCTCCCCACCACTCTTCTTCCTGCCGCCGTTTTCCCCTTCTTCTACAGGTCATTAGCTTCACACAGACATTTCGCCAACGTTTCTGCCACCACAAGATTTTTCGATGAGGCATGGGCCAATAGAGAGCGTCGATGACATTGATGGAGCATCACTGGGGCCCCTTTTCGATGATGGATGGGAGACACGCTGACACATTAATGCGTGGCTAACACTGATGTGTGTGTGTGTGTTTGTGTGAGGGTGGGTGTGTAGGGGCGTAAAGAGTATGGATAACACTTTTTGAGGCTAGGATATGGGTGGGAGATGAAGTTAATGTGTGGGTGTGTAAATAACTAAAAATAATAAAAAAAAGCAAACAATCAAAGACAATGATGGACGAACGGTACTTTACCTGAGAAATGAATATACGATGGCGGTGGGACGGGCTGAGAGAGGAAGGAGTCCAGAAAAACGGAAAAGGAAACGAGGAAAAGTATCAGAGAAGAGGAAATGGACTTGAACTGTCTGTGAAAGTAAACATAAGTAGACATTTATCTATCTTTAGCGTTTCTCGATCTGCTACGATGGTTGCGTCGTTCTGTTCGTTGTTTGAAGTTCTAAACCAGGTGTTTCTTTTTTTTTCTTTTTTGAAGCCGATTTTCAAGGCGAGCAACTTTCCGCTCCGAGGCGAAATAATGCTACTGAATCGCGGGTGATGCGATTTTCGAACTGCTCACTGCGTATAGCGTAAGGTTTATCGTCGCGGAGAGTGAAATCAGATCCGAGTTCAAGTTCCGGTTCAGCCCGTTCCGTTCATGTTGTAACCTAGAAAGGGTTACTGAATGAGGAATAACCAAAACGGAGGTTGGAAATGAAATGGTAATCTTTATAACATCAACAAAATACAATACTCGCCAGCGGCGTGAAGTAGGTAAACCACTGCTAGTGGCGAACTACTTAGACAGCATATTACTCCCACTTACTATAGTGTCCAACGTATTTATGAGGATTGGGGCATACCCATTAGTGTTCATAGGTAAGATATATAACACTATACCGAAGCAGGATAGGGGAGAGATGGCAAAAACACAAAAGTTATTAAGAGCTAAAACTGACAGGGAATTGTGGAGAGCCATGATTGCCAACATCTTGAAGAGACTCGGCATATTCTCTTAATGTCAACTATAGTCCAGGTCGGGGTAGTAGCACCTATTAGGGTACCAACTATGAGCAAATATTGACCCTCCCACCAAACGAAGGTATTTATGGCTGATTATTCTGTTTTGTCAATTCATTTCGTTATTTAACACCAGACACACGCGCCTGAAGTATTCTTGTCTTACTTTCTCCATTTCGGAGTCCGATATTCCATCTCTTTCGCTGACTCTTAAGTATTTATAGGCTTCTTCTTGTTCCAGTTCCCTAATCTTTGGGCCAACAACTAGATCTGTTCAGTGTTTCTGTAATTCTCTCTTTCTTGAATATTACTTTGACACATTAACTACCCCACAAAAATCCCTACAGATATCATCCCTGAAACATTTTACAGTATTGAAGGATACCCTTCAACTCATTGTTGTCTTTAGTAAAGAGTTTGAGATTATCCTTGTAGAATAGGGGATTAAACAATCTCCTTTTTGCTTTTATCCATAGTTATCACTGTTTAGTTCATGCGAATAGGGGGATTGAGGACACACAAAAGCTAAGGGGCGGCAGGAAGTCTCCTTGAAAGATTCTTCGTCGGATATTCAGCCGATTGGAAGTGCCGTGATTTAGGTATAATGTGCTTTTCCACAGTACCATGCTATATTTAAGGAAATTTACTATCGCCGAGGAGACTTTGTCCATTTCCAAAGCCTTTAGGATCCAAGAGTATGGCTCATCACCAAAGGTTTTACGGTAATTTATCCTACCTTTTTTCCTGCAGGGTCATATTATTTATTAGTAGTTGATCCTTTCAACCATATGAACCTCTTCGACATCCCTTCTGTTCCATTTCAAGAATTTTGTTATCATCTGAAAAGAGTAAGTACAGTTCGTCAGGACAGACGTGATCAATTCATATTGATGCATATTACAGTATTGAGGATACTCTTCAACTGATACTCGTTTTTGGCAAAGAGTTTGATATAATTCATGTAGAATAGGTGATTAAACATTTTCTTTTTTACTTTGAATCCATAGTTATGCTATTTTTAAGAAAATTTACTATTGACTTTGTACATTTCCAAAGTCTTAAAGATTAAACAGTGTGACACACTATCAAAGGCATTACGATAATCTAAACAAACTGTGCTGAAATTTCTACCTTTTTTTCGGCAATTTTCAAGGATCATTTTTTTTATCAATAGTTCATCTTTGCAATCATATAAACCTAGTTCTATTCCATGGAAAAATGCTGCTTTCATCGAGAAAAGAGTAAGCAAAATTCGTCAGGACACACATGATCAATTTATATGTTGTGGGCAGTCATGTTATTGGCCTATAATTTTTTGGATCATCTATTTCACCCGTTTTTGGTAGGAGATATATAATATTTTCAATGATCCATTCAGGAATTTCATTGAGGTCATTAATTAGCATTGATAAAGTTTGCTCATGTATTTTATAGATTGATGACAGATGATAACGTCAAAAATTGGTTACCTTGTCATTTCCTTTGGATTTCCATTTTGGGGTTTTTGCTATTGCCTTATATTATTTCTGGTTATATTTTCTCATTCATGTAGAGGTTTATCAACCATTCTTCTTCTCATTGGATCCATTCTATATTGGGAATATATTCTTTGGACTGCTCCAAATATTTTCCCAAAATATTTACATTACTTCAATAGATGGTTTCTTTTTTGACTTCTATAACTGCTTTTCCAAATTTCCTGTAAAACTTCTTAAAGTCTGTTTGGAATATTTTATCGATAGAAGCTACTACGCTTTTCATATAGTCTTGTTCTCTATGGTTTTAATACGCAAGACTGACGGGATCAATTTATATGTGGTGGGCAGACATGTTATTGGCCTATAATTTTTTTAATCATCTGTTTCACCCGTTTTTGCTTGGAGGTATGTAAGACCTTCAATAATCCATTCTGGAATTCATTGCGGTTATCAATTAGCATTGATAATGTTTGCGCAAAGGTTTTATGGATTGATGACAGTTGATAACGCCAAATTTTCGGTACCTTGTCACTTCTTTGGGATTTCTATTTTGGGGATTATTATTAATAATGATAATAATATTAATATTATAACTGATATTAAAATAGAAGTAACACTGAAAATAC